>CP136064.1:146260863-146670133 GCA_032622095.1 Siphonodentalium dalli | reverse complement strand
CTATGTAATTATCGTGTATTTGGCGTTTTACATGGATCATACAGACAATGCAATATGTGTCCACTGACAACCCAATCATTGCCGACGTGTTGACCGCACTTGGTTCAAGTTCCAATTAAGTCGGAATATAGATGAAACCACTATCTTAGACCAAGTCACCAGGCCACTTAATATATTTGTTTGTGGGATAACCCATATGGTGGACGTTCTATTTAAATAATTACCAATCCTCTCTTGATATTCATAGCAGTGGTGGATCAGGATTTCCACCAACTTGGGGCTATATGTGATCCCGAAAGCTACCAGGCGGTGTGGCTAACTCTGAGCTATTCAACTAAAACATATTATATTGTACCTTTTTTCCCAGTTTATTCCGACCGATGCATTCAGCGATTTGAAGCTTTCGCGACCCCACGCCAAACAAGTATCATGGTCGAAATTGTTCAATATCAAGCCTGTATATTCCAGACGTGTCTCTTCTGTTGTTTGTACATTAATAAAATGCCAGATATCACATAGACTTGGCTAATTTCCGCATCCATATAAAGAGAAGACAGGTTTTGGATTGGCCTTAAATGTCCTGATAGCAGACAGTTTTACTTCGCTTACCACTACTCACTTGTCTGGCCTGTTAACAATGAACCTCTTGAGCGCAGGTGACTAATGTTGTCAATTATTGGTGTGGCCATGTAAAATACATGTATTTTACATAGAGGCATTACATGCATGTGTGTATCAACCCTATCAACTTGTCATTGTTTGTGTGATGTATGTGAATATTGCGATTTGTTATGAAAAAAAGTCAGCGACCGAATACGTCTCGACGTCCAATTGTATCAGAAAGGTAATATTAACATACACCACATTTATTATAATAGTTATTTGTGAATGCACTTTTCCAGATAAATTTGTAACTTGAACCAGATATACATAAAGAGGGTTAGTTGTTACTTTTTTCCTGATATGGAAATAATAAAGAGCGTTTATATCATTTTTGTGTGATTAACCAATAGAAAAAATATAAATATTTCTGCAACGAACGCCGCCCGTGCCTTTAATGTACTTTATTACTTATTAAATTATTTATATTAAACTATTTATATTTTTATTTTCAGCTCAACGAAACAATGCCAAATTCCAAAAGAAAACATCTACTACAATCGTCTGAAAACATCCAAGCAATACCATATCCTTTCCAGAGGTTGTTTCACTCTGTTGGATATTTCGGAATTAGGTGATCTCGGAAAGCGGTTCATTGTGCTAGAAAGTCGTGTCTTTCTTATCTCTACAGACAACCCATTTGCAATACTGTCGTGTCGTACATGTCTTCCGGATAAAGTTGACAAACTATCTGTTCTCGAGGATATTGAATCCCATTCGCTGAGAGATGTACTGAAACGGGAGCAGACTAATAGTTGTGTACACTGTACAGTCGGATATAAGTTGTGGTCAGAAAGTGATTTAGTGACGTTTGGGTCGCGTGAAGTTGACAATGAATATGATGATGATGAAGATCCCATTCAACTGTCAACAGATCCGATATTTGCTGCAGTATATTCAGATGGTTCATATGGTGTTGTGACCAGTCGAGGACAAATTTTTAAATGTACAACGTGTGAGAGAAAATGTACAACGTGTGCACATGTCAAAACATATAGTGACTGGGTCACCGACAACAACGTTGACGACACATGTTCGACTAATTCTGATAAAAAAGAACATCCCTTCAAATGTATCTCAACCGTAAAGATACCATATCTGTTTACACCAGTTTGAAACCTATGAAAGAGGTTCAGTTGAATTCCCTGCAAAACTTGTGTCCCATCGTTTTCGCCCAATGCAACTTGTGAACACGGAAATCGATTTTGCTCAGAAGACCCAATCACAAATAAGTGGACACTTGGTTCTGCGAAAATTCACAAGAAGCATGCAGTGATAGAAAACGTGCTCGTATACTATCGCCCATCTGAAGGAAACTGTGATTGTAAATTCATGTATGATGGTCAGGACAATCTACTTCTCAACCTTGACAACAAACACTTGATTTATTACGGATGGCTTTTCGATATATTACACGACAGTTGTCAGACGCGGTATCCTCTTGCGGCTGGTCACAGGTCATCAAACCAAACTATATCCACATGCGGAGGATCTCGTGTCACGGATTATAACATTCTCAGACGATCCTAGAATGCATTCATTAGGCTACTTGATATCGACTACAACAAAGCTTTCGCGTGTGATGTTTGTGGTTCGGATGTCGACTGTGTTATAATTGATGCTGTTATGATGGGTTGTCGGCGGGATTTATTTACCAAAATTCAAGAAGAACCTGTCCCCGTCTCTTTGCCGTCTATAACAGGAAGTGCTAGGAAAGACCGCGTCTTGGTTACCAGTGCCAAAGCCTGTCGTCTGCTGTCGAAATATGCAAGTTTAGAAAACGGCCGTTACAAAAAACACGCAACTGAAATGGCGCAAAATGAGTACAAGACTTTATGTGACGAACTCAAGTGTTCTAAAAGTGTCCAGGCTGTCATCACATCAGCAGGTCGAGTGTGTCCAGCACATCTCAGAATGATTCTTGGAGAACTGTCTCGTGGTAGCCCCACATGTGCTATTCTGCAATTCGGCGGCGATGAAAAGGTCCCGAAAATATTGACACAAGTTGTTAAAGGACAAACTAATCTTGTTGACCGAACGAAACAAAGTGATTTCGGTTTAGTCATTAAAACGTGTCCATTGATGAAAGATCTCCTGAACTGTAAGACAATAGCTCCAAATGTGAGAGCACTGGTGGGCGAAATGTTGTCTTCTATTGACAACACTTATGGATATAACATTCCAGATGAAACCAGCTATCCAGAACCGACAAATGTTCACCGTCAAATGGAATTCTTTCCAAACCATCCACTGATAAAAGGTTCTGGAAAGTACCATATTACAACGAGAGATACATCATCAGGATGCCGAAAACTTACAGAAACTCATAAAAAACTCACGCCTGGACTGTTCACTATGTTCTGTCCCCATGGAATATGTCTGGGGTTTCAGGTTATGCTGTCCTGTGAGTCTCCGCAGACGGCATTTGACATTTTAATGCGACGATTTAGGATAATTCCATCAAATATTATATACGATAATAGCTGCAAGTTACATTTGTACACACTACTGTATATTTTATGTGGATAGAATGCATTTCCGTGGCCACATAGGGTGTACATTAGGATACAGCATGGATACCTATAAATCTGATACAAGTGTCCGTGGCATAAATAGCCAAGTTGTTGAACAGGCCAATAGTGGATTGCGACGTATACAGACCCAGTTAACATACATGGCGCCAGACAATTTGATCATTCATGCTTCGGTTTTTCTGGCTATTAGAAATCGCGGCAAAGCAGAGACTGCAACAAAATAACTGAACAGATTATGATAATATATTCTACATGTTTTGTTCTCGTATAACAATCTTATTATATAGCACCGACATTTGCGCATTGAATAATGTTTCAATGTGATATCATTTAGTCATACATATACGTAAAACTAGAACAATTAAATTAAATACAGAAATCATTTTCTTTGATAATACTTTGTATAAAAGTGAATTGTCGGCGCTATTATAATAAGATTGTGCATTTGATGTATGTAATTGTTTTCATTGATGTTCGTATATACTAAAAAAAAAAAAAAAAAAAAAAAAAAATATGATGACAACTTGAAAAAAAATAGTATCAAGTTTAAAAAAACATTCTACGATAACTGCAATAGATACACCTGTTTTATTAAACACATCACAACACTGTCCGAAAAGAAAAAACAGCGAGCGTTGTGTATTTTCCAGATAGCTGTCGAACCAATATTTACAATACAGTTTCAATATGGTTAATTTATTAATTATACTGTTTATGGTAAACTCTGAACATAAAATAATTAAAGTTACACATATTGTTTGGAACTTTGATTCTGCAAACCTGATATACTTACTACACACCATCAAACACTTTAGCTGCTTTAGTACGGGATTTTGAATGTTATTCTGACGGAAACAAAATAGTCTATTGTTTTATCACCATTATTTTAGCTAAAGAAAGCAAATTTTCGGTCAAATATATTTCAAGGAAGAAACTAATATCACTGCTTCGTCTTGCTGTTAAGTTGAACGGTGCCTAAAGAAAGATATAGTCCCAACACAATATGTGCCTTTAAATATTTCCGAAAGTCATGTCACTGGTACGAAAGTAGGCCAGGTCATGGCAGAGTCCGCTCTTCCATGTCCTGGATCGAGAGCATGAGCGAGTGCATGTATTATGTCTTTTCTCTGTTGTCATTCTTTGTTCACAATAAAAAATTAAATAAAAAAAAAACAAACAAACAAACAAATTTAAAAAAACAAACAAATTAATGACAAACATATGTCTAACCCAGCCAAGTTTAACTTGTCGGTCCAAAGCCCGAATATTAAAATGGTGATGGGACAAAAATGTTGTAGTTCGTTAATTATTACTCAATATATGGCATGCGCGAATGTAGCATAATCTTATTACAGCACCGACATTTGCGCATTGAATAATGTTTTTATGGCATGCGTTAATGTGTTATTAGGCACATGCGCAAATGTTTAGTTAGGCACTGCCCATTTGTCTGGTCCTAATCCGATTCACGCACGATGTGATCATAATTACCAACACGCATCTTAGAAGACCACGCCCATGCCTGTTTGTGACAACATGTAATCCAATTCCGCACGACTTCGGCGCGTGAAAGGAGTAAACAACGCCCATGCACCTTTGTGTTTTCCCTTAGGGCATTTGCGCAATGCTCTTTTGAGCTGTCAATCAAACTAACCCGCCGTGCTCCTTTGTGGTATATGAGGCAAATTACATATATGAAATGAAAGTGTCAATGACACTGTAGCTCAACTTAGGTAGGGGAATAATTTAATGGTTGACAGTAAATGGAGGAATAGGAAAGGTGCTAATTGAAATGTCTAACATGCGCCAAAGGATTTAGTGATGCAAAGAGTAAAATACAAGATGGCTGCTAGTGGCCATTTTTTTTGGCCAATTGACCCCAAAAGAACTCGTTCCCATCTACGTATAATTGTTAACATCCATGACAAATTTTATGAAGATCTGACCAAAGCTACGACATACAAATTTCATGATGATCAGACGACCTGTAGACCGCGCCAATGGATTGAATTTTGAAATCCAAGATGGCCGCTGGCAGCCATGTTTTTTGGCCGAATGACCCCACAATGATTCGTTCCCATCTACATGTCAATGTCAACATTCATGACAAATTTAATAAATATCAGACCAAAGGTATGACCTGTAGCCCACGCCAAAGGATTTAGTCATGCAAAAAGTAAAATGCTGGTGGCAATGTTTTTTGACCGAATGACCCCAAAACGACTCGTTCCCATCTACATGTCATTGTTATAATTAATGACAAATTTCATGACCATTTGACCAAAGCTACGACCTGTAGCCCGCACCAAAGGATTTAGTCATGCAAAGAGTAAAATCCAAGATGGCTGCTGGCGGCAATGTTTTTTGACCAAATGACCTCAAAACGACTCGATCCCATCTACATGTCATTGTTATCATTCATGACAAATTTCATGATGATCAGACGAACAGTACGACCTGTAGCCCGCGCCAATGGATTAAATTTTGAAATCCAAGATGGCCGCCAGCAGCCATGTTTTTTGGCCGAATGACCCGACAATGATTCGTTCCCATTTACATGTCAATGTCAACGTTCATGACAAATTTTATAAAGATTAGACCAAAGGCACGACCTATAGCCCGCGCCAAAGGATTTAGTCATGCAAAGAGTAAAATCCAAGATGGCTGCTGGCGGCCATGTTTTTTGGCCGAACGACTCCAAAATCACTCGTTCCCATCTACATGTCAGTGTTAACATCCATGACAAATTTCATAAACTTCCGACCAACACAACGACCTGTAGCCCGCGCCAAAGGATTTAGTCATGCAAAGAGTAAAATCCAAGATGGCTGCTGGCAGCCATGTTTTTTGGCCGAACGACCCCAAAATCACTCGTTCCCATCTACATGTCATTATTAACATCAATGACAAATTTCATGATGATCAGACGAACAGTACGACCTGTAGCCCGCGCCAATGGATTGAATCTTGAAATCCAAGATGGCTGCCAGCGGCCATTTTTTTGGCCGAATGACCCCAAAATTACTCGTTCCAATCTACATGTCAATGTCAACATTCATGACAAATTTCATAAAGATCAGACCAAAGGTACGACCTGTAGCCCGCGCCAAAGGATTTAGTCATGCAAAGAGTAAAATACAAGATGGCTGCTGGCGGCCATGTTTTTTGGCCGAACGACACCAAAATCACTCGTTCCCATCTACATGTCATTATTAACATCAATGACAAATTTCATGATGATCAGGCGAACAGTACGATCTGTAGCCCGCGCCAATGGATTGAATCTTGAAATCCAAGATGGCTGCCAGCGGCCATGTTTTTAGGCCGAATGACCCCAAAATGACTCGTTCCCATCTACATGTCAATGTCAACATTCATGACAAATTTCATAAAGATCAGACCAAAGGTACGACCTGTAGCCCGGGCCAAAGGATTTAGTCATGCAAAGAGTAAAATCCAAGATGGCTGCTGGCGGCCATGTTTTTCGGCCGAACAACTCCAAAATCACTCGTTCCCATCTACATGTCATTGTTAACATCAATGACAAATTTCATGATGTTCCGATCAAAGCTACGACCTGTAGCCCGCGCCAAAGGATTTAGTCATGCAAAGAGTAAAATCCAAGATGGCTGCTGGCGGCCATGTTTTTTGGCCGAACGACTCCAAAATCACTCGTTCCCATCTACATGTCAGTGTTAACATCCATGACAAATTTCATAAACTTCCGACCAACACAACGACCTGTAGCCCGCGCCAAAGGATTTAGTCATGCAAAGAGTAAAATCCAAGATGGCTGCTGGCAGCCATGTTTTTTGGCCGAACGACCCCAAAATCACTCGTTCCCATCTACATGTCATTATTAACATCAATGACAAATTTCATGATGATCAGACGAACAGTACGACCTGTAGCCCGCGCCAATGGATTGAATCTTGAAATCCAAGATGGCTGCCAGCGGCCATTTTTTTGGCCGAATGACCCCAAAATTACTCGTTCCAATCTACATGTCAATGTCAACATTCAAGACAAATTTCATAAAGATCAGACCAAAGGTACGACCTGTAGCCCGCGCCAAAGGATTTAGTCATGCAAAGAGTAAAATACAAGATGGCTGCTGGCGGCCATGTTTTTTGGCCGAACGACACCAAAATCACTCGTTCCCATCTACATGTCATTATTAACATCAATGACAAATTTCATGATGATCAGGCGAACAGTACGATCTGTAGCCCGCGCCAATGGATTGAATCTTGAAATCCAAGATGGCTGCCAGCGGCCATGTTTTAAGGCCGAATGACCCCAAAATGACTCGTTCCCATCTACATGTCAATGTCAACATTCATGACAAATTTCATAAAGATCAGACCAAAGGTACGACCTGTAGCCCGGGCCAAAGGATTTAGTCATGCAAAGAGTAAAATCCAAGATGGCTGCTGGCGGCCATGTTTTTCGGCCGAACAACTCCAAAATCACTCGTTCCCATCTACATGTCATTGTTAACATCAATGACAAATTTCATGATGTTCCGATCAAAGCTACGACCTGTAGCTCGCGCCAAAGGATTTAGTCATGCAAAGAGTAAAATCCAAGATGGCTGCTGGCGGCCATGTTTATTGGCCGAACGACCCCAAAATGACTCGTTCCCATCTACATGTCAATATTAACATCCATGACAAATTTCATGATGATCAGACGAACAGTACGACCTGTAGCCCGCGCCAATGGATTGAATTTTGAAATCTAAGATGGCCGCCAGCGGCCATGTTTTTTGGCCGAATGACCCCACAATGATTCGTTCCCATCTACATGTCAATGTCAACATTCATGACAAATTTCATAAAGATTAGACCAAAGGTACAACCTGTAGCCCGCGCCAAAGGATTTAGTCATGCAAAGAGTAAAATCCAAGATGGCTGCTGGCGGCAATGTTTTTTGGCCGAACGACACCAAAATCACTTGTTGCCATCTACATGTCATTATTAACATCAATGACAAATTTCATGATGATCAGGCGAACAGTACGATCTGTAGCCCGCGCCAATGGATTGAATCTTGAAATCCAAGATGGCTGCCAGCGGCCATGTTTTTAGGCCGAATGACCCCAATATGACTCGTTCCCATCTACATGTCAATGTCAACATTCATGACAAATTTCATAAAGATCAGACCAAATGTACGACCTGTAGCCCGGGCCAAAGGATTTAGTCATGCAAAGAGTAAAATCCAAGATGGCTGCTGGCGGCCATGTTTTTCGGCCGAACGACCCCAAAATCACTCGTTCCCATCTACATGTCATTGTTAACATCCATGACAAATTTCATGATGTTCTGATCGAAGCTACGACCTGTAGCCCGCGCCAAAGGATTTAGTCATGCAAAGAGTAAAATCCAAGATGGCTGCTGGTGGCCATGTTTATTGGCCGAACAACCCCAAAACGACTCGTTCCCATCTACATGTCAATATTAACATCCATTACAAATTTCATGATGATCAGACGAACAGTACGACCTGTAGCCCGCGCCAATGGATTGAATCTTGAAATCCAAGATGGCTGCCAGCGGCCATGTTTTTTGGCAGAATGACCCCAAAATGACTCGTTCCCATCTACATGTCAATGTCAACATTCATGACAAATTTCATAAAGATCAGACCAAAGGTACGACCTGTAGCCCGGGCCAAAGGATTTAGTCATGCAAAGAGTAAAATCCAAGATGGCTGCTGGCAGCCATGTTTTTTGGCCGAACGACCCCAAAATCACTCGTTCCCATCTACATGTCATTATTAACATCAATGACAAATTTCATGATGATCAGATGAACAGTACAACCTGTAGGCCGCGCCAATGGATTGAATCTTGAAATCCAAAATGGCTGCCAGCGGCCATGTTTTTTGGCCGAATGACCCAAAAATGACTCGTTCCCATCTACATGTCAATGTCAACATTCATGACAAATTTCATGAAGATCAGACCAAAGGTACAACCTGTAGCCCGCGCCAAAGGAAATTGTTGACGGACACACGCACACACGCACACACGCACACACGAACACACGGACACACGGACGACGGACGCCAAACCATGGCAATAGCTCAAACTTACAAGTAAGTTGAGCTAATAAGGGGTGATTTGGCTGTATTTGGAGGTAAAAAGGGGGTGGGTACCCCACATGAAATTGGAAAAAAAAAATCCTTCAAATAGGGGGGTGGTGGGTACCCAAGAGGCGGGAAAAAAAATTTCAGCCTACTGTCATGGCACTTTTTTCGACCCCCCCCCCCCTGATTAATGGTCATATTTCTCAGAGCTTCATGTTAGGGAGAGGCTGCCGCCAGGGTGACCCAATATCTCTGTATATCTTTCTCCTCTGTGCCGAAGTTTTGGGGCTAATGATACGACAAAACAATACAATTGAAGGGATTTTCCTCAGCGGTTCAGACTACAAAATAACACAATATGCGGACGACACTCATTCTTGATGGTTCTGAAAATAGTCTACGCGAATTGTACTTAAACACTGGACGAATTTGCTCAGGTATCGGGTCTGCGCATAAATACTGAAAAATGTCAAGCAGCATGGATATGGATTGAGTCACAAAATAAAATATGACAAGTTATTTCAGAATTAAACCTGTCTACCGTAAACACCTTTCATTTTCTAGGCATTCATTTCGACACAAATTTAACAAACATGAATATAAACTACGATTATAAACTCGAAGATATTGATAGGACCACACAAATTTGGCCACACAGACTCCTGACCCCTATAGGTACAATAACAGTTATCAAATTTAACAATTTGATTTATCAAGTTAAGATGTTAATCATTTTATGAATAAATTATAATTACCTGATATGTCCATATTGATAGTAACTCAACTTACTAGATATTTACGCCGTGCGGTTCGTTCCGCTTTCCGTTCCGTGTTTTTGAAAAACCGGAATCGAGAATACCGCACCGTATCCTAATCTTATCATTCATCTGAGGCGAACAACAAGCCGCCTATGCTAACTTCATAGGGGAGGATGGGTGGGTCATGGACATATCAGGTAATTATAATTTATTCATAAAATCTTAACTTGATAAATCAAATTGTTAAATTTTATTTCATAAATTAAATTACCTGATATGTCCATATTGATAATATTTAGACTTCAGAGCTCACTTATATGCTGTGGTCTGATGAAGTTTGCAGAAATTATGTGGGTCAAACCCAATATATACAGTCCAGATTTCATACATCTATAGTCTGTATTCCAATCGCATATACAGCGCATACAGCTTGACATGTACATCAATTTACCTCCCTCCCTCTCTTTTTCTGGTATATGTGCATATATGTGTCAATGCACACAAGTCCAGGTTCGTCGACGTAAGGAGTAAAACAAAAACCATAAATCACGTCTCCGGGATATCAATGTCTATCGTATATTCTTCACAAAGAAATTAACACTTGATGATTGGGATCAATCTGCATGTTAATAATTCTAGAAATAGGCATTCCTTTAAATCAATGCCCACAATTTGAAGGACCAATAGTACCGGTATAATTCAAAAAATAAACGAGACTTACCTTGGGAAGGTGAAGTTAATTTTGAATTTTACGAGTAGTTAATCACGAGGGTTTAAATAGGATAGCACTCTTGCGCATGCGCCAAATCGAGCTAAATTCACTCTTTGCAGCAAATTTTTCGCTTTTTTGCCACAAAAAACACCGACTTGCTCTGTGAGCAACGAGGATTTTGTCTGTCTAGGTTCCCCTTTTAGCAACGCTAGAACTAGAATAAAGTTAAAATTAATATTTACCCGGATTGACTGCACCAACATAGGGCAGGGTGGGAGGGTATTTAAACCCTCGTGATTAACTACTCGTAAAATTCAAAATGAACTTCACCTTCCCAAGGTAAGTCTCGTTTATTTTTTGAATTTTACTTCGCAGTCAATCTCTCGTCTTTAAATAGGAACTTCAAAGCCAAGAAAGAGAAAAAATTTTCTTACCTAGGTTTGGAGAACTGCTTCTGCAAACTGATCGGTATTAGTGTGTTTCAAGTAAAACTTCTTAAATGTAGACTCAGCAGTCCAGCCTGCTTTCGCCATAATATCTTTGATAGGCACATTTTGCTTGAAGGCTTTGGATGAGCTAGCCGCTCGCACACTATGAGATGAGTAGTCCTTAACGTTAATACCAGAACTGGCCATAACTATCTTTATCCAACGAGCTATGGTATCGCGTGAAACTTTTTTGTGTGGCTTCACATAACTTATGAAAAGGGACGACTCGTCCTGACGCAGTCCTCGCGTACGAACTAAATATTCCTTGATAACCGTATATACACACAACCTCCTATCTGGAGGATATGCCCTCAGTTCCAATGTCTGGGGGTTAAAGCCTGCTCGGCTTTGCTTGAGTAGACCACTCAAATTAAACACGTACTGTGAACGCGTACTTCGCCGTTCATTAATTGAAAATTAAATGCAAGGTTTGAACTCTCGCCGCATTTAGAAGAGCAATCAACATTACTAGTTTTAGTAATAACTTTTTAAGGCTTAAATGCCGTACAGGCGACAGAGTTCGGAGATATTGCAGAACAGAGTTAACATCCCAGGTAATAGCTGTCGGAGCAGAAGGTGGACGCATGTTAAATACACCCTTCATGAAATGTATAACAGTTGAATTTCCTCCCGCTGGAGAGTTGTCGAGTCGAATCCCCACCGCTGACAGTGCCGATCTGGCAGTATTTAGAGCACTATAGCCGAGCCCTTTTTGGAATAGTCTCGTTAGAAATTCGATAACGTTGGGGACAGATGGCGAGAAGGGAGGAACATCCTGTCGCTTGCAGTAGTCAAACCACCTCTGAAGATACACTTGATACTGTTGTTTGGTGGAGGTTCTCCACGAACTCATAAGAATAGAGGTTGCTTGCGATGAAAATCCAGCACAGCTGTATTGTTGCCAAACACTTTGCAGGCGATCAACGTCAAGTGTGGGAAGAGTGGATGTACCGTCTTCTGCCGCGGTAGCTGCAGTAAATCCTCCGCCTTTGGAAGAACTCTGGGACTGTCTACCATGAGGTCCCTCACCAAAGGATACCATGGTTGTGTGGGCCACAATGGAAGGATCATGATGCATGTGGCCCGATCCTGACTGATCTTCTGAATGCAGAGAGCTATTAAACTGAAAGGTGGAAATAGATAACATAAATCATAGTTTCCCCAATTCAAGGTGAATGCATCACTGCAATATGGTTAGCCTCAGGCTCCATTTTCCATGCACAGTATAATGGTGTTTTTGCATTTAGTCTAGAAGCAAAAAGATCAATGTTGGGGATACCCCAGAGCTGGCAGATGTCATTGAACACATTTTCATGCAGTTCCCAATCTAGCCGATCATTAAAGACCCTTGAAGGACCATCAGCTACATTTTTCGATCCAGGTATGTGAGAACAGAATAACCAAATCCCATTAGCATGACATAGGTTCCATATGGCTTGACTAAGAGAATTACATTTGAGGGATTTCATCCCACCCATGTTTTTAATGTATGCCATGGCAGTTGTGCTGTCAGTTAATATTAACACATTTTTATTTCTCAATTTCGCCATGAAAGCTTGTAATGCAAATTTGATTGCTAACATTTCCAAATTTTGTTTGTGCATGTTACTTTCAGACACTGACCAACGGCCACCTACAGAGTGACCAGATTGAACAGCTCCCCAACCTTTGAGGCTACTATCTGTGTAAATCGTTATAGAGGGAGTGGCTCTAATGATATGCCGAACCTGACTTTCTATATTTAGAAACCACCATGCAAGTTCATGCTTCATGGCTTGTGTTATAGGCATCAAAGCATCAAACCGACCAGCACTTTGTCGGAGTGCGTTAACCTTATTGAGTTCCAGTACTCGATAATGCAGCCTTCCATATTCGACAGCCACAAAGGTTGAAATCAGTATGCCAATAACACGAGCCACTTCTCAAATGGTACTAAATGACAATTTGGACATACTTGAACGGGAGTCTTTGACCCTGTTTATTTTATCTGGAGGTAAGTGAACCGTCATGGTCACAGTATTAATAATATTGCCCAGAAAAGTGATTTCTTGAGTGGGTTTCAGCACGGACTTTATTGGGTGAATCATGAAACCCAGGTTGGTAAGTAATGTGATAGTAGCATGCACATTTCTGACGCAGTCTTCTTCTGTATTAGCCATACAGAGAGTATCGTCAATAAAGCTGGTATTTAGGTAACCTTGCAATCGCAGGTTAGAAAAAACAGGTTTCATTGGCTTTGTGAATAATCGGGGTGCCGCTGCATACCCGTTAGGAATGCAAGTGTATTGGTAAGTAGAACCCTTCCATCGAAACCTGAAGTATTTTTGATGTTGTTCTGCCAAAAAGACCGAGTAGTAAGCATGACGTATGTCAGCAATGCACATAAACATGTTTGGTTTTATAAGTGCCAAAGCTGCTTCAAAAGTTTCCATCTTGAAGTGGTGATAGGGAACAAATTCGTTAAATTTTTTCAAGTTCAGAATCAACCTCACTTCAGTGGTATCTGGCTTAGGTCGGATGAATATTGGCGATATATATTGCCCCTCAGTTTCTGGGACTTTAAGAAGGACTTTTTGTGCCAAAAGCTTTTCGATGGCATCATCAATCTGATCAAGCTCTGATGATTTGACATGATTTTGGACATACTTTCCTGTGGCTTGCACAGGTGGCCCTTTTTCACCAAACTCAATGTGGCAATGTTGAACAACATCAAGAATAACTGGGCCTCGTGTGAGAGCTCGCCAATTTTCTAAAAAGTTTTTAAGGTTACCTGATCGGGATCAAGATGACATTCACATACCTGTGTGGTAGGCCGATTTAACTACCAGCATGCCCTCTGGATCCCCGCTGTACGTTTTTTTGATCTCTCGAGTAACTGGCAGGATAGGTACCGGTAGGTCGCTGTTCACGATGGGAGTACGGCTTTGCCCTGTGACTTCTGCCACCATGACCACGACCTCTGGGCGGGTACTTTCCACGTCCCGAGCCATGTACCATTTTATTGCCAATTTTCCATGTATCTTCGATATCTCTTGCTGCTTTCGAGACATCGTCGCCGAACAGGAAATCCGTGTACGCCAGTGAATGTTGGCATAGATGAACATATTCACCTTTTAGTTCCGGTTTTAGGAGATCTTTCCGCACCGTATTTAGAAGGAAATTGCCATGCCCTAATACGGCCAAAGCATCATTTGTTTGATCAATAACCGTGGAGAGAAACTGGTTATACTAGTTTCCACCTGGGCCGCCGAATCAACCATTTTTGTGAGAATAACAGCTGCCTTGACCAGAGCGGTTTCCACATTCTGAAACTTTTTGTCAGAAGTCCGTGCAGGCTGGGACATCAAGTCCCACACAAGTTGATTAACTTTTACGACCTGTAAACCTTCACAGTTCTCAGGTCTAGCATTGGTTTCGTCCCGTGTCATTTTTTGAAACTGGTCATCCTCGATGCCTTTTCGAAACATGTTAGTTACAGAATCAGCAAGAATTGGGTCTATATGTGAACCCACAATCTCTTGCGAGTCGAACTTATTCCGCATCGCGGTAAATCGGGAATGTGCCTGTTTTTCGGCTGCCACAGATTCTTCATCTGGTTGAAATTGTTCCGTGTCGCCAACGTCGTTGGAATAGGATTCGTAATAGTTACAATCACTGTCATTGGCGGAATAATCAGGATACACATACTGTTGGTTTTCAAGGTTAACTAACCTCTCGGCCATATCCACCAACTTGGCTCCCTGCTTTGATTGATTTTCAGCAATAAGCTGCAAATGGCGAAGCACTTCTGAATCGCCATTACCACGTGGGGTGATATCACCCGTTTTCGTGGCAACCTTCCCGGAAATGGGAGCCTTCCCTTTTGATAAAGGCTTGGTCGGTTTTACAACCGGCAGTTTATGAACGGCGTCCATAAGTTTATCACAGTTCGTCGAACTGCCCGGAAGGTCTAAGTTCTTGTCCAACTGGGACATAATGACTTATATTTTGTACAACGTACAACTCGCTTGGCGCAAAAGATTTGTCTGTGACAAATTGAAGTCGTGACCGCTCACGACAACGCAAAGTACAGAGTGAATTTAGCTCGATTTGGCGCATGCGCAAGAGTGCTATCCTATTTAAAGACGAGAGATTGACTGCGAAGTAAAATTGTGTGTCCTCACAGTTTTACCTTTCTCTTTTGTCTGTGTTGGAATGCCAGAGACGAAGCCTATTTATGAATCTACATGTACAATATAATAGGATATAGTTGGCAAGTATGTGGTTCATTTGTTGCTAATAACAATTTGTCTTCCCTTGTTTAGAATGATGTTCTATCCTTTCCACAAATTACATGTTATGGTGTTACATGTATATCCAAGGTCCAAAAGGTACCTCTTGCTAAAACAGAGTTTTTAGTTTTATGTCACAGAGACGTAAATAATTCAGCCAAATTAGCAATCCATCAAAAAGGCTTTATCGGTGTGACCGTATCAATATGTTGTGTGACACAAACTACTAGTTTTCTAGTACTGTAAGGAATTTTGAAATATTCCAAGTGTCGTCTCTTTGATCACCCTGGAGTAATTTCGATATATTGTTCAGAAAAACCCTCTGTTCTGATAGTCTGTACATGTGAACCCTTACATGAGGTATGCAAATAGTTTGAACATTGATGGATTCATATTGCTCATTTTAACATGGTATGTTAGTAGATTTTCCTCCACTGGAATAGTCAAATCCTCTGAGGAATCCTAACGTTTCCGGCAGACTGGATAGCAATACATACTGTCAGGGTCACTGGTGAGTCACTGGTATATACTATACTGATAGTCCAAGCCATTGTATAAGAATGAGTTTGGTCCTATATTTACATCTATGTATGTGAACTAATCCGAACATGTGACATAAATGGAAACAGGAGGGAAAAAATATGTAAAACATGTTGTCTTAACAATTTATCAATGCGTCTAGGGCATATTGCAAGGGATGTAGTCTTCATGCACATAATGAACTGTCTCTCCATTTGGTGATGTGGCCAATATTGGAAAGTACTTTTAGAGAACTTACACATAACTGACTATGTCTGACATACGGCGTCTAATTTTGTTATTGATACTTTCAACATCACATCTGACATTGTGATTCGGATAAATGTACTGGTAGACATGTACTGGTATGTCAAGTTGACCTGTTTAATCTCCCGGATCGTGCGGGAGACTACCGGTTTGAGGCCTCATCTCCCGTTCTCCCGGTTTAATCTTGTAATCTCACGGTTTCAATAAAATCAACAACAATAAAAAATTCTCACAATCTCAGAACGCGGAAGTGTTTTCAAATGAAACCACGTGTGAACGAGATTTGTCGAGATCAGGTGTGTTCCATTGATAAACGGAGTATACAGTAGACACCGTAGCTTGCCTCTGGCATTTATATTACACTGCTTCTTTGTCGCGACTAATGACTCGCACTCTTTTAAAACCCTAATAAATTAATTGAATGTATGGCAGTTTGTTTTCTTTGGGGATCAATAATTACGTATTGACATTGTCAACATGGATATTTTGTCTGAGGAACAAAGACAAAATTATGTTCTTTGTAAATATGACAACTGTATTTCCCAAATAATTTATGTGCTTTTTGACACGATCTAATATATGGGTACATAACTTCTTATCAAATGGTAAGTTATTTGACCTATTGGTTGTTAATTAGATTGACTGGTCCTGGGGGAGGTACAGGTCATGGCAGAACGTGGCAAGTTATCAGTAAAACTGCTCTTATTGCCCGCAATTAAGTTCATTCACTGGGATATCGCCGTACCACTTGCCCTGAATCATATGGGTCCTGAAATGATTTCCACATCCTAAGGTAGTGGATATGGTCCATCATTATTTATTCTAGAAATATAATTAATAATATTTGAAAATAAACTTTAAATCAACTTTAATATACTGCATGTATAATCTAGTCTACATGGTTGATAAATTACATATTAGAACCCGCAGTAAAGGCAACACAAGAGACCACATGCCCTAAAATCTTGCCAGGTGCATGATGTCTAAATTTAAGCCCTCTGCCATTTCTACAAATATTACACTTACCAGGTATAGTGTGTATATATTCCGTGTTGTGGAACTAATTATCATTAAAGAATATACACAAATAAAACCATAATATAACTCCATGTTTCCCTTCTCATGAATATAATACAACTAGCTTCTAGCACAGATATAAAGATAATTTACAGTCTAAATCAATGTGCACAGCAACTGACATGTACAGGTTAACTCCAGTAACTGTTTTGGCGCATTTTATATTTTGAATTCTCCATACACCAGATCAAATTTCTCGACCACATGTTCTAGATTAAATCATTTACCCACCATTGAAATCTGACTTAAAAATATCTACCCTATTTCTAACATATTCTCATGTAAGAAAATCACACTTAGCTTACTTTTCTGGAATAGGAGACCACACAATTTTAAAGTCTGTATTTCTTATGAGATCTAACGTGAGAATTTCTGACTTTGAAAATATCCAATGTTTTTGTGGAAAAATTTCAAAGTCTGCATTTCTCATCAGAAATCACGTGAAAATTTCTTAACTCAGAATTTTTTTTTTAAACATACTTGAAGGATGATAATTTCAAAGTCTATTTTTCTCATGAGAACTCAAATTAGAATTTGAAACTTAGAAAAATATACTATCGGTTCAGTGGAAATATTTCTAAGTCTGCATTTCTTACGAGATCTCATATTTCTCAAGTGAGAAATTTTTCTCACATAAGACCCTTGGTTAGAAAATTGATTTCTAACATCTTCTCACAAGGTTCATGTTAGATTTCTCTACTTTGCATATCTTTCTAATATGCTTCTCATGAGATTCTTATAAGATTCTAACAACTTCTCATGAGAAATTTCTGTATGGGAAGGCATCTATAGTCAGCCGCTCAGACTTTGGCTCTGTGAAAATCTCACTCTCTGATTTTGCCATCATGATGGTCAGCATATTTGCACGATTTTTTCAAAATCTGATCTTTATGTTCCTTGCACTGCGTGCATTTGAGTCAAGATTCCACTGCAAATCAGCATTGTATTCCAGTCATAACTGACGTGGATACAGGAGTTTTTCAAGCACTGCGTGCTAACTCCTTTTGCTAACTCCTTTTGTTATCATGCCAGCATAGTTTACAAGTCGTATCTGACGCACGCACGTCTGACACGAAAAATCTATGTTAGAACACCGCTGACAAGACCACCGAAATGTTGAATGTTCCGATGTCAAACTCCTCGTATTTCGAGTTGTAAAGTTCATACATAGTCTATCTTTGAACTCCGTTTGATAGCAATTTGTACCTACGGTTGTGGAGTAGAGAGATAAGCTTCTTCTCTCTCATAGTGTTAAGATTCAGTAAAGATTCCGAAAGATCTCTTAATCTTAACTGCGTAAATAAATCAACCGGCTTGTTGTTCGCCGAAGTTACGAATGATAAGATTAGGATACGGTGCGGTATTCTCGATTCCGGTTTTTCAAAAACACGGAACGGAAAGCGGAACGAACCGCGCGGCGTAAATATCTAGTAAGCTGAGTTACTATCAATATGGACATATCAGGTAATTTAATTTATGAAATAAAATCACTAATCTTACCTAAATTGACACACCTATTTATAGCTCTCCCAAGTCCAGATACAGCCTTTTTGAAAGCCCTAAATACCTGTCTACATAATTTAATTTGGAATTCCAAACGCGATAGAATAAAAAGAAAACAATTATGTGACGACCATATGTACGGAGGTTTGAAGATGATTATTGTTGAAAACTTTGATGGTGCCATGAAAATCACCTGGATACGTTTGATTTGCAAAAAAATCAAAGTGGGCTTCACTATGCAATAGTCAATACCACCCCTCTCTTAAACGACCCACTCCTTCTCACATACCACGTAAATTATATTGTAAAGCAAACAGACAAGTTCGCAAATCCATTCTGGAAAGATGTCTTTCGCGCATGGTGTAAATTTATGCGACTAAATAATGCAGATAATAATATTATGGCCTCAACTATATGGAATAATCCGAACATAAAAATCGGAGGTTCATCGATCAACTTTAAGTCATGGAAAGATGCGGGAATATATTATACTAGCAGGGTTACCCGGCGTTGCCCAGGTTAATAATGTATGCTGTGGATATTTGTTGGGAATAGAGAATGATCTTGCTTAAAGTATTATACGTTTTCTCATAAATTGTATATTCAAATAGCATCACAAAACATGATTATTACAGTCATGGAATATAAGTAGTGGCTCACCTTGTCAATTGTCATTCTGTTTATCGCGATTAATCCGTTCCACCAATAATGAAGTATTTATTTATTTACAACTGCGTATACATTTAGACGTTATAATATGATACATGAACATCATAAACACATTAGTTCGATAAAAGATGATAATTGGGTTTTACATATTGAGATGATTGTATCAATCAATCTAGTGGGTTGGACTAAGATCTCGAGGACACATGGCTATCATATATCCATGAAGATACAGATGTTTCAAAGAAGTTTCCAGGTGCTCCTCTGTTCATGGTGCTATATATTGGCTAAATATTCTTAGTTTAAACGAAATGTTGCTGCGCATATATATCAGCTACATGTGCCAGGCACATAGCGAGATTTTGAGATGTTTATGTCAGTCGATGAGTCTGTTCTAAAACCCTTGTCAGATGTCAGTATTGGTAGGATCCTGAAAAGTCTTGTGCTACTAACTGCATTTTCTTGTATATCAGAAGAAACTATATTTGACTGCACACTGTGACCACTATTTTTGAACAGGTCATCCATATCTCTTGACAAATTGTAACTTTTTGTGGAAACTGTTTTGAATGGAACAGACTAAATTTTTTTATTATATATATGCAATCCTCTGACGGTTCGAGGTCTCTCAGTTTGCACGAATATATGTATCTCTTCAATAGAATGATAAATATGCGTTTAATGCTTCTTCTAGTTATCTCTTTTTGCTAGCTCATTGTGTGAATGCCTTGATTGCCATTCCCATATATATATGACTGTTAAGAAGATATAATTGTTCAAGTGACTTATGTGGGTCACCATATGTCGGGATTGTGAAATGTGAGCGCCCAACTACTTAAAATGATATGGAGATGGCCTGGTGACTGTATATAACTTATATGTGGATATCGGCGAATAGCAATCTTATCAATGATAGTGCATATCCGCTCGCCATCCGTGATGCAAACGACACAAAATGTGACTTAATTCATGGTATATCATTAGAGAACGAGAGGCCGATCACGATCGGCAGATGTTTAACCCATACCTTGGCAATAACGATTAGCTATTTTCATAAAATCCTTACACCAACCTTTTCAACAATTCACACCTTACTATTAAAGCTACTCGATCTGATTAAGCACCCCTCAGTTACTATTTATTTGGCTTCGAGGGTAAAAAATATTTTATTCAAATCGAGGAACCCATTCCTCAAAGCTCAGAGTAAGCAGATATCAATTTTTTAAATCTATTATCTTTAACCACCTGGAATATTTAGTGGCCATATGAAAGTTGATGAAGATGGATAACTCTAAAATCAAGTGGCTTTTTTGTGTCAGATATATGACAAAGCAGCAAAATTTCATTGTACAAAATGTTGATAAATAACAGATTTTGGGCAATTTTATACTATAGTGGACTGTGGTTAGCATTATTTTTGGGCAATTAATCGATTCTGATAACAGAAGCGGAAGTGGCATAAGACTTATTGGGCACATTCCATATGAACATGGATATGGCATTTGATTCCAACCTATTAAGTCAGTTGAAAATAGATATATAGTCTTATAGAGCTCAGTCCATAGTCAGGCAGAAGAACCATACATAACAGTTGAAATTTAGTAAAATATGATTGATAATGATTGGATATAACATACTTTAAAGGTACTCAATCCGATAAAACTCCTATCAATTACTATTTCAATGACTTTGGGGGTCAAAAATATTTGATTCGAGTCGAGGAAGCCACCCATCAAAGCTCAGATTTTTTAGATATCGATTTTAGAAATCTATTATTTTTCTTTATCGGGAATACTTTCTGGCCCAGATCACAGTCAAAATTGCGTTATTATTACCACTTGATTTTAGAGTTATCCATCCTTGTCTGTTTGAATAGTGTTTTGGTGTACACATCTCGAGCATATTACGAAGTTGAAGGCAATTATTAGTACTCATCTCGAGAAAATAACAAATTTCAAAAATCAATATCTAATATTAAACTCTGAGCTTTGTTTGATGGGTTCCTCGACTCGAATCAAATATTTGTTACCCCCAAAGCCAAATAAATAGTAATATAGGACCCTCTGATCGGATTGTTGTTGTTGGAATCTGTTGAGATGGGGACCCTCTGATCGGATTGAGTACCTTTAATGCATAATTATGAGATAACTAGAGGTGGGATATGAGATTGAAGATATTAGATTTTTTACATTGGATAGCATACTGTATGTCTATGGAATGGGTGGGTTAATTTTGTTAATATTTTAAAGCAATTAAACCAAATGACCCTATCTATACAGGTTAGGGGTGTGTTATCATAAACTATGACTTGAAATATAATATAATCAATGACAAATATTTGAGTTATTAAATGAGATAGCAAGGGGTTGATCTTAATCACACTAATGAACTGATCAAAATAGTCTATAAATGCATGTATATGGATTTAGAAGCCCACACAATAAGTCAGTCTCAAGAATACAAGCAACATTATTATTATCCTGCACCCCAAATGCAATAGAGGGAATTTCAAAATAAGACATTTCCTCTAATGTTTTTAGAAATCCTTACTGATCCTGGCTCAAAGTGAAAGATATAATTTAATATCTGCCTATCAGATATCATGTGTCTATGAAATGGGTTAATTTTAATCCCAAAATCCATGCAAGACCAGAGCTATGTTGGAGTTGATAAATCCTGAGAAGTCACTGTCCACACACTATGGAAATGCAACAAACAACAGATAGCTATTAAAGTGCAGCAGTGAATATCAGATTTCATTACCGGGTATCAATAATAGAGATTATCTCTAGTCTCTCTTACTGATACCAGAGTTGTAAGCTGCTGCAGTTATATATTGTAAGCAAATCTCAAATCTGTTCAATTCTTAGTTAAAAGGGGCCATAATTCTGGTATAAAAAACAGGATCGACCCATATTCAAACTTGATCTGTATTTTGAGTTGATAAACTCGCATACCAAATTTGGTTCTTATCAGTTGAAAAATGGTTGATTTATCAAAATATGCAGAAATTCTATGTCAAAGGGCCATAACTCCATTAAAAAATATCGGATCAAACCCATATTCGAACTCGATCTGTATTTTGGTCCGATAAACTTGCATACCAAATTTGATTCTGATCAGATAAATTTTTTTTCAGTTATGGTAGCATGCATGAATTCTAAGTCGAAAAAGGGCCATAACTCCGTAAAAAAAAAGCACGGATCGAACCCATATTCTAACTCGATCTGTATTTGGTGCTGAGAAATTCATATACAAAATTTGGTTCTGATCAGATAGAAAATATTTCAGTTAACGCACCATGCGTAAAGTGTCTACAGACAGACAGACATACAGCCAGACAGACAGACAGACGGACGGACTAACGACGAGTGGTCAATCCGGACAATGACACTATGTTTACCATACTATGGTATGGGTAAACATAAAAACGTGTATGAATTTGGTGGAATTTGGTTTATTAAATCAATTGTTGATGCAACGCTGACTCGAACAACGCCATATTGCGAAGGTGATTATGTATTCGTTTGGTGGAAATCAGCGACAAAACTATTTCACCATATTTTTTAAATTTCCCCTCCCACCAACAGCGTCATTTTAGAAAATTTTAACCCGCACCATTATCTTCCTTGTAAAAAGTTACCCCTCTTAGAACGCCTTGGTGCCATCTCTATTGTACCGGGTGAAGTTATATATAGAACACACACAGACAGACAAAAAGACAGACAGACAGCACGATTTTATTTCTTGTATCATTTGAGAAGAACGTGTCTAAATTTGATGGTAATTGGTACTAAAAAATATTTTGTATCAGTTTTGGTGACCCTCCCGTCCCTATTTCGGACTCAACCTGCACACACTAAGACTCATTAGAGATTAGAGATGCATATATATGAAATTGGTGAAAATTGGCGAGTATACAAATTCGTATCAAATTTAAGGTCCCCATATCTCTCACCCATAGGGCACCAATTTGGTGTATCTATTATATAAAACCACACGATAAGATTCCTCGTATCACGGAGAAGAATATGTATCAATCTGTGGAAATCGGCACTAAACATATAGATATAATTTTTTGTGTCCCTCTCATCTCTATACACCACTGACTCGAATGGCCCCACTTGTGACATCCTTAAACCACACGATTACACTCCTGATATCATGGAGATGATTGGTTATAAATTTGGTGATAATCGGAAACTAAACAATTTTTTTTATCAAATTTGGTGCCAATCCCTCCCCTCTCCATCTCTCACCCAAACAGCACCGCTATGGCGTCTTTAAATCACGATTAGATTCCTCGTATCATGGATAAGAACGTGTATCAATTTGGTGGAAATTGGCGCTAAAAAAATTGTGCATCAATTTTGGTGCCCCTGTCCCTTTCAATGCAACTCTGACTCGAATGAGGCCACATTTGACAGATAAAAGCCACACCATTAGACTCCTCTTACCATGGGGATGATTTTGTATAAGTGTGGTGGCAATCGGCGACTTATCAAATTTAGTGCCCACCCCCTCCCAATCTCTCATCCAAAAACAACAACTTGGCGTTGTTAAATCGCACAATTAGATTCCTTGTATCATGAAGAAGAATATATATCAATTTGGTGGAAATCGGCGCTAAAATTAGTTTTATCAATTTTGGTGCCCCTCTCCCCCTCCGGTCATCCCTGACTCAAACGACGCCACTTTTGACATATTTAAACCACACCGTTGGATTCTTCATATCATGGGGATGATTTTATGTAAGTTTCATGGCAATTGGCGACAGAAAAAAAATCTGCCCCCCCCCCCCTTTCGGGAACGGCGCGACTTTTGCCATATTTAAACCACGCCATTAGATTCCTCATATTATGGGGAAGATTATATATAAGTTTGGTGGCAATCGGCGACAAATGTTTTTTCTGCCCCTCCCCCTTTTATGCCCCTGACAACAACGGCGTCACTTTAGAAAATTCTAACCCCGACCATTATCTTTCTCGTAAAAAGCTACTCCTAGTAGACCCCTTTGGCATCATCTAGATGGTCCCCTGTGAATTTCTATAGAACACAGACAGACAGACAGACAGACAGACATTCGCAAATATAGATATAGATAAATGATCTATTCCAATCAGATAATAGATTCCATACCCCACGCACACTTTATGCAACTTTCAACATCCGCGTCGATTTCATAACAATCAACAACATAAAGATTTTCTCATTGGCAAATTCTCTTAATCAACCCTTAATCCGTATGCCATGTCCATTCCTACCCAACAATCTCGCTCCGATAATCCATGAGCAAAGGTGGGCAATTATTTTACAAAATTCTAGCAAATGGGAAAACTATGCCGAATGCATGCCAAAAATGGGAATCGGAAATAGGCGAGAAGATAGAAAATTGGGAAGAATATTTGAGCATGCCCTTTAAAACGAGAACCGATATGAAATTACAGTGGCTCCAATTCAGAATAAACACACAAATTATTAGTACCAATAAATTTCTGAAGATGGCCAAACTTAGACTCGACGATTTTTGCAATCGCTGTCAAAATGTACAGGAAACCATAATCTCACATTTTCTGGGACTGTCCCCACATCCAAACCTTTATGATAGAAATTCAAACATGGACAAGAAACAACCAATTTCCAATTGATCTAACAAAAAAGAATATCATTATAGGTATCGATCATGAATACAGATATTCAAAAAATAACCTTTTCCTACTAGTGTTGAAACAATATATATATAGGACAAAATTCACACCATCACAGCTGTCGCTTCACTCTTTCCTTTGCGATCTTCAATTTAGGTATGAATGCAAGAGATACAACACAAAATGTAACATGAATCACGACTTTGATAATCATTGGCTGGCACTTCGAAATGCCTTAAAAATAGAATAATATTATATTTAAAAACCTTCAGTCAGATGCTCGTAGCCTGTTTATATATAACCATGGGTATATGCGAGAAATACACAATGAAAACACACTCCACAGTTTGGATCGATAAGCCTTGGCCTGTGTATTTTGATGTTGCGTTTTTTGACAATCGGTTTTCCGTATCATTTCTACAACACAATTATCGTCTTCCTTGCAGCACGACGTTACCGTCTGATCACCACGGATTCCGTGGCACGGAAGTCTTTTCATTAAGAGTATGGTCAATATATTGCCGCCGGTTCAGTGTATTCTCGGATAGAAAACAAATAGGCCTATGCCGAAAGCTAAGTCGCGAGGGGCACCCTGCATGGTTGAATCTGGGATATTTGGCACTCGGGACTTGGCTGGGTGGGTGGCTGGGTGGTTTTCGTCTCCGCCTTGGAATTTCCAACTGCACCCCACCCCATTGAACCACACCAAACTCACAAGTTTGCGTGATTCAGTTTTCACCCCCCCCCCCCCCTCCGGTGCTTTGATTTTTCCCAAATGTTACCCCATAGACTACTAAATGGTAGCCCATTCTAAATGGACCAGTTGTCTTGTGGCCACTGGCCATACAGGGGAATGAAAAGGATGGTTCGGCCCAGTATGAGATTAAAAAATCCTAACATCTAGTGGTATAACGCCCGACAAATTTACACCCCGATTTATTTTGTCTTAAATTAATTAGCAAGTAACTATACTGGCTATGGCACAGAACAGAT
The DNA here is from genome assembly GCA_032622095.1 of Siphonodentalium dalli. NCBI lineage: Eukaryota > Metazoa > Mollusca > Scaphopoda > Gadilida > Siphonodentaliidae > Siphonodentalium > Siphonodentalium dalli. Next base: position 146,643,944 of record CP136064.1, on the reverse strand, counting down.
GGTTAGGCCCGATGTGAGAACATTTTGAAAATCTGAACATGAAAATTTGACAATCCTAACATCTAGACCTGAAACTCACCCTTAGATTTGAAAATTGCCAACTGATGGCAGGGACGTGGCTAGATGGTCTCTGTTGTGTCCACCTTGAGAAATTCCAACCGCACCACCCCCCCCCCCCCCCCCCCCCCCCCCCCTTGAATCAGAATCAGACCAAACACAAGTTTTGCATAATTCCATTTGCACCCCCCTTGCACATCAGTGCTCAGGCCAAATATCCTATATATTTATAAACCATGGTTCTATATTCCCGGTATGAGAACATTTAAGATATTTTAACCTGAAAAATTTGCATAAATCCTGACATCTAGTGGTCTAACCCCAGACAAATGCACACGGCTACGGACAAGAGACCAGGACATACCGGGCTCACCATAGTTGCGAGAAAATTTTGAAAACTATACAAGAAAATCACAAGTCCTAGCATCTAGACTGGCCTCAACTGAAGCTTTCCTATAGTTTTGGAATTTTCAAACCTCATACTCCACTTCAGGTTGGTAAATTCTCCAACTGATGGCTATTTCAGTCCACAAGTTTGACCAAATGTAGTAAAATAATGTTTTGCTAACCTAGTAAGCAGTTTTGTATTGGCCACAGGGGAGGGACAATGACACACCGGGCCGACCATGGTTCGGCCCGTTGTGCGAAATTTTTTTAATCTGAACAAGAATATCGTAAAATCCTAGCATATAAACTAGCCTAAAGCTTTCCTAGAGTTGGAAATTTCAAACCTGACAACCCCACTTAGGTTAGAAAATTTCCAACTGACGACAATTCCAATGACAATGTTGACCAAATGTATGACAATATTGTTTTCTTAAATTAACTGGCCATCGGGGAGGGACCAGGGCACAAGCTTTCCAAGTGTTGGAAATTTCCAACCTGTCACCCTCCCCAAGGTAGGAAAATTTCCAAAACTATTGTTGGTGTGAAATTTTCAACTAATGTTTTGGCAGGTATGAAATTTCCAACTGTTTAAAAATTTGACCAAAGTTGGGGGTGAGACACCCACACCCAAACCCCCATGTCGCCACGTCTCTGACTGATGGCCATTTCAGTCCCGAATTTTTGCAAATGAAAAGGTAAATATACAAATGTTGGTCTAAAAACAACAAGTTCGTCACTAAGAAATTATTGCAAAATCAAACTACGAGAACAATTTCAACCTAGTTTTGGTTTGAATTTTCCAATTAATGTTGCATTAGGTGTGACTACAATTTGGGGGTAAGATCCCTGCATAACCACCCCTGCCGACACGCCCCTGCTTGGCAGCCCATGCTAAGAGCGCGGTCTTACATTCACTTAAGACCAGAAATCATCGATACTAAATTATGTTGGGTGGCACCCACGGGAGGAGTCAGGGGGCTACATCCCCACTGTGTCGGGGAGGGATAGACACCCACGTCGGGGAGATCTGCAATGGTCAACCCAGTAGCTAAAGTCTACCCCCTGTCGGGGAATCGTATAGCCCCTACGTCGGGGATATCCCCTGTTTGAAATCATATAGATATTTTAAAGGAGAAGACCACATATGGAGCAGATATCAGGGGGAAATGAGCTCTCATAACCACAAAACTAGAAACCCTTAAATCAACTCGACGTGCGATTTCTCTACGCTCCTGTTGCGTAAATTCTTGTATAAGAAGTGCGTCTATTCCAGACAAATTTCAAACAGTAAATATGACCAGACAAGACATAGAAACCGCTAATCTCATTACCAATCTAACAACACCAGTCGAACATGATTACCTTTCAAAGCAATAACACCGGTTATTGGGTTACGGACAACCACCGGCACACACACCATAGATAAATACACGGTCAAAAGAACGGCGTTTTTTTTGTACGGTTATATCTGGCATATACCCATAGTTATATATAAACGGGCTACGAGCATCTGACTGCTTGTTTATTACAGACTCAAAGTATACCCTACCTTAACAGTGACCCTGAACAACACACAGCATAAATCAATTACCCGGTACCCGAGCTATCATTCTTATTGGTCCAGTAATACAGTCAACAAGAACGTCAATATATATACATGGTATGCTTAACCACATCACAACATTTTTCAGTCACAGTCCCAAATGCAATTCAAGCGAGCGTTGTGTATTTTTCCCGTCTGCTGTCGAACCTGATGCAATATTTACAATACGATCTCAATATGGTTAAATTTACTATAAATTATACTGTTTATGCTAAATTCAGAACTTAAACCAATTAAAGCTGCACATAGTGTTTGGAACATTGAATCTGCAAACCTTAAATATTACACACCATCGACCACTTTAGCCGGTTAATAAGGGAAATTTAAAGTTATTCTGAACACAAAAAATTAAATCTATTGTTTTTTATCACCATTGTTGTTGCTAAAGAAAGTCCATTTCAGGCAAAAATATATCAAGGTGGTACCTAGTAACGGTTATTGGTCTTGCTTTTAAGTTGAACGATGATTGTTAAAATTGTCCCTACACAGTGTGTGGCTTTAAATATTGTCTAATTGCATGCCACAGGTAAGAAAGTAGGCCAGGGCATGGAAGAGCAAAACTCTTCCTTGTCTTGGACTGAGAGCATGAATGAGTGAATGTATTTTGTCTCTTTCTTTGTTGTTATTCTTCTTAATCAATAAAACATTTAATAAAAACAAAAAAGTTTATCCAGAAGTAGGACAATACGGACTGACTGTTGGTCTAAAACATACTGGTTGGAAAATCAAATTAAGAGAAAAATTCTAACCTAATTTTGATGTGAAAATCAAATATACAATTATTATATTGTATCAAGCATGATATTTTCTAACTGTTTAAAATTTTGATAAAAACTCACCCCCCCCCCCTGCACTCCCTCCCCATTGCCCCTAAAATTGCCCTCACCTGTCCCCCACCCTGTCCGTTTAGAAATCATTAGGAATCTATATATTATTAAACCAGTACTAAACTTGAATTCAACAGAATATATACAGGCAGGGTGGGGAGAAATAAATCTCTTATCTCTGCCCCTATTTGAACCAATGTAAATCCAAATCTATGAGATTCATTTATCTCAAAATTTTTAAACAGTATATACTTTAAGAGTTGAAGTGAATACATTTTCCTCAAAAGTAGTTAAAAAATTTAGGGAAGGGTCATCACCAAGACTTTTCCCTTGAAATTATCAGCATAATAGACCTACACCTCATTAGCATAGACAAAAAGAGTTAACAGCTTATATTTACATAATATGGTAAAACCTGGTTAAATCTATAAACTGATAATTTATCAAAGATATGTTCACATGAATCCATATATCAGTACCCAACTTGAATTCAAATGCTCAACTAATTTGTCATAAGATGGGGTTTATATAAATTTGGGTGGGTGGGGGTAGTTTTAAATCATATAACTCTGTCCCTATTCACATCGTCCAATGACCTCTCACTGTGAGATCCAATGGTTTAGTGATTTCGAAGTATATGTTTAGGAGTTGAGGTTAACTCATTGGAAGCAAAAGTGTTAAATCCCTATCTCTGCCACTTTTAACCAGCTAGTTGTGGTAAAACTTTTAAAGTTGTTGACAAATCAGACTGCTTTATAGAACAACACATGGGATTCCATATCATATTTAAATTGGACTTGAATGTCCAACAAGTACATAGTATGTCTTTAAACCTAAATTAGATCAAAAAAGTATTTTTTGGAACTTAAAACTTTTATTTGTTTTTTTTTAAGTTAAAAAATATTTGTGTTTGTTAAATTGAGTAAAGAAGATCAATCTAAAAACAGATTGATGTCCCTGGCTCTGCCATAATTGACCTAGTGACCCCATTTGAACAAATCTGAACCCTCCATACCAAATATAAGCTAAATAGGCCCGATGGCTCCTGAGAAGAAGTCGTTTTAAGAATTACTATGGCGGGAAAGAGTTATGGTCTTGGCTTCACAACTATTTGACCTAGTGACCTCATTTGAACAAATCTGAATGTGAGTCACCTAGGAAACATCCACACCAAATATGAACCCATTCGGTGGTATGGTTCTGGAAAAGAAGTTATTTTAAGAATTACTATGGAGGGAAAGAGTAATAGCCATGAATTCACAACCAATTGACCTGGTGACCTCAATTGAACAAATGTTAATGTGAGTCACATATTAAAGGAACATCCACATAAAATATGAAACAATGTTGTCTTATGGCTCTGGAGAAGGTGTTTTAAGAATTACTATGAAGAGAACAAGTTATGGCCCTGGCTCCGCAACTATTTGATTTGGTTACCTCATTTTAACAAATTTGAATGTGAGTCACCCAGGGAACATCCACACCAAATATGAATCCATTTGGTCTTATGGTTCTGGAAAAGAGGACAATTGTTGAAGGATGGATGGACAGATGACGGATGAGGAATGATGACTATAGCTACACTGGAGATGTTGTCTCAGGTGAGCTAAAAAAAAAGCCATGGTTCCTTGAACTTTCAATCATGTACATGGATAAGAGAATGTGTAAATTCAAACTTTTTAAGATAGTTATAACTGCTGATCATGGCAACACAAGTAACTTTAAATCCCATAGGCTCCAATATAGCATTCGCATTTACAAGGTGGAAACATATTGAGTTGTCTCAGTCAGGAATCGGAACACAATTGTCATCAAAATGCAAACAGGTAACCCTTGAGACAATTATCTTTAAGTTATTTTTGTAGGTCATGGGGTGTATTGTGCTCAAGATTTACATGGGGGGGGGGCTGTTGGCAAATATGTTTATAAATTATAATTATTGTGAATATCCAGACTTATCCATGCACATGAACTGATCGAGCCACCTTGAATGTAGTAAATGCGAGATAATTTTGTTGAAAGGTAAAACTCTGCAACTTGCTAAATGACAATAGGCTTGACCAATGGGAAATCTCGGAAAAAATGACAGCAATTATTAACCACTATTCCTTACATTCTCACAACTATAAGAAGCAACGTACAAGTAGTCAATCATTACTCAAATACTTTGACGATGCGCACACATGCTTCACAAGATCATAGTGTTACTCGGAGGTCACCAATCTATTTTAAAGTCGGCACCAGTTCCTTTGTGAAAACAACTTATCAAAGGCAGCATGCAGTGATGTCAATATCACGACAGTGTGTATATAATCTTTACTTGATGTCTTTGGATTTGAATGTGTGCCTTAATAGGGAAACCTAAAACCGAACCGCAATCAAAGTTTTTTATTCCTAAAAAAAAGAAGAAATTGAACTCTAAATTATAAAACCGACCAGCTCTACTGCTGGTGGCCGCTATGTTTTTCATCGAAAATCATTCAAATTTGACAGCTCCCATCTGGAGGTTATCCTAAATATGCCCATTAATTTTCAAAATAATTCTCCAATAAATGCGGAATGCAGGGTGTGCTGATGGATTCAAATTTGAGATGGCTGTTATACCAAGTATGTTGTTCAGACAATTCCAATTTTATAAGCCCATAAATGCAGCAGAAATATGTTGGTTGCTTATAATTATGCCCCGGCACATTAATTTCAACATATTAGAAAGAATTATCTCAAATTAGTCTGTTGTAACATATCACAATTTCCGTTAGTCGAGTATCCTGTTCGAACGATTGAACAAAAATTTATTGGCAGATTTTGCCAATGAAGATAATGTGAGATAAAAGAAGTTCAAGGCCACTAAAGTCAAGATCGACTTGAATGTAAATAAAATGAAACTGACGCAGAGGAACAACTAACAATTGTGTCATTAAAAATCACTTTTCAAATTGGAAACTACAAATTAGATAATATATGAATTTGACGTGAATCCTCCTAATGCATTGACATTCTGCAATTATATCACCAATTTGAAATTACGCCTTTGAAAATTGAATTTGGAGTTTGCCGATCCACAATAGGATGTTAACAATCTAATTGTTACAAGTGAACCAGTTATCACCATAGCCATGTTATTCGGTAACAAATTAAATAAATTAATGTTTGGCATCTGCTATTATAAGAAAAATGCAGAAAGCGATAAGTATTTACTCTGAGTCGAACACTTTCAATTCACTGAAAAAAGGATCGGTATTCGGTAACCATGCAGGACACACCATAAACACTCTAGATAAATTTGGCCAGAGGACAATCGACTTGTGCGAATGTTAACCCTTCAATGAATTCCTACACCAATGACTCGGTCACTTTAACTATATCGAGAAATACAAGCAACAAGAAACTATTAAAGGCATTGTTAAGACTTGTTCAATCAGGATCAAGGAAAACACAAATATAAATAGAGCTGTAATTATAGAAATATAAAATTTGGGCAGGAATGGTTTCTGAAAATATATTCATGAATAGAAGGCATGGACCAAAATCAGGTAAAAATCTGTTAAGACTTATTGGAGTTAAGGCCCTTCCACATGGCATGTCACGATTTTTTTTCTGCGGCAACTGCGAACGTGTTTTCTGCGGCGACAGTGTTTTCTGCGCTTACTCGTATGTTTCTGTTGATATCATGGTTCATTGTTATTCGTAAAGTTTTGTTTAAAATGACTGCATGGTAAAGTGATGCACAATCACAGTCCAAAACTGACCTAGACTGAAAACTGCTGTGCTTCTAGTATCTTCGCTCTACTGAACAACCCCAGACAAAAATGCACGTACTGTGCGGCACTGCACCACCAGATTAGGACACCAATGTAATCATGTGGCCTGTGTTTTCTGCGTTTCCTGCAATGCCACCTGTGTGCAAGCACCCATTGCATACAGTGTGTTCTAAGTCAGTGTATCATGCTTTATCCCCTCTGTGGAATTTTAAGCCTTCTTGCCGTATCCCGGTGTTCTAAATTGTTCGATATATGTTAACCAAATGGGAAACAAATTATTTTGTATATAGCCGGCAACAAATACCCTCGCTATATAGAGAAGACAGGTTTTAAAAGGGTAATAACAATCTTGTACCCCCCTTTTAAAATTTATATTACCCTTCATAATGTGTCGTCACTATACAGAAGGCGGGTTTTACAAGGAAAACAACAATCTGGTGTCCACCTTGTAAAACTGATATTACCCTGCAAAAATAGTCTCGCGATATGGAGAAAACATGTTTTACAAGGGTAATAACAATCTGGTATCCCCTTTGTAAAATTGATATTACCCCACAAAAAATGTTGTTGCTATTTAAAGAAGACAGGTTTTTACAAGGGTAATAACAATATCCTATCCCGCCTTGTAAAATTAATATTACCCTGCAAAAATTTCGCAAAATAGAGAAGACATGTTTTACAAGGGTAATAAAAATCTTGTATCCACCTTGTAAAACTGATATTACCCTGCAAAAAATGTCATCCATATATAGAGAAGACAGCTTTACAAGGGTAATAACAATCTGGTGTCCACCTTGTAAAACTGATATTACCCTGCAAAATATGTCATCACTATTTAGAGAAGACAGGTTTTACAAAGGTAATAACAATCTCGTATCTCCCTTGTAAAATTGATATTACCCTGCAAAAAAAGTCGCTATATATAGTGACAGTTTTACAAGGGTAATAACAATCTCGTATCACCTTGTAAAATTGATATTACCCTGCAAAATATGTCATCGCTATTTGGAGAAGACAGGTTTTACAAGGGTAATAACAATCTCATATCCCCCTTGTAAAATTGATATTACCCTGCAAAAATGTCGCTATAAAGTGAAGACATGTTTTACAAGGGTAATTTGTATCCCCCCTTGTAAAATTGATATTACCCCACAAAAAAATTTCGTTGCTATTTAGAGAAGACAGTTTTTACAAAGGTAATAAAAATCTCATATCCCCCCTTGTAAAATTGATATTACCCTGCAAACATTTCGCAAAATAGAGAAGACAGGTTTTACAAGGGTAATAACAATCTCGTATTCCCTTGTAAAATTGGTATTACCCTGAAAAAAAAATTGTTGTCGCTATTTAGAGAAGACAGGTTTTTAATACAAGGGTAATAACAATCTCCTATCCCCCTTGTAAAATTGATATTACCCTGCAAAAAAAAGTCGCTATATAGAGAAGACAGTTTCAAGGGTAATAACAATCTTGTATCGCCCTTGTAAAACTGATATTAACCTGCAAAAAATGTCGTCCATATATAGAGACAATTTTACAAGGGTAATAACAATCTCGTATCCACCTTGTAAAATTGATATTACCCTGCAAAATATGTCATCGCTATTTAGAGAAGACAGGTTTTACAAGGGTAATAACAATCTCATATCCCCTTGTAAAATTGATATTACCCTGCAAAAAATGTCGCTATATAGTGAAGACATGTTTTACAAGGGTAATAACAATCTTGTATCCGCATTGTAAAATTTATATCACCCTGCAAAATATGTCGTCGCTATATAGATAAGACAGTTTTTACAAGGCTAATAACAATCTTGTATCCCCCTTGTACAATAGTCGCTACATAGAGAGAAGACAGTTTTCAAGGGTAATAACAATATGGTATCCACCTTGTAAAACTAGTATCACGTTGCAAAAAAATGTACTCGCTATATAGAAAAGACTGATTTTACAAGGGTAATAACAATCTCGTACGCCCCCTGTAAAACTGGTATTACCCTTCAAAACGTTTGAAAGTCAAAAGTACATCGTGCAAAGCCCTGTTAATTCCTCGTGTGCTGGTTATCGTGATACTCTTGCCTCATTTACTTAGGATGTCCAACTCATTTGTCATTACTATTGTGAATAAAAGGTCAGCAGACCACAGTGTCCCCCGACAACATGGCAAGTCGATGCCGCTTTGTTAAAGAAATTTAAAAAAATGTTGAAAAGGGTTAATAACTCCATAAAAAAAATATTAGCTATATAGATGTTGCAAATCACCAACATGTTAGGAACAATATCCCAGAGTTTCAAATCTCTACATTTAAAACTGTAGGAGGAGTTGATTACACCATGAAGGTACCCAATCTCATCCAAAAGGCAAAAATGTTCCAAATTTTCTAAGTCGAAAAACCCCCCGAAAATATGGAAAAAATGATATTTTTTATTAGCTATATAGATATTGCAAATCACCAACATGTTAGGAACAATATCCCAGAGTTTCAAATCTGTACATTTAAAACTGTAGGAGAAGTTGATTACACCATGAAGGTACCCAATCTCATCCAAAAGGCAAAAATGTTCCAAGTCGAAAACCCCCCCAAAAATATGGAAAAAATTATATTTTTGATTAGCTATATAGATGTTGCAAATCACCAACATGTTAGGAACAATATCCCAGAGTTTCAAATCTCTACGTTTAAAACTGTAGGAGGAGTTGATTACACCATGAAGGTACCCAATCTCGGACGCACGGACAGACGAGGGTCATTTGTATAGTCCTCCGACGGAAACGTCGGGGGACAAATATGTTATTCCATTCTATATCCACTAACAGATAGTTTCCAAAAGTAAAGCGAAGCCAGCAAGTATTTACCGACAAATTGTGGGAACAGTTATATATTCATATTCATCATATTAAAGCAGTCTAACAAAATAGAGTTACTTTTCTTGGCTCGTTTCCACGCTTTATGTCTGTGGAAATATCTTGTTAATAGAGACCTGGGATAAATACATCGCCTCGGGGGATACGAGCCTCTACCGGGGCATACCACACCATATCCCCCCTCAACAAGCTGTGTAACTTATAGGGATGGCATGCAGTGCCGCAAGGGCCTTTGGTGTGAGGGCCTTTATCACACTTTATATATATTATGTTGCAGCACAGACAGACACCCACCATCACTCATCAGGTTGAATAATAATACAAACATATTGTGAACAATTGAGTATGTTTTACCTTATTGTAGAAATTGTCACTGTGATTGGATTGGGATCCCACACCCGCGTTAGGAGCGCCATCTGTAAACAACGTGATTTCTGACATCGGTGTAGTTGACACAAATCCACAAGATACAGAGAGAGCAGGTCCTAGAGCAGTACACCCTGCTGTGGACAACCCATCTAAAGTTGTGCTAATTGATCTGAAATTAGATTGCAATTGGATATCAACGTTGTGGTCATGCCTATACAATGTCTGGTCATTAATTAATAAGAATTTCATTCCTTATATATGGGCATATGTGCAGGGTTCATACATTATTCAACAATCGTCTCTCAAATTATCATCAGATCTCCATCAAACCATTATCAGGTAATCAGTAGCTGCTCGCCTGTGTATAAATAACAATTATCTAAAGTCAAGCATGCTTACATATCAAATAAATGATGATTAAATGCTAGAACGGTCTACTTTCTTAATCAAGTGACAACAATTTACTGCTTTGATATAAGTTGCCGCCAAGACCTATTTCAGTTTTTGCGGTCCCATCTGTGCGCATTTCCATTGTCCAACTCAAAATTTTTCAGTTATTTTGTTGTATTTATGGGTTTCATGAATTAGGCCTGGGTTAATAAGACTGTACCAAAGACAGAAATGCTCCGAGACGAGAACAGCCATCTCGGCCAACAGTACAAATATAGCTATTGAAGCAAAGATACGGGAAAATCCGAAAGCCACTGAGGATGCCCGAAGATACCCCAAAGCTGACAAGGTGACCATGCGAATGAAGACTGTCAGTCGAAAACAGAACCTCTTATTGTCAACATTGTTTATTGTCTCATCGTGTATTAAAGGTATTATTTCACACTTGCACACTATTTTTATCATGTATAACTATGCAGCACTAATGCAATGTACCCCAATAATATTTACAAATGACGTCATCGATTTTACTCGAATCTTTTGCGGTGCTTTTGTGCATTTTTTCTTGAATTTTTTTAGAGTGTTAAATTTTTTTTTTTTCAATCCGTTCATTATATATGATAATTTCTTCGATCTGCACCATGTTTTTTCGATATTCTTAGTTTATACTGCATACTATTATTCCGATATATATATTTTTTTAGATAATTTTGCTTTTTGTCATCCATTTTTGCAATTTTTCTGATTGTTTTTGCTTGCAATTTTCCACACCAGTTTATGCCAATTTGTTGAATATATTAATTTTTTTTTCAAGTCAGTTGTTACTAGCTAACCTATTTGTTAGTGAGGAATGAAGGCTGTTTTGTTTTCATTTCGCTGCTCGGATATTTCAATCCAATTCATCATATTTTTCAATTAAACGGCACTGAATTTTATTTTTGGCCCATTTTCAAGGAAATTTCTTTTCATTTTTTTCAATTTCAGGCAATTGAATTATTTTTCTCTCAGAGTGTTATATTTGCTAATTTTCTTAGAATTTGTTTTTCATTTTTCTTGAATTTTTCAAATTGTTATAGGAATTTGGGTGAATTTGTCTATTATATAATGTTACCAATAGCATTTATGTAGGCAAATTTCTGATAAAATATCCCCATATATTCAATATTCGTGCATTTAAACCTGGTATTGCAAATTTTGCCCAGGATCTCTGAAATTAGCAAATTTCTGAGTTTTTATTTGTGCTAATTATTTGGGAGGTCAAAAATAATTTTCACAAACAATCCAACAACAAGGGATGTTGCTATAATAACGCTGTGATATAAAATAGGACATTCCCGCTGGAATTTTCTGAAATATTCATATCGGCAAACAGTCAATCGTTGTTTCGTTGAAACGGAAAGAGGTCATTTGCACGATGATTCAAAACATCAGTACAAATGTGAACAGGGCGTATAATCCAGTATCCAGCCAGTGGGTTGAGCCATTGTTCACTCAAGAACACAACTCACCGAGCGCACTCCATCGCTAATCCGCTGATTAGCCAGAAGAATGATTCATTGTCCGGATCTGTTCTCGGAGCTTCTAATCACATGGGTTCAAACATCCCAATTGGAATAATGTACGATAATGTACAATTACCCACCAAATCAAACGTTCATGCACTCAGGGGTTATCGGGAATGACACTCATCATTGCGAAAACAGATATTCGCAAGTGAGTAACATTGGTGGGGCATCAAATGATAAATTTATTGCGCTGTCATTAATATCAACGGAATTTAACACTTGTCGGGCTAACAATGTCCAAACCACGAATACAGAACAAATGGCCATTGGAACGAATTCAATCATGACATGACACCAACAGTGATTGTACCCAACTGCTGTTGATGGTACCATTTCAGAGTCAGGAGCCCAAGTTACCAGTGTGCAAAATATGTCCATTATACCTAACTTATCGGGAAATGGGATGGGAAATCTGCTGATGTCCACAATTCCAGTAATGACTGTAACAATTCCACAATCTGACACAAATTTGACATCATATCTGACAAAAAATGATTCATCAATCTCATATCAACCAAGAGACGCACAACCGTGCATGCCACAATTTTGGTGTCACCCATATGTACCACTGCCATATTGGAATCTGCTGGTATTCAATCCACATAATATGCAAATGTTAGGTTCGCCTTACCTTAATTATGGCGCACCGGTGGTCACAAATCATAACTTTTCTGCTCAGTCGCAACAACAGCTATGTAGTGAATTTGGTAAACAATAATTATTCCACGTGGTCCAATATAAACAATGTGCCGCTGTCAAAATACGTCATCAATAAACATTGGGTGCGGTCCAATCAAACCGACGATATCGCAGCCAATTGCTGACTACAGCGAGAGCCGAGGATTGTGGGTTGATATAATCTCAACAGAAAGACTCGAACCACGACAAGAACAACTTGAACTTAATAGCAACTCTTCAATTCAATATATTAACACTGACTTATGATGATTCGTTATAAATGATGTTGACATATTCCTGATAATAAATTTATGTAAGTGCATTCCTTGTTCAATAATATCCATTACAACTTTGCTACAAATGACGTCGTTCGCTAACAAACGAATCGGCGAGGGAGGCCATATTGATTTTTTCAATTGGCAATCCACGTGTTTTGCAATTCAATATCAGGGACACTAAACACAGTGTCATATTGAATTGTAAGCCATTGTATCATGTATAAGTAGTGAAAACTGAAAATGTGATTTTTGAGTTCATTTTTATTTGCCGTTTTTGTCCAAAATATATTTTTTTTCCATTTTTGCCAATTTTTGCTATAAAATGTATTGATTACTGATATTGCCAATTAATTAATATTCTGTATCAAATTAATTCCATATATTGCATTAAATTCTATTTTTGATAGCTTTTTCATATATTTTTGATAAATATCCATATTTTGTCTAATTTTGCATTAACCCTTTGAACCCTGGCGCCCCACAGTGATCGACACCCTGACCCGGGGCTCCCAGTGGTATGTCCGCTTAAATTAGACAGTGTCTAGTAGCATGGTGTTGATTATGTTCAAATTGCGACACCGGTCTGAAACTTTACAGGTTTGTCCCCCATGGATCAGCGATCATTATAAGATCGCGAGACTTTGCCTCACGGCAACTCCTTGGTAACGGTTGCTAGGCAACTACCCGGAATTGACTGGAGAATGTAAATATAGCTTATAGCGTCGTAATTCAACCTCAGTGATTGGGTTTTTTGATGCAGGTACTACCCTAACGTGAAATTTGAGATATACCCGACCAGAATAGTGAACCAAATATCCCATTTAAGAGTAGCAACGGTTGCTAAGCAAATACCACAACTGCTCGAATGACATAATTGCACTAACCACTCAGTGGTATGTTTTGCCTTAATTTAGACAGTGTCTAGTCGCATGGTGTTGGTTATGTTGAAAGTGGACACCTACCTGAAACTGTGAAGGCATGATATATAGGCCTATGCATGCACGGACCACTGATCATTGTAAGATCGGGAGACTTTGCCACCCGATCTCGCCTTAGAAACGGTTACTAGGCAAGTTAGGCAACTACCCGACATTTGCAGGATAAACGAATTCTAGCTTATAACGTTTATACATCAGCGAATTGTGTTTCGATGCAACCAATATCCTAATGTGAAATTAAGATATACCTGACCATGCGCGAGTAAGTCAACTTGATATGCAATAGACTTTTTGCTGCATGTGGCACAACAGAGACTGATATTACAGAGACCAGAAACAACGTAATTTCCCGTAACATATCGTGGCCCCATTGTTCAAGTAAGCTGTCTAGATTGTGTCTACTGTACTAACATGTGAAACATGCAACAAAATGTCATATATAGCGCCACATTTCACTTAAACGCATTTAAAAAAAATGAATTATAGCCTGCGCCCATGCGCATATTTTCCTAGCCGTTTCTAGCGGGCAGCCAATCCATATAGACACCTTTGCCAGCGCTGACTTCAATTGGCCAATTTAAATATATATATTAGTGGGTATGTCGTGTATAAGTACGTTATAAACCATTTATTTGTCATTGCGCTAGTCTGCGCATGCGCGAATAAATCAACTTCATATGCGATAGACCCTTCCCCATATGTAGCAGAACACTGGTTAATATACGCGAGGGTAATTTAAACTGAAATTGTGTGTTTAAATTATGTCTGTTCTGTACACACACGGGGAACACGAAATTATATGCCGTAAATATAGCGGCACAGTTCGCTTAAAATATCGTATGTTTTTGTAGATTATATGCTATGCGCATGCGCATATATTTCTACCCGATACTAGCGGTCAACCATTCCATACGCACCATGGCCGCCGCTGACATATGTGGGAGCAATTTAAATATAAATCAGTGGGTCTGACGCTCGTTATACTATATATAAATTTGCTACCGAATCATGTCGTCGCTGCACCGAAATATCGGTGTTACGGGATATAGTCACGGTTCGTTTGCACCTAAATATCGGTGTTACGGGTTCAAAGGGTTAATATTGCCCATTTTGTTGAATATTGCCATTGTTCATTAAACTGAATGATTGATTGATTATTAATTGCCAATTTTTGAGAATATTGTCCATTTTTGATAATTTGCTCCATTTTTGTCAAAATTTTGATATATTTTGTCCTATTTTCCTATAAATTGTTAAATTACCCTATATTTTGTCCAATTTTGATGTAATTGATCCTGTTTACCTTGCATAAATTATTTTTGCCTGATAAAATGTCCATTTTTGCTATTTTTTAGATAGTTGAAATTTTTGATAATTTTTGCTCTGATATTGCCATTTTTGCCATATATTTTTCATATACAAATATTACAATGCCTATTATCCATTTTTGTATGCCAATCCAGATTTTGACATCCAATTTTGCCATGTTTATCCTAAATGCATTCCATATGATTCAGATGTTTCAAGTTCAATTTTGCATTTATGTTATTGCCATAATGAATGTCAACACATATTTAAAGGTAACATCAAGCTCGTAAGAAGTAAAATACTACTTCAGGGCATTTGTTACAGATAGTTCTAACAGATTCATTATTTTTCATTGTTAACTTATTTACTTTTGAAGATGGCTTCCATAAAAAATAAAGTAAATGTCAACACAGCAAATTTTTATGATTTGCAAGCAATTCCCGGTGTCGGACCCAAAGTTGCCGAGTCCATTATTGAAAGAAGAAAGGAAATAAGCTTTCTTTCAAAGGAAGATTTGTTTATGATACCATTTTTCAGAGGGTCAAGGGATCAAATGGCAGTTATTGATTTTTCAGTACCACCAAAGCCAATATATGTTGATAATTCCATCAACAATGACATGGTGACACAAAATCCCATACCAAATGTGATTAGATCACCAATACCATTAGTACCTTCACCGACATTCCCACAACAAATTTTCGGTGCAGGATACATATCTCCTGAAAATCTAGTTAACACAGGTATGAATAGGTCATCAGATTTATATATTACTTATGATGAGCCCATGAAATATGGTCAAGATATAAGGGTTGAAAAATACCAGCCCATATCACCTCCATGTATAGGGAATTATAATAGAAGGGTTGAGAATTACCAGCCCATGACACCAAGTCATAGCAACACCGGTACACCGCAACGACACAAATGGTTGGGTGATTTACCAGGGATGGGCTCAGATAGTGATAATGAGTCGTTATACTCTATTACAAAAGCTGCCCAGGATCTCTGAAATTAGCAAATTTCTGAGTTTTTATTTGTGCTAATTATTTGGGAGGTCAAAAATAATTTTCACAAACAATCCAACAACAAGGGATGTTGCTATAATAACGCTGTGATATAAAATAGGACATTCCCGCTGGAATTTTCTGAAATATTCATATCGGCAAACAGTCAATCGTTGTTTCGTTGAAACGGAAAGAGGTCATTTGCACGATGATTCAAAACATCAGTACAAATGTGAACAGGGCGTATAATCCAGTATCCAGCCAGTGGGTTGAGCCATTGTTCACTCAAGAACACAACTCACCGAGCGCACTCCATCGCTAATCCGCTGATTAGCCAGAAGAATGATTCATTGTCCGGATCTGTTCTCGGAGCTTCTAATCACATGGGTTCAAACATCCCAATTGGAATAATGTACGATAATGTACAATTACCCACCAAATCAAACGTTCATGCACTCAGGGGTTATCAGGAATGACACTCATCATTGCGAAAACAGATATTCGCAAGTGAGTAACATTGGTGGGGCATCAAATGATAAATTTAATGCGCTGTCATTAATATCAACGGAATTTAACACTTGTCGGGCTAACAATGTCCAAACCACGAATACAGAACAAATGGCCATTGGAACGAATTCAATCATGACATGACACCAACAGTGATTGTACCCAACTGCTGTTGATGGTACCATTTCAGAGTCAGGAGCCCAAGTTACCAGTGTGCAAAATATGTCCATTATACCTAACTTATCGGGAAATGGGATGGGAAATCTGCTGATGTCCACAATTCCAGTAATGACTGTAACAATTCCACAATCTGACACAAATTTGACATCATATCTGACAAAAAATGATTCATCAATCTCATATCAACCAAGAGACGCACAACCGTGCATGCCACAATTTTGGTGTCACCCATATGTACCACTGCCATATTGGAATCTGCTGGTATTCAATCCACATAATATGCAAATGTTAGGTTCGCCTTACCTTAATTATGGCGCACCGGTGGTCACAAATCATAACTTTTCTGCTCAGTCGCAACAACAGCTATGTAGTGAATTTGGTAAACAATAATTATTCCACGTGGTCCAATATAAACAATGTGCCGCTGTCAAAATACGTCATCAATAAACATTGGGTGCGGTCCAATCAAACCGACGATATCGCAGCCAATTGCTGACTACAGCGAGAGCCGAGGATTGTGGGTTGATATAATCTCAACAGAAAGACTCGAACCACGACAAGAACAACTTGAACTTAATAGCAACTCTTCAATTCAATATATTAACACTGACTTATGATGATTCGTTATAAATGATGTTGACATATTCCTGATAATAAATTTATGTAAGTGCATTCCTTGTTCAATAATATCCATTACAACTTTGCTACAAATGACGTCGTTCGCTAACAAACGAATCGGCGAGGGAGGCCATATTGATTTTTTCAATTGGCAATCCACGTGTTTTGCAATTCAATATCAGGGACACTAAACACAGTGTCATATTGAATTGTAAGCCATTGTATCATGTATAAGTAGTGAAAACTGAAAATGTGATTTTTGAGTTCATTTTTATTTGCCATTTTTGTCCAAAATATATTTTTTTTCCATTTTTGCCAATTTTTGCTATAAAATGTATTGATTACTCATATTGCCAATTAATTAATATTCTGTATCAAATTAATTCCATATATTGCATTAAATTCTATTTTTGATAGCTTTTTCATATATTTTTGATAAATATCCATATTTTGTCTAATTTTGCATTAATATTGCCCATTTTGTTGAATATTGCCATTGTTCATTAAACTGAATGATTGATTGATTATTAATTGCCAATTTTTGAGAATATTGTCCATTTTTGATAATTTGCTCCATTTTTGTCAAAATTTTGATATATTTTGTCCTATTTTCCTATAAATTGTTAAATTACCCTATATTTTGTCCAATTTTGATGTAATTGATCCTGTTTACCTTGCATAAATTATTTTTGCCTGATAAAATGTCCATTTTTGCTATTTTTTAGATAGTTGAAATTTTTGATAATTTTTGCTCTGATATTGCCATTTTTGCCATATATTTTTCATATACAAATATTACAATGCCTATTATCCATTTTTGTATGCCAATCCAGATTTTGACATCCAATTTTGCCATGTTTATCCTAAATGCATTCCATATGATTCAGATGTTTCAAGTTCAATTTTGCATTTATGTTATTGCCATAATGAATGTCAACACATATTTAAAGGTAACATCAAGCTCGTAAGAAGTAAAATACTACTTCAGGGCATTTGTTACAGATAGTTCTAACAGATTCATTATTTTTCATTGTTAACTTATTTACTTTTGAAGATGGCTTCCATAAAAAATAAAGTAAATGTCAACACAGCAAATTTTTATGATTTGCAAGCAATTCCCGGTGTCGGACCCAAAGTTGCCGAGTCCATTATTGAAAGAAGAAAGGAAATAAGCTTTCTTTCAAAGGAAGATTTGTTTATGATACCATTTTTCAGAGGGTCAAGGGATCAAATGGCAGTTATTGATTTTTCAGTACCACCAAAGCCAATATATGTTGATAATTCCATCAACAATGACATGGTGACACAAAATCCCATACCAAATGTGATTAGATCACCAATACCATTAGTACCTTCACCGACATTCCCACAACAAATTTTCGGTGCAGGATACATATCTCCTGAAAATCTAGTTAACACAGGTATGAATAGGTCATCAGATTTATATATTACTTATGATGAGCCCATGAAATATGGTCAAGATATAAGGGTTGAAAAATACCAGCCCATATCACCTCCATGTATAGGGAATTATAATAGAAGGGTTGAGAATTACCAGCCCATGACACCAAGTCATAGCAACACCGGTACACCGCAACGACACAAATGGTTGGGTGATTTACCAGGGATGGACTCAGATAGTGATAATGAGTCGTTATACTCTATTACAAAAGCTGCAAATACTGCAACAGGTAATCATGTGACAGGTATTAAAGGGAGTGATACCAAAACAACTTTGGTAAACACAACCGGTTTACCGGTCATGAGTACAAGAATAGTGACGCCACCAAGTGTAAGTTACACTGCGACATTTCCCATGAGCGCAGTAACAACAACACCATCTAAGACCTCAACCATTATTTCTAACCATGGTGTTATACAAAGCACATCAGTCATCACAACCATGGCATCACAAAATGTGATCACTAGCCATTACAGTACTGGCCCAGCGCAAGCAATGCCAGTAAATGTTAGTAACCACAGTTTGACAATGTCTACAAGTTACAATAATATTGGTGCAGTACAGTACAGCACACTACCAGTAATGTCACAGCCATTTCAAACAACTTTTCAGTTGCCAAATATGTCAACTAGTAAACCAACATTCACTTTTGGTAATACTAATAGTAAGACTCCACCGAAGGTGCAAAATACTGCACCGGCCAATAGACGAAAACACATTTTGCCACACAAAGTGCCAATACAACAGCCGCAAACAGTGTCGACATACAATCCACCAATTTCACAAGCACCCACTAGTATGAACAGTCATGCATGCACAGACACAATTTGTGGCGAACATGCCAAATTTGAATATGCCACCACCACATTTTGATTGGAAACAAAGTCGTCAAAGTGTGCAATACAATCAAAATCAGATGTCACTGGGTCAAGGTTTTTCGCAACCAACACAAACATTGTATAGCACGGGTTCAACATCAAAAGGTTTACCGCCGGTGTCAGCCAATGGTAACCAAACGTTGATAACCCCAGGTATACAATATCAACAACAACAACAATTTCAACCACAACCTCAACAACAATTTCAACCACAACAACAACAATTTCAACAACAACAACAATTTCAACCACAACAACAACAATTTCAACCACAGCCGCAACAACCTAATCAAATGCAACAACCACAACAAATGCAACAACCATTTCAACCAATTCAACAAGCGCAACCAATTCAACAAGCGCAACCAATTCAACAACCACAACAATTTCAACAACCGCAACAATTTCAACAACCGCAACCATTTCAACAGCCACAAATGTATAACCTGCAGCCAGTACAGGCTCATCAGAACAATCTTAATAGGTAGAGAGGCGTAAACCATACACCCCAAAGCACATTACATTTGAAGGCAATGATGATTGGAAATCATTCCGACTCAAGTTTATGAACTTTGCAAATGTCGAGCAATGGAATGAAATTGAAAGCATGAATGCACTATGCTGGTTCTTAAAAGGCAAAGCCAGCGAATATTACACCCTGTTAATGGATCAAAATCCTGAAGCAACCTTCGCCGAAACCATGATAGCCTTAGAAAATCGCTTTGGTTTTCATGATCTACCAGAGACCGTGCAGTTGGAATTTGTCCATTCAAAGCAGGATCCCAGTCAATCTTTAGAAGATTGGGCAGATACCGCTTTGACTCTAGCCACAAGAGCTTTTCAGAACTTGCCCCAAGAGTTAACATTGCAACAAGCAATCATGCGCATCTGTCAAGGATGTAATGACAGAGAAGCAGGTCAATTTGTTGCCAATAAGAAGCCTCGTAGTGTAGAAAGCGCCATCAATCAAATCCGTTGGCACCAATACACTCACCAGGCAATTTATGGTGCAACAAAGACGCGACGTGAGGTGCGCCAAACCGTATTGTCGTCAGACTCCGAAGATGATGAAGCATAATCAACTGTCTGCTCAATAAATAGGTCACGATCATTTCGAAGAGATGATCGAAAAAATTGGCAAAATAAACCAAATTATGCCAGAAGGGAATTTAAGCCCAGATTTTCCCAAAATACAAAAGAAGGTAATAGTGATAATTCGCGCTCACCTTCACCGTACAAGCCTATGTCTACTGAGGTACACTCATTAAAATCCCGGATGTACTTCATGGAAGACAAGATTGGGTCGTTAGTGGAAACTTTGGGTAAAATTTCCGAAAAATTAGAAATTACGCCCAAAATGGAGCAAAAGGAGAGCAAACCGCCTTATGCGGACCGATCTCCATCACCATCAAGGGGCAGCAACTCTCGCTGTTCCAATGTCAAGGTTATGGCCATTTTATGAAAGATTGTCCCTCAAATAATTCCAAAAACAAGTCTAGTTCGGACCGAAAAGGGGTATCCTTTAATTTAAACAAGAAGGGGTCCGATCAAGAAGTCTGATGGGTAGCCCGGATAGGCAAAATGACTTCATTACAGAAATTACAAAGGATATTGATCAAACCATAAACAACAATAACTTATCTGATGAAACTTCACAAAAATTTGTGAAAAACAGCAATGTTAAATCGCAGAAAACAAGTTCTGATGATAAAAGTTATTTGGTACCAGAAGAGGATGAAACCATTCTCACAATTAATAGAATAAAATCATTATCTGCAATTAGAACACCCATCAATATATCCAATTATAGTACAGAAGCAGTGATCGATACCGCTGCAGATATTACTATAATTTCTGAAGAAACATTCTCAAATTTGAGACCAACACCCCAAATTGTAAAAACAATTTCCATTAATACAGCCGCTAGAAATTCCAAATTCAAAGGTCATTTAATAATAGGTCCAATAGAAATAACAATAGGAGAAAAACACTTCTCCGAGAAAATTTATGTAGGACCAATTGAAGACCCAATGCTATTAGGTTTGAATTTTCTGATAAAACATCAAGCCCAAATTGATGTATGCAAAGGTATTCTTCAGTTAGAGCCAAATTTGGACTTCAAAATACAACAAGTTGTTACCGAAAATCCAAAAATATCTAGAGTTATTGTAAATCAAACTACAACTATTCCACCAAACTCAGTAGTTTTATTGCAATGCAATCTAGAAACCGCTTTAGATGATGAATACATCATTGAACCCAACTGCTGGTATAACTTGCTAATTTTTAGAACAGTACATGGTGCACACACAAAACCTAAAGTTGGCATAATTAACGTCAATGATGCATGTGTGAAACTTAAAAGACATGAAATTATTTCACTAGCCTCTGAAATTGACCGTGTCATGCCGGCAGATGAAAACCAATTAAATGAAATAACAATCGAAGAAAACCTCGGAAAAGGAACAAATAACTGTTCCAGTGATGAGGATTCCCATTCATCCGATGATTCCCATTCATCCAAAATAAAAATATGCAAAACCGCAATCAATATGCCTGATCATTTAAAAGATCTGTTCGACAGATCAAGAACCCTACTAAATGACAATGAAGCTGGGGAACTAGCATCAGTATTAAGTGAATTTCAAGATGTATTTGCTAAAAGCGATTTCGACATTGGTGATTTCACCGAAATCGAACACAATATTGATACTAAAGATGCTAAATCCGTTAAACAGCGCATGCGTCGAACACCACTATGCTTCGTAAACGAAGAAGAACAACACTTAAAGAAAATGTTAGAATCAAAAGTGATTCAACCTTCAATAAGTGAATGGAGTAGCCCTCCAGTGTTGATTCGGAAACGAGACAAAAGTGTTCGATGGGCTTTTGATTATCGATTGGTAAATGCGGTCACCGTAAAAGACTGTTATCCATTACCATTAATAAACGAGTGTATTGACTCGTTATCCGGTAATGTATGGTTTAGTCAGGGAGACTGTCAGTCAGCTTATTGGGCGGTAAATGTCCAAGAATCAGATCGCCCCAAGACAGCCTTCTTAACAAAATACGGTTTGTGGGAATTTCGTAAAATGAGTTTTGGTCTCTGCAATGCTGCCCAAACGTACTGTAGAGTAATGAACCTAGTACTAGCTGGACTATTAACTGGGACATTGTTCTATCGTTCGTAGACGATTTGGTTATTTTAGGCCAGGATTTTATCTCGCATCTCCAAAACATGCGCCTAGTTTTACAAAGACTGCGCAAGTACAAATTAAAATTAAAACCCCAAAAATGTACTTTCCGTCAGAAAAAAGTGGAATTTCTCGGCAGAACTGTGAGCCAGCATGGTCTTGAAATGATTAATTCTTCATGCGAAGTGGTAAAACACTGGCCAGTCCCTACGTGTTCAAAAGACGTAGAAAAATTCTGTGGCCTAGTAAATTATCACAGAATGTTCATTAAAGACTATGCTAAAACCTCAAAGCCTCTATATGCAGTTACGGGTAAACAAAAGTTTGTTTGGGAAAGTGAGCAACAACAAGCTTTTGAAAAACTGAAAGTGGATTTAATAAATCCGCCAATCTTAACCCTCCCCAACAAGACTGATCTCTTTGTTTTGGATGTCGATGCCTCAAATTTTGCAATTGGCGCCGAATTAATTCAAGTACAACAAGGGGAAGAAAAGGTTATTACCTATGGAAGTTATGGTTTATCCGGAGAACAAATAAAGTATTGTACGACGAGAAAGGAGCTGCTAGCAGTAGTTCGTTTCACACGCCAGTTCAGGCACTATTTGTTGGGAAGGCCATTTATTCTAAGAACAGACCATAATTCATTAAAATGGCTGATCAGCTTCAAAGAGCCTCAGGGTCAAATTGCGAGATGGCTCGAGGAACTCAGCCAGTATGATATGGTAGTACAACATAGGCCTGGGATAAAACATTCCAATGCGGATGCATTATCTTGTATTGCATCACCCCATCCAGTGTGTCACAGTTATACCGCTGACACAAAACTTGAAGATTTGCCATGTGGGGGATGCAAATACTGTACCCGAATACATACCAACTGGTCAAAATTTGAAGAAGATGTTGATTATGCAGTACCATTAGCAAAAGGATCGTGTCAATTCGAGTCAGAATTTGATCCAGAAGTTAATAAAAACGCTAGCCCTACAATATCAACAATAAATATCCATACTAATTTTGATCAGTGGGAATACAAAACCTCAAAGTGGAGTGGGATAGAACCAGAAACTGGTTGGACCCATACCCAACTTGAAATTGCCAACAAAGCACTTATGCAGCCCGGAGTGCTAATTCAACAATTAACCTCCTGATAATTTGGCACTATCCAGCCTAGGAAGCTCAGAAGAGTTGGGAAAAGCTCAAAGAGCTGACCCCGACTTGGAAATAATTATTACTTGGTTGGAAACAGGAGAAGAACCCAGTGAAGGTGATTTATTCATCACTGGACCTTCTGCCAAACACTGTTGGATAAACCGGTCAAGGTTCCATTTTAAAAATGGACTTCTACATAAAACCCCGAAATCCGGAGGTTCAATTCTGGTCATACCAAGTAAATATGCTTCCGAAGTATTGGAATTAGCCCATGACATACCCGCTTCTGGCCATCAAGGTGTTGCACGTACCTTATCACGAATAAAACAGAATTTTTGTTGGTATGGAATGTCTAAAGACGTAGAATCCTTCGTCGCGGCTTGTCCAAAATGTAATCAATCTAAAAAACCAACAAAACATTCAAAATCGGATATGACCAAGTATCATGCAGGTGCCCCAATGGAAAGAGTTCATTTAGATTTTCTAGGACCATTACACACTAGTGATAAAGGGAATAAATACATTCTCATAATGATTGATCAATTTACCAAATGGGTAGAATGTATACCGCTTCCAGACCAAACAGCAGAAACAACGGCACTCATAGCAGTGAACGAATTTTTTGCAAGGTTTGGAGCCCCATTTCAAGTATTCACAGATCAAGGGTCCTGTTTTGAAAGTAAATTGTTTACAGCAATTTGTGAACTTTTCCAAATTCATAAGTCCCGCACCACAGCCTATCGACCAAGTTCAAATGGTCAAATTGAACGCCAGAATCGTATTCTTATGAATGCCGTCCGATGTTACGTGGATAAAAACCAGAAAGACTGGGACAAGTACGTACCCCAGCTTGCTGGAGCGTTGCGATCCTCAGTCAACCGTAACACCGGTTTTACCCCAAATAAACTCATGCTAGGTCGCGAGGTAAACCATCCCGCTGATTTAGTTTTCAATTTCAAAACCGATCAACAAAAACCAGAGCTCCCAGAGTATGTATAAACAGTCTAGAAAAAGAGATGAAAACATGTCATGAAATCGCACGATCAACCCTTAAAACATCACAAGCGGTAATGAAACGTAATTATGACGTACACTTCTCTAAGCACACATACAATGTGGGTGACCTGGTATATCTGTTAGACACGGCAAATGTCAAAGGTAAGACCAAAAAGTTGCAACCAATATGGAAAGGTCCAGGAATCATTTCTGCCAAATTCACACCATATCTTTTTAAAGTAATATTCAAAAACACAATAACGGTGGTGAATCATGATCGAATCAAATGATGCAATGACAAAGTGTTACCACCTTGGTTAGTAAAATGCCAGCAGAACTTCAATAAGACTGGAGAAGTCTCCGTCAACCGAAGTACAAATATATTCTGCATATGTAAAAAGGCATACAGAGGAAAGTTCATGATTCAATGTGACCACTGTTTAGACTGGTTTCATGGACATTGTGTCAACATTACCGCTGAAGAGGGAGAAAGTTTGGATACATATAAATGTACCAAGTGTTCAGACTAATTCCTTTTCTTTACAGTCACCTTCCGTGCTCAAAATGGAAGAAACGGATTATCAGGATACCATAGCTGCGATAAATCGCCTCACTAGCGACAACAATTCAGATACTGAGTTGACTTTGACTGGTGAGGCGAAACATCCAACAGAGTTGACGGCGTCAAGCTCAGTATCCATTAGAGATTCAGAACCTGAATCGATGGATACTGAGCAAGGTAAGGCGGTTGAAGAGCAGGTAAAAGTGCTAGTCATTCCAAAAGATTCAGAACCTGAATCAATGGAAATAACTAGTGACACCGCTGACATTAAAATAGACAAAGAGGAAATCAAAGACCTGGTTAACAAGTCAACTTCCTCAGTAGAAGCCGAAGTGAGTGGCGCAAAAAGAGGATAATAGAGACTTGATCACCGAGTCCACTTCCTCTGTAAGCACGACAAAAACCGCTGACAATAATAAAGAGGAAATCGAAGACCCAGAAACTGAGTCAACTTCCTCATGTCAGCCAAATGCAGAGCAACTTGAGAGAGAATATGCTATAGAATACACGGTAACCCAAGGCCGTTTATTGGAAGACCCAGTGAAACTAATAGTTAAGCTATTGGGAACTAGCTGGGACAATAGAAAGAGGGAAAGCATTTTACTCTCCCAATATGAATTGGCAAAGTCCAAGTCAAAAATCAAATGGCTCTACGAATGTCGCAAGTGCGCACATGAACACATGTGTCTGTCCCGCGAATGGGTAGAAAAAAATATGGGCCCCCTCCCCAAAGAACAGCGACCAAAAGCTAAAGGCTTTAGAAAAAGAGGTAATTACTCCTCTGGCCCCCAGGCGACTGTTTCTAGTGACCCAACAAGTCAAAACATAGTCCCCGAGGTAAAACATTACACCCATGAACTGGAAGAAGGGGAGATCATAGACGATGAAATCCAATACGTCAAACCTCCTCAAATAAATAGGGTAGTACCTCCTTCTGTGTTCAGTAAGGAGTCGCAAACAATAAAAACTCCTCCTTCTGTGTTCAGTAAGGAGTCGCAACCGATAAAAACTCAGGGCGCAATACAAAAAAGAAATAAAAGGCTGGCACAAGACAATATAGAGTCTCAGCCGACGCCACCCAAACAAAAAGCAGGTGCGCCATGCCCCTACAATTATTGTGCAAGATGGGTACACAGAGGTGGGGTAAAAGGCCATGTGATGACCAACCACCTACCAACCTACTGGTGGGTCTTAGATGAGGTACCCCACCCTAAGTGGTTACAGAAGACGCTGGAGGACCTGTCAGAAATGGCAATGGTCATCAGTCGTCCAGACCCCAACTTGCCTCTCCTAAAACAATTAAATACATTGTTGGATGCCGTCAATAAGACAACATATGATCAGACTGTATTCCCCCGGTCCACATCTTACAACCCAATATATATTAAAACCATGACTACAATTTGCAAAAAACAAGGCTGGAAGATCCCAAGTTCTTTCAAAATCAACCCTGTTAACCACCCAGCCTGTCTAATTTTCTGGAGGTGTCATGCCGCAATTATAAATATCATTACAAACCCAAATAAAGGCGTGTGCAATAACGATACCTCCGAGCAATGTCTCAAGAAATTTTGTAGAGCTCCATGTCATGGTATAGGCCGTCACCACATAATGACTAAGGTCAAAGAGGTTAAGAATGATGCTGGAGTCAGGGATACAGTTAAGCGACTGATAACATCAGAAATGCCAGACAACATCCCTGAAAGAGCTATTGACCTTCAAACCGCAGTGGCCTTATTGTTATTCCCAAGGTGCGTTAAAGAGCAGTCAACATCCACAATGGGTAAAGCAGCTCAACTTTCCCCAATAAAACCTCCACAGAGGGCGGCAGATCGGTCAAAATGTCCATTGCCGCCACCACCACTGAAACCACAAAAGGTGGCAGCCTGGGCAACATGCCCATTACCACCACCACCAACACCACAAAAGGTGGCAGCCTGGACATCATGTCCATTGCCACCACCCCCAGGATTTACAGGCGGACCGTCAGTATCCAATAGGGATAATGCAGTTCAGCAGTTAATGTCATGGATACCGCCACCAAAGGTGATTGCTAAAGTATTATTACCGGTACCAACCAAACCGCAGGGTTCCATCGGCACTCCAAGTTTTGTAAGGCCAATTTTTCCATCACAAGTTCAGCAACCGACACAAGTCACGATGTCACCGCTGATCCACCCTTTGATTCCGGTAGGGGTAGACACCCACTTCCACCTCAACCGGTTGACGAAGCGATTGCCCCACAAAGTTAACACCCCAGTCGAGGCAATTTTAAGTGCAGCAAAGTTTATTTTCCCAAACAACGCTGTGCAGGTGATTGGCGGAGTCGACGTAATGTGTGACCCCTTTCAATACCCTAATATGGTCACCAATGAGCCCATGTGGAAAATTGCCATAGGATTCCACCCTAAACAGTTCAAACTGCTGTCAAATCCGGCACTAAGAACCCAGTGGAATCAATTGATTCACCACCCAGCAACAACTGCCGTTGGTGAAATTGGACTAGATCGATCAATGGATCTTACTTCCGAAGATCGATATGACCAAGATATGGCCTTTCAATCCCTCCTCAGAGATGCAAGAAAGATCGAAAAACCGATCATCTTGCATATAAGAGGAGAAAAAACTGACAAAATGAATAGGGATGTAACCTTCACCGCGCTCCACCTGTGTGAAAAGGAGTGTTATCCCGACCAACACTTCCATCTCCATTCCTTCATGGGAAGTTCAGATATGGTCGAGGCATGGTCCCGCAAATTCCATAATGCACACTTCGGAATATCTGGGTCGTGCTTCAAATTTAACTCCTTACAAAAAGAAGGCATAAGATCAATACCTATGAACCGCCTTCTATTGGAAACTGATGCCCCATATTTTGGCAAAGAAATGGGACATCCATATACATCTCCAGCCTTAATAGGAGATATTGCCGAATTCATCGCCACTATTAAAGGTTGTTCCCTCCGAGAGGTACTTGCGCGCACTACTGCAAATGCCAAGTACTTTTATAGAATGACTTGAAAAACCGAGTCAGCAGCCTGCAGTATACTTTGATTCCAATAGTTTGTATACTGGCAGGGTCTGGTACATGTAAGGTTTGAAATACCAAACCAAATTGTACTGGTTCCAGCTATGATTGGAAAACATCATAACCCTATTTTTGCGAGGTCAGGGTTTTGACTCATGTAGTCATAGGCACTCTACCCATTTTGGTTTAGCAGGCTATCTTCATTCTTTTCAAAATAAAACTGGGTGGTGTGTAGTGAATTTGGTAAACAATAATTATTCCACGTGGTCGAATATAAACAATGTGCCGCTGTCAAAATACGTCATCAATAAACATTGGGTGCGGTCCAATCAAACCGACGATATCGCAGCCAATTGCTGACTACAGCGAGAGCCGAGGATTGTGGGTTGATATAATCTCAACAGAAAGAATCTAAACTCGGACCAGACCACTACGACTAAATTGACTAATGATAAATATTCTACAATGATGCATGATAAATATTCTACAATGATGTATAACTTATAAGAGTTCCCGACCTACTAGATAGGTAAGTATGCTATTGCCTAATGTATAATTCATGTAGTGATAATTAATATATTAATCTAACCAAATCGCCAGAAAAAGGTGAAGTTGACAAAACAATATCATCCTTGGTCTGACCAAAACACATTATTGGAACCAACAACCAAACAAATTTCAGTAACATCCAGCGGCGAGCAAGCTAAGGCCAAATCATCCCAAAATGTTCCTGCGTCTGCTGACGCAGGGCCCAGACAAAATAATTGGCCTAACCCAAACTTATTCCAGGGACCTACTATCAGTCAAATTTTAGGCGGCAAGCAAATTAATGCCAATCCAGCCCAAACTGTTTCTGTTTCTGCTGACGCAGGTCCCATGCAAAATAATGTGTAAGATGTACCTATAATTTACAAATGTAGCGAACTCTTTACCGCCTCAAATACCATTTTCATACGGTGGTAAAGTAACCTGGCAAACTTTTGACTTTGAATTTTGTTCATTTGCTGAATTTCAACGTTGGAATAATGTTGAGTGCAAAGTTGCACTGATATCTTGTCATTGACTATTACAAGTCGCTCGAAGCAAGTAGTCTGCTTTGACGTTTGAAGAAATCCTTATTGAATTGGAGAATAGGTTCGGTGATAATGATCTGCCTCAAATCGAAGAACTAAAGTTGCGACAAGCATCTACTTCGACAGAGTCTATGGCTGCTGCCATAGAACATGTTCGATTCCACCAATTTGACCGAAACGTAATTTTTGGAGATGCCAATATTACGAAACAAGATTTGGTAGATTTATCATGTGATTCTTTTGAATCGGAAAATGACGGTCTGCCGCGAACCAGAACATACATGTTGTAGATAAATCCATATCATCAACTCAATGTAATAACTGGAGAGGTAATGTTTAATCTGCTGAAATCGTGATCAAATCTCATGAATGATTTCTGTTAAAATCGCAATCGTACACATCAAATTTACAAATTCCGATCTCTCTGTCGCCAATTTCATTGCAAGCAAGTGACGTGCTCTATTTAAATGACAAAATTGACTTGATAACATCAAATGGGTCACGTTTTGCAAGTAACACAGACTTCTTGCAAAGAAAAATGCCAACAGTTACACAATATGCAAAACAATCATTTCTTTACTACAATCGTGGATCACACATTCTCGATCTAAAACAATAACCATAATAAAACAATGGACCCCATACGATCGCGACAATAATGAAGGCATGATCTCAGATATCTCATGATATCGTCACAATGTTTTGTGTTTACTACGTCATTTTTTGCCGATTTGTTGACATCAATTTAATAAATTACTGTTTTTATGCCTCATTTTCTAATTTTTCCTTGACCATGCTGGATAATAATTAGTAAATTATTTTGGGTAATTCTATTCCACATATACAATAACTGCATTGTTTTGGTGACACCTGCTGTTTTCACATTATGCCCTGCGTCTTAAAGGAAACATGGGAAAATGGAGTCATATAATGTCACACCTAAAAAGTACCACGAGCCAATATGCGTCTTCCAGCACAGGGATGCATCCAACCTCAAATCCTGCATGCACCATTCAGCAGAATGGGCTCCAGTAATTCTATTCCATTCACATGTAATGGCTGCATTATTGTTTTGGGTGATAACTGCTGTTTTCACATTGTTACCTGCCTCTTAATGGAAAAAGGGGGAATGGAGCCATAATGACAAATTATACTTTATCATTGCACCCAAATACCGGTAGCAATTTGGGGTTCATATATAGCGATCGCGACAAACAGTGCGAGGAGTTATATTCCAGAGTCCGATCATTCGGAATCGCGCAATATTCACACGGTGCAATTCACGCCAAAATATTTAAGGATCAATCGAATGAAGCAATATGTTAACAGAAGTCCTAAGTTATAATAAAAATCAGTCCTAACACAGAACAGGGGCGTATAACACAAGAAGACACAAGAGACAGAGCTGCTGCTATCGTTCTCAGTCGCCCGCGTCTATAATTATAGTGACATGCATTCCTTAAAATGCAATGGTATTTTCTATGTAATCCACCAATTCAAGGTGAGCCTGTCTGATAAATTAGACAGGTTAGTGACAATTAAAAAAACTTGGATATACCGAGGTCAAGGTCACCTTCGCCTATGTGACCGGATTCTCTTCAGCTGAATGTTATTTCCTAGAACACAATGCAGGCTTGATACTGTAATGATTGCACATTAATCTCCGTCTGTCTCTTTTGACCTGCTGTTCAGAAGAGAATACTATTAGGCTATTGTTAAAGTTGCATATGCATTGCATCATTGTTGCATATTGCCAGAACAGAATTATATAGCAACAGAAAGTAATGTTTACAAGAATTGGAATGAAGCAGGATCTGTACTTTCTGTTATTTTGTGAGTGCCTAATTGCAATATTGTTACAACAGTATGCCTTAAGCTAACCTCCATTCTGTTCTGCTGAATAGACAATAAAGAGCGTTAAACAACGTGGCCATAATGAATACGATTACGGCTTGAATCTTACCAATGAGTTTATTTTTATATCTTATGTTTCTATATACCTTTCTTGTGTTGTGTCTAGTGGATTGGCGTTCAGTAGAAATTAAATAGGGATTAACTAAATTCTCTGTTTCTTCCAATTCACCACTAACATTGCCTTCATTTGTGTGTGTATCATTATAAGTGCACGGGAGTCGGCACTCATGCTGAAGATAACATTATCACCCAGCAGTATAGAGCCAACTAACAGGATCACCCATTGGTCCTGATTAGATATGAGAGTAAGGGATTGTTTTTGTTGTGAAGTCTGCACTCTCTTTTTAGTAGCAGCTATAGGCACCCGCCGATCCACAAGTTGTCGTATTCCTACTTTCTGGTAACCGTACATTGTTTGGGCATGTATATATTTGACACATATTCCATGATATCCACTCACACAATAGTTTCCAATCGTATTATCATCCAAATGTGAGACTCAAGAATCCTTAACAGTAACATTTAATAAAGAATAATATAAACACTAAAATAAAACAAAATATCAAAGCATAGCACATATTAATTTATCAGCTCAGAGGAGGCCTACCCAAGGAAAAATTTATGAGCGTTTGCTAACTATCATCAATGGTACACGATATCGTTTAAATGTTCAAATAATCGCATAATTATTGAAGCTGGTTACGACTGCAGCTGCATTCTGAATATGATGTGCTTTAACTGAATATATGATGCGGATCGGGGCAATATATCAAATTAAACATAGCAAGAATAAGAGTCAAATGACATATGTAAAATCTTATCTCATACAGTTGCATTTGTTTTAATGAATGCTAAGGTCAGTGATTTGATAAGTTTCCGATGAAGATGGCTGCTGTCCTTTTGACGCAAAACATGCATGGCATGAGAGAAATCTCAGCACTCATGACAATCTCGTGACAATCAATGGTACCTCATATTACCGATTGGTAATAGTCTAATCCTACAATCAAAGTTCAAAATTCTGTAGTTCAAAATTCATTTGCTGGAATTTGTTAAGGGTTTAACATAAGCAATTAACCCTGTTTGGCTCGTGGGTTTGTAACACAGGCTTTTGGAACCCATCAGAGAAGTGTTCATTGAGAGGTCTCAGAGAGGAGTTAACCTGAGAACTTTGCTGCCTCAATTTGGGTCAAGAGGTATTGGTATACACCTTCCCTCAATTTCAGAGTAGGTTAGTTGTTCTTTTTATTAAAGTGGGGAAGAGTGTTGTATTTATGGGTTTCATGAGTTAGGCCTGGTATAATAAAACCTGTACCAAAGACAGAAATGCTCCAAGATGACAACAGCCGTCTCGGTCAATGGACAATTATAGCTATTGAAGCGTTTCAGATTCTGTTTTCTTGATGATTGCAAATGTTGCTTATTCAATTTGGACAAACATACTGAAAAATGGCTACAATGTTGGCCAAAATAATTTACCCGGGCAACGTGAACCCTGCATATATGTCCATTTATATATATGTATATTTTCCAGCATAAAAATATAACGTGAATATCATGAAAACCCTAAAACTGACACCATTGAAAGGTTATTTATATCATTCACAATCCTGGAACATCATCCATATGTTTCAAACTTTGAGATACAATGGTTAAAATGCACCAATCTCTGAGTTTGAGTTATGAATAATGGCCGATTGCTAGTGTGCTGAAATCCGTACTCAGTAGAATCTATTAGAACGTATAGCACACAGTGTGACATTTTACGTCAGTACGGCCAACGTACATATATAGCATGCAGCCAAGATATTAACCAATGTAGAATCCAGCAAATGTTCAAAATTTAATTTTATGTACGTCACTGTGGTGACAATATCCTATTTGAGATCGACACCAAATCTGTATCACGATTCTCATATTTTCGAACTGATATGATTTGGTGTCACCATCTCACAATCGTTTTGGACATTTCGCAGTACAAAACTTTTGTCTGAAGCATAACGTATGAGTACAACTGAGTGGTTGTTCATTGTCAATCACATGCTAAAGGCAGGTGATTAGTGTTAATGAGTGTAAGCCATGGTCGGGCTTACTGAGTGAGATACTTTCCTGGTCACCTTAGCTGGTGTGGTCTCGCAAGCTGCACGTATCAAATTTTAATTTTAATTAAAGAACATGTGGATATTTCAAGTAAATGGAACTCATGTATATGTCTTTCCCGGTACCAAAGTCGAGTATACAAAGCAGAACGTTTCACATATTTTTATCATGATTAGTCATCATATATTATAAGCAACAAAGTGTATTATATTATATTATGTAGAAATTTCTTCATTTTGGAATTCAGTGCATTGCTGGAATCAAATTATTACGAATGGAAATAATCGTGTAGGATGCTTTATAGTGATCATGTTTATATATGAACATAATGTTACGTTGATCAAGAGTATATGTTTGATGTACTACATGTATGCAGGAATTTAATGTGTGTTTTATGTGAGAACAGTCCTTGCGACGAATATCACTTTATAATCCTATGCCAAAAGATTTACGCGAAATCCACATTCCCAAATATTACTGGGAGAACCCTAACAGGAATAAATTTCATCGTTTGCTCTCAATTGAATATTTGAGCCTTCTTAAAAAAGTATGCATATTTATAAAACTTTCTTTAAAAAGGATACTACTTTAATGTAAATGGCATCATGGATTACAATATAATTGTGTGTGTATGTATTTTTATTGATATGACTTATATGTTATGTGTGCCTTGTGTATAGTATGTATATATGTTATTGCATGTTCCAACTTAACTGTTGGCTTTGCTAATAAACAATCAATCAATCAGGCATGAGCATTCAAAGCTTTCAGAGTTGTTTTCTTCACACAGTAGTTTTATCTCTGTTTTAATGCCTGAATGCATGCCTTCTGTAAACGGCTGTCAGTTCAATATAGTTGTTTGAACATCTTGAATTGAGAAGATATTTACCAATTGCATGATGTTGTGTTTGTACTTAGTCTGGAGCAGACTTATATAGTGAAATCCATTTCAATACCTTAAATCCAGAAAAAGTTATAAAATATTGAAAACTTGACTGGATTCATTATACAAACTGCCAAGAAATGTTAAGTAACATCGCAATCCCAATGTAAATACATGATGTTGTATGGGTTTTAGTAAAAATAAATCCGGGTGTTCACTAGATACCCCACCTATAACTAAAATGTGCGACATTGCAAGGTCTTTTGGCTTATACCAACTTAAAGACAAGATTCTGAGCTTTATACTCATGTAAATTTATTTAGCATGTACCCTTGCGCAAAAAACTTAGAAGTTTGTATATTCTAGAACAAAACTTGTATGACATGTGTTTACATCAGACAATCGCTAGCGTGAATTATGTAAATAAGCGGGAATTTCTTCACAAATTGTGAGTAATAAATACGTACCCCAAGAATACGTCACTAAAGTTTCTACCCATAAAATATAGTTTTCAGGTCATTTATAAGCCATAGAAGGCGATATGACCTAACGTGCAATGAGAGGACACGAGAAGCAAGATGGCGGCACCCGTAATTGCAGAAATTTGATAAAATGGAGACTGTATCCAGTTTTAAATTGGCTGAAACTTCGTTGTGCCAAACCTAATCTCGATAATTTTTGGACACAGCTAAAACAGTAGCAATATGAATTTTATATTACTACCATCGTGTATTTATCAACATATAACGAGAGGCCATTCATGATCGGCAGATGTTTAACCCATACCTTGGTGATAGCGATTAGCTATATTAAACTGATAATTTGTCAAAGATATGATCACATGAATCCATATATCAGTACCCAACTTGAATTCAAAAGTTCAAATAATATAGAGGTTAAAGTATTTGGGGTGGGGATGAGTAGTTTTAAATCTCATAACTCTGTCCCTATGTGACCTCTCACTGTGAGATATCCAATGGTTTAGTGATTTTGGAGGATATGTTCAGGAGTTAAGTTAACTCATTGGAATCAAAGTGATAAATCCCTATCTCTGCCACTTTTGACCCGCCAGATATTCAAAATTCATTCACTTCTAAAGAGAAATTATAATTTGTTGACAATGCAAACTGCTTAAAACAACATACATGGGATTCCATCTCTTATTTAAATTGTACTTTAATTACCCACCCCACCCATTCTCCCCAGTTTTTATTTGTTTATCAAACATGTCAGACAGATATTATCAGATCTGACCTGTGTGATAAGGAATGCTTATATTGTTAGGTACATACAAGAGTAAGTGTTTCATAATAGGGGTGTATGGTTTTCAAAAATATATGTAGTTTATACAATACAAAATTGTTATCTATATAATGTTATACAGGCATAATATGATGAGGATGCTGGCCCCTATGAACCCTAAATCAAAACAGATTTACCATAGTTCATATAAAATAAAGTAAGTAGCCCTCAATCAAATGGTTTCACATATTACAATGTTTTACAAGTAGCTTGGACACTAAAATCCATAACCTTCAATGTTAATCTTCTAAGCGATCTGTGGCCCCCTAAAATTCAATCAACTATGACAATATGAACAAATGGGAAAATAATGTTCCTGGAAATATTAACAACATTTACATCTTGATTTTCAAAACAAGGCATCACCTACAATAGTCATGTGGATTTATCTGCCTCTTAAAAATCAATTAATCAGTCAATACCAAAATCGATAGAAGTGAATAGTGTACAAAGATAACCATTGGAGAGGGTTAATTATTTTCTAAGCAGATCAAATGGAATATAGAAGACATTTATATAGGTGAAGGGTCCCTTATCACACCCTATACTGAAATTTCAAGAATAGGAGAAACAAGAGTCTCATGCTGCCATTAATCAAATTTGACAGATAGGACAGATACAGATAAACAATTAGCCAGACACCACAGTTTATCTTTGCCTCCATCTAACCACCAGCCAGAGAGAGCTCTGTACCATATGTCATCCCTCATTATAACATATTTCACTTGGAATGAAAACATCTATAAAATGTAAGCTCATATACTCTGGATATTGGATATTCACATGGTAATTTATTGATATCATTATATTGCATGCAACTATTGCAATAAAATCTTCATATTTTCAAAACAGGACATCACACCTAACAGTATAAAACTATCAAATAGAGTGTTCATTTATAACCGTGGTTAAAGAGTATTAAGGGTTGATTAATCAAAACCAAAATCCATACAAAATGAAGAGTGTACTAAGGGAAACAAGAACTGGAAAAAAAGGATACCAAATCACTAAGTTGACTGAAACTATCGACGATTTGTAGCAGTATGGGCATAATACTAATCTTCATCTGTCTGGGGAAACAGAAACTGAAGGAGAAAA
This sequence comes from Siphonodentalium dalli, assembly GCA_032622095.1. NCBI lineage: Eukaryota > Metazoa > Mollusca > Scaphopoda > Gadilida > Siphonodentaliidae > Siphonodentalium > Siphonodentalium dalli. The sequence continues at coordinate 146,606,966 of CP136064.1, read as the reverse complement.
CACAGATGATATTGTCCTAAAAACTATAAAAGACATAGGTGTAAACTTGCATAATGAGGATATTCACAGAAGTCATCGTGTCGGCCCTACAAAAGAGGATGGACCTCCAAGACAAATTACCTTTTGACTTCCATCATACAAAAAACATGCCCAAGTAAATAAAAACCGCAGGGCTCTTAATTAACTGACACAGCTAATGGTACCCCAAGAATGTACCTAAACGAGGATCTGACACGAAGCGGAGCGAAAATGTTGAAAATTGCCCATGAACTGAAATAAAAAAAATTAATTGCTGATTGTTGGACATAGATTCTTTATTAACATAAACACTCTCTAGGAGCAGTATGCAAGATGAATTACATAAAATATATATATATACATATAGATTGTGAATTTTTCATTGGATAGTTATGTATTTCAATGTAAACATAAACAATAAAGAAATGTTTATCTAGGCAAACATGTATTGAAAAGATGTCATTTACTGTTATGTATGTTTGTAAAGTATTTGGCAATGTATGTAGTTCTTCAGTTTTAGAAGAAATAAACCTCTCTCTAATTATATTTGTATCAGTCTGCACGTATCTAAATATCTCTCAGTCTCAACTTTTGCTCCGAATTGAGAAGAACTCGGCAATGGTATCGCCGATCAAGTTGCACTCGGTTGAATTGTCATTCCGCATTATGTATAGAAAGCGACCCTCTTCGTCGGCTTTCTGAAATTGTCGGTTTGTATATTCTAGTTTTTTTGAATAATGGTTCCCTTACATCGGAATATTTCTTTCATTTCATTACAAAATGCCATTCGTCTTCTACTTCGTCCGAAGTACAAAACTGACATTTGCGTTCGTCAGCTGGAATGAGAGGTCGTTGATGCAGCCTCTTTTCAATCCTAAGTGAATGTGCACTTATCCGTAGGCAACATTTCTCTCTTCTCCCTCGTATATAAGTCTAGTAAGTACTGTTCAATTCCCATAGTTTCTTTAATATTTTTGTACGTTCGTAATTTACTATGTTCGTTTTGTGTGTTATCAATGTACGTGTTGAGATATTCGTTTTTCAGACCTTCCTCTATGTTTGCGATGATCGTATCGTTTAAGTTTGATTCAGTATTAAGCGATGATGTGTCCATAGATGCCATGAAACTAGATGACAATTGATTAAGAGAGCGTTTCATTGAATTATTATGAATTGTTCTATATGCGGCATGCACCAGTGTGTTTTTGTTCTCATTTTCAATTTTTGAAAGGAATTTCATAGCTTGTGTTATGCAGTCCACATATAATAGATATTCTCCGAGTTCTAGTCTTACAGCATGGTTCACAGCTTTTGAACCCACACCTAATACCATTTTGCAAAAGTTTAGATGTATCTTTTCACTTGGACTGTCGTCTCTCCATGACATCTCCGGTGTCCATATTTCACTACCGTATAGTAAAACAGGTTTGACGAGAACTCGGAATAGTTTTAGTAGTAATTTTACTGGCAGGTGATATTGATTGTTTATTGCTTTCCTAAGTTTGTGAACCACTTTAAGTGCGCGGTTTGCCAAGTTTTCCTGTGCGAGTTTAAATTTTCCATTTGAAGTGAACAACAGTCCAAGGTATGCAAATTGTTCACAACTCTTTAATATTTTATCATTTAGTTTGAATACCGATTGCGTTTTCTTCTTCTTTCCCGTAATTACCATAACTTCTGTCTTGTCAATATTGACCGGTAGACTATTGTCATTTGAGAATTGAGAAACCTTATTTAAACATTTTTGTAATCCATCCGGTGTTTCCGATATCAGCAAAAGATCGTCTGTGAAAAGTAGGTGATTAACTCGTGTATGGTGTAATGCGCATGGATCACAAGTATCATCAAAGCACTTATTTGCATCGTCGATAAATATTTTGAATAGTGTGAGTGTGGGTGACAGTGTACACCCTTGACGTACGCCTATTTTTGATATAAATACCGGAAATACCGTTGGATGTTTTGACCGCATAATTATTGGATGCATATAAAGAACGCATTGTTTCTAATATATCACCTTCAATCTGTCGGTCCTGCATCTTCTGGAAAAGCAGGTGTCTATTAACTGAGTCAATTACCTTTTTAAAGTCAACAAACGCGATGTACACTAGTTTGTTTTTAGCTTTATACTTATCTATAATCGACTTTACGACATACATGCAGTTTTGGGTACCATGATTTTTCCTAAAACCAAATTGGTTTACTAATAATTCCATTTTATAATATTTCTAGATAATCATTGATTCTGTTGTTCAATATCTTGTTAAAAAGCTTTCCAATTGTATTACTGACCGCTATTGCCCTATAATTATTTGAGTCTTTATGGTCGCCTTTTTTTGTGTATCGCGGACAGGACAGATTCGCTCCATTCTGTTGGGTAATGACGTGATATGAGAACTTGATTGAATAATTTGATTGTTTCATTCATCATTGATGGGAGAACTACCTTGAGAAATTCGTTTGAGATGTTATCCTGTCCTGAGGTTTTATTGTGCTTAAGTTTAATAGGCATTTATATATCTCGTCTTGGGTTATTGGGTCATAGTTTATTGCAGTATCATTCACTGGGACCCATACATCGGGCTGATACATAATATTACCGTTGCCCTGCGTTCCGTAAAGTTTTTGGAAGAAGTTGACCAATTTATCAGGATCTGGTTCTGCCGAAGACCGTACTCCCCGGCCGCATAATTTGTTAATCACTCGCCAGTACTCCCTTGGGTTTTCATTTTGTAACTCAGCGATTGATTCAACAATGTCTTTCTTATGCGTTTTTAGTTTGTATTTCACTAGTTTTTTGTATTTCTTCTTCACTACGAAATAGTTTATAATGAGTGTCCTATTAAACGGATCACTCTTCATTGTTTGGTAAGCCTTGCGCATGGACTCTTTCGCTATTTTGCATGATTCATCGAACCACTTTCGCTTCTTACCTCGATTCGATTGATTGTTTTGATTTATGTGTCGGGTCGCTTTTTCGTTGACAGATCTATGTATATCAGCCATGTCGCGAATACATTCAGAAGTGACGTTATGACTTATTTGATAATCCGTTATTCTGAATGTTGCTAGCTTTTGACGCAAACCTGGACTGAGTAGTTCCATTTGAGCTCGGTTTCTGCTTTGTTTAGTCCAGAGACGTTTACTCGCAGCCAGTGTAAATTTATAATGGACTATATTTATTTTGTTTAAATTTTGATTTGTTCGAAAATGCATTGATATATATGGACAGTGATCTGACATTTCATTCGGGGTTTTAACACAAAAGTAGCTCACATTTGAGAGTTGATTTTCATGTACTAGTAGGTAGTCGGCCGTACTAGTTCCGTTATACTGGTAACTTGTAAGCTCTCCATAGCAGTCTCCCGCTGTGCGGGCCATTTAGTAATCACATTCGTGTTGCCCGACATAATGAGTTTAGTTTCCGCCCGAAGGCGTTGACCTTTGTATCCCTATTGCACCTCGGTTTGCATATATCTGTGACATAATTATCTGGCAGTGGCACGTGCCGGTCATCGTCTCCAAGTGCAATATGATCAGCGATATTTGCCGTTCTGGCATTAAAATCACCACCTATTATAATTACATCATCTTGATGTGTTTTACTCAACAAACCCTCCAGGTCTTTAAATATACATGAATTGTTGTTCCTGTTTGCCCAGTAAGTGGAGTTATATGGTGGAATATAAACAGAGGCAATTATGAATTTGATCCCTTCATGTTAAAGAGAGCACCATCAAATTTGGTGATTAGTACCATATCTCCTATGTTAGATTTTCCCTTGTAAAAGATTGAGAATTCTTCTTTATAATAGAGTGCTAATCCGCCGCGATCGGCTTTGTCTGCTTTCCTAGGTAAATCCACCAATCGATAACCTGGGATTGTTATTTGATCTCTTTTCGAATGCCAAGTTTCAGAAAGTGTAATAAAGTCATACTTAACCATCAAATCTTTTAAATCCCAGTCTTCATTTAATTTGTCCTGAATTCCCTGTATATTCCAAGACATATATGATATTTCTGAGGAATGACATGATGGTGTTATATTCATCCAGAATTACATGCAACATTATGATGGTAAATTAGAACGTGTAACCAGTGAGACCAGGATGAAACTATTCAATGAGTACTGTATACCACTGTTTCCACTTATTCAGCCTGCAAACAGGGACGAGGTGATGAGTTAGACCTGGGAACAAATAACCAACTTTCATTATTGACTGTTTTTTTTGTTTTTTTCATTTATATTTTTCCGACCTGCCTTCACATGCTGAAAGATGATGAAATCACATAGATGCTAAATAAATTACTTTGAATATATATGCATATAAGAATATTGTAATTCCTCAATAACTACATTATGCTATTAATGAAAAATAGAAATAAACGATTTAATTAAATAGCCATGATTCAACAATGGCTGACATCTCGCGACCTGAGTTCCAATCTGTTCTAAGTGCATTAGGGTGTGAAATTTAGCACTTGGAGCAAAATAGAACTAAATAGTTGTTGTTGAACACGCAAATGACAATTCAGACCTTAACTATATCTTAGGGCAAGGTTGTCCCATGTTCCGAAAAATATGTCATTTTGGAACTTAGGACAACTAAGAGTTAAACTATACACACTATTCACCAGAATAACAAATTGATTTTCGACACTTCTGGAAGCCGCAATTGTCCCAAGTACACTACTTTGGTCATGTTGGTTTACAGTATGATGCATTTAAATGAGTACCAACATCACTGTAAATACAATGCTACTCGAGAGATGGACTTACACATCGTGCAGACCATAATAATGTATTGCGTCAGCATTGGTAGGAAATTAGTTCACGTATACTCACCAAAATTTTGTAATCTACCAGATGAACGGAGTTGTCCTACCTGCATATTGGAAATTAGCAATATATATAAAGTGCCAGGTGAAATATGAACTAAATTTATCACCCCATTCATTAAAGTTGGTCTTTTGACACACTCATTTCAGCTGCTACGCTAATATTTGGATACCATCAATGTGTTCAGCATTGCACACCATATTAGTAGCTTCCAGCCACACGACCTGCAACACTAGCATGAACAGCTATGTGGTTACCATAGTGCAATTCATGCACGTTACTAATAAGGACAGGTGGCCAAATGATCCAGAAGTGTTCACTCACTCAATCTACTGTGCTAAGGGCATCCCTGTTTGGATCAATGGCAATTTGAACATGGACAACTTGTGGCAGCTATGATTGTTCCAAGAGCACATGCGTTGGTTTTGTTTTGCCAAACGTGCTTCCAATGTAGACTCTCATGTCTTGGTACACCTTGGTATCTGCATCTACTATTTAAGCTGGAGTAAGAATCTTCAAATTTACTTTTTTGTCTTGATCAATCAGGGGTGTTATCTGAAATGTTTCTCATACAGTTTTTTCTTTGCGAGAGGGCCATTGTTTGTTGATTCGACAGTTCATTATCTGACCATTGCCTGACCTGAAAGTGTGATGATCAGGTTGGCTTTGTATTAGGGCCCGACGAATCTTCGAGATTCGATTCGATTTCGAATCTTACGTTCCGATTCGATTCGAAAGCGGTCGGGTGATTCGGGATATTTCGAATCGTTATATACAAGTTCTTTATCACTGGAAATAGACTGCATTGTCTATAAAAATTATTCATATTATCCCCAATACTTAACACAAGTCTCCTTCCACGACAATGTGTGACCACCATGGTCCAATGTGTATAGGGTAAGTTGCCCAAAAGCTCACTGCTCGTATATATTGCCCCACCATGCAGTCCCAGTGCTGGTTACTCGTGGAAGGTCGGTGCAACTCGTGCAGCATGCAGGTATAGGTATGTGATGGTTTGCGTGTTCATCGCGGTTGTACACGGTTTCCTCCACCACATAAAACCAGAAATGTCGCGATACTGAAGTTAGTGAATTTCTTGTGGGACATATTTGTATGTCGGTATCTGACATTCTTACCAGAAAAGCCTATATTGCGTTACTCAGATCAATCAAATAATATCATATTTTTTTTAACTCAAAATTAAAACGATATAAATATATTAAATAAACATTTTGGGCTCCATCATGCCATCTCCAAATCCGACCAACATCTTTATCCGGGAAATGGAATAAAATTTGTTAACCATTCAGCTTTCCGACAGACAGGCCCAAGTTGGGATACTATATATAGTTCTCTGTAATTCTGTTTACGTATGCGCTATTCCCAATTAAGTCACGATGCACAATTTTGATATAGCACGTGCCTGCTGTGCGCGACAGGGTGAAGCGTACATGCTCAGAAGAGTTCCCGTTTGCAATGACTCGAATCAGACTCCATTAACTCCAAAGTTCCAAACTGCTTTCTTTCGCGAATTTCACGCATACTGGCAGTGGCACAAAATATGAAATGGTGTCGTGCCATTCTCATATATTAAACTGTTTTAAACTGTGATTAAATATTGTATTTATATATATCATGTCATAGAAATTAAGTTCAATGAACCTTCTTTGTAATCTGAGTTATCTCACTGACGTTATAAAATCATCTGACATTTGCACCCATTTTTGCTCGTACCTTCCACCGATCGGTACCGCGAATCTACTAAAGTGTTTGAAAAAGATTTGATTCGAGATTCGATTCGATTTCGAATCATTATCCTGATTCGATTCGAGATTCGATTCGATGTTGAAATTGCCGATTCGTCGGGCCCTACTTTGTATGTTGTTTGTGCACCAATGTTGATACTTTATTGTGAGGAATATAGCAATGTGCTGTTGAACGCACATTGAAGGTAGTGAAAAATACATGTTTCACATTGATTGATGTTGTGAACCGTTTTTACCTCTCCATAGTGACGATCCGCGCCCTTCCGGGGTGCCTACCGCCGCTGTTATGTGGTACATGTGCTCACGTGCCGGTTCATGGGAACGTGACTTCGTAGAGAACTATCGATGGGGACCGTACACAATACGCATTCGACGTGTTGGACGTGGGGGGTCCTCATATTGCGGCGAACATACCCACGATTAGACTGATTGATGTCATGGACAGTTCATGGTATTTTAATGACTGGACGGTGTCTGGATGAAGCGCTGCTATGTGTTCGCTGCAATGTGGGGGTGTGCTTTGATTGACTGATTTCATGGTATTGCTGCAATAGTTAAGTAGGTGTATGGTTAAAATTGTAATCCGTGCATTAGTTTCCCCGACTATGAGCAAATGGTGGAGTCAGTCGTTTGGAAACATGCTCGCATTGAATACTGGCGCGGAGACATCGCTGTGCGATGTCGGCGGTTGATGATGTGGATCATTGTGGGCTATGGACACTTCACATGCATCTGATATACAACATACACGTATAACGCCTATCGGAAACTGCCATATAATTTCAAGATGACCATAGCCTATATGATCATGTAACAGTGTTAAATATTTGCTAACTCGGGACGCTGTATATTGCTGGTGTCTGGGCTGCTGTCAGGGATCTTCCAACTTTAGTGATGGGCGGTTAACCGAGAAAACAACTCGGTTTCGGTTTTTGACAATAAACCGAAAACCGACCGACGCGATTCTGCTCAAACCGACATTACGGTTTTATTATATATGTTTATTTTTCACTTAAATCTACTTATTATACCTCCCCAGGTACTTATTAGTTGATATTGTTATCAAATTATCGGCCTCTCTGATCAATATTATATCGGAATGTGTCCATTTTGTCTTAGATATGTGTTGTTATAATATCGTAGGCGACTGTTTTTGTTCTTTTTCAAAACATTGCCGAACAAAATAACGAACAGGGTTCAACAAAAAGCCCTGTTTGGAGTTATTTTACGCGTCTAACTGGAGACGACTCCAAAAAATGTCGCTGCTTAATATGTCATAAAAACGTATCAGAGCATGCAAATACCAGCAACCTGGCCAGACAGTCGAAAACTAAACCAAGTAAATGGTATGAACACTTTGATCGTCTGGACATTCCGATGTGACGTAATCTGGGCAAATCATGTGCAGCTTGTAAACTATGTCGCAAAATCAAAGCGATCACACCGCAGTCATTGAATGTGGGTCAATCATGCACGTGTCAAGGATTGTTACACAGTCAGGTCAAGGACGCCCACTGTTTGTGAATTTGCTGTTTGCGGTTGAATTCTCAGATACTATAATGCATATAATATGATAAATATGTTTTAAACATGTCAGAAAGGGATGAAGATTGAACAGTGAAGATGGGGGTGTTTATTTTTTTAAATACCGAATTGTATCATCTTTATGATCTTATCGCATTGGATTCATTTTGCGTCGGCATTTTGTCCCGTTGTTTACCGGTGATCGCAGTTCCTTCCTCAAATATTCAACGTTATTGGGACATTATTGACTCTAATTACGGTTACTTTGAAAGTATATACTCAAATTGTATGTATTTCAGTATAATTTCACTATCTAGTAAAAAAAAAAAAAAAAACGAACCGAAACCGAGGTTTTTTCTCCCAAAAAAACCGAAACCGAAACCGAACGTAAAAAATCAAAACCGCCCATCTCTATCCAACTTATTGCGATTTTATGTGAAGTCCAAAATTCAAATACCACAAGGAAAGCTATTCATAGAAATCTATCTCCTTGGATAACATGGATACTGGTAACGGAAATGAACAAAACATCTATGTTATTATGCCTGTCTTGTGTTCGACATCTGCAAAGCTCTGCATGTGTCGCTTGCTGTGTTTTTTTTTGGTGGGTCTAAATAGCTGTTCTCTACAAGTGTCTTTGGGGTGGTCGGCAATGCAGCGTATAAGTGAGCTAGGATGTTACATGTATTTTGTGTGCCAAATGTATGACTCATTGGTCTATATATGCCATCAATGTCGTTTTTTCGGTTGATCTATAAGCCTATAGACCGATCAGTAGACGAATAACATACTGTATAATTCCGCGAAGCGGATTATACTAAGTAACTTTCTCGTGACAAATGTCATTAGCATTGTTATGAAGCTGGAAAATGTTAATAGGGTTGTAATCGGGTAACACATTTTATTTATTTCCAATAAAATTTGCCATGTTGATCAGCCTGATTCATGATAATTTGTGTTCACAGTAAACATACACGTTGTCATGGACGCTCTTTCGAAAATTGGACAAATGAAAAACGCGGCATGAACTTTGAGTGTTCAGTCGAGCGTTACAAAAACATGAATACGGCTGAAATGAACAGATATAAGTATAGTATAGTGTCCATAAGAAACAGAAACATGCAATATAGACATCAACTACTTGTTCAAATGTTTCTAGCATTGAGTTTTCGAGTTGATTTTTCACTGAAATTATAATGGAATTCTCGTTCTGCGCTTTCACGTCATCCGGCGACGTCGTGTGGGGCGACTGTTATAGACTCGCCCATTTTTCTTAAAGTGTCACTACGCGGTGTGACTCGTCTACTGCAACGTCTATGCACTGATAGATCAGGTCAAGCGTTAGCCTCTCGACCAATCAAATGGCCGCATTTCGACCAAAACGAAAGTAGTTGTAATTATATATCAGTCACATGCGTATAAATGCTATCCTATTGAATTATCACAATGGGTATATTATTAAAGAGTGTATGCTAAACACAGAACCCACAACATTCCACCATGCTGTTACATATTCATACATGGCGCGTATTTCGGTTTCTTACCTGCGGAATCGAGTGTCTTCGGTAGGCTGATGCGCCCTTCAATGTGGATATATGGGAATATAGGAGGCGCCCATATTGCAGAATAATGTTGTCCCGTGGGTGTATCGTGTTGTGGCCTTTGTACTGTGGTTCAGAGTCTCACAGCGGCATTTTGTTTCGTATACTGTGTTTGCCAGTCTTTAAAACCAATGTACAAGCCATAGGTGGTGTGTGTCTTTTTAGCAAGTGGATATTGTTGGGTCATATCAATGTGCGAAGCTGTGCAGCTGTCTGCAGTGTTGTAACATAGTTGCCGTGTACTACTGTTTCTGGGTTGTGGATGCATCGGTCGAATGTACTTGCTGTCTCCAGGATCTATGGTGGATGTGTTTTGAGACATCCAATCCAGACATCATATCCGTCCAAATCTTATTCTGACACGAATTGTGACATTGTGTAACTTTATATGAGCCAGCAATATTCCATCGTCCTCCTCGTACACGAACCTTTGTTGACGTCGACGGTCACGGTATATATATGCATGCCTTGGCCAGTGTCAGGTCGGCTATGTTCAAGTTGGGCTTTAAATTCGTTGCGCTTTATGCCTTATTGGTGTTGTCCTGTGGTTGTGTTAAGAGTGAATTCTTGCATTTCTGAATAGATTTGTACATCCATTGGTATGATGTGGTGCTGGTTCCATGTGCTCCATTCTGTCGATTGCCTGTCGCATGCGTGGCGCTTTATATGTAGTGCCTGTGAGTGTAGTAAGTTTTCGCCCTTCCTTTGGGCTATCCAATTGCCGATGTACCGCGTATTACAGAGCTGCATGGTTATTGTGACATCCTCTGTGCGTTCTTCTGTAGAGGGAACTGGGATGGATGGAGCTTGGATGGAGTTGCCTAACGGAATTATGAAATGACTTAATGTTAACGTGGGTGGAGCGAGTGATGTATGTTGGTGATGAAGACCAAGTTGATGTATGTGCGCGTTTGCTGACTGTTTCGCATTTACAATACTTTATTCTGATGTGCATAGTGTGGTGGATCAACCTGGGATATATCGGCTGATGTGCGCTTATGAACAGTCAATATATAACGTCATCGGGGAAGGGTGGCGTTGGTTTGCTACATGTATAGCAGTCTTCACCCAATGGCTGATCATGTGTTCGGAGTGGCTAGGCTGGGTGGTAGTTGATTGCTGAAGTTGACGTTTCTGTTGGCATGACTGAATTTATTGAATCCCTTGATATGAGCGGTCAGTAATTGGGGCTGAGCATATAAGTATGCTGTCCAACACACGATAACTTTCTAATTATTATGAATTATATATCCACTACTGTGGCACCCAAGGTGCTCTGGTGTATATCCAAAACTGGGTGCATAAACTGAACACCAGAAAGTCGTTGATAGAGTGTATGCATGTGCGTGTATGTGTAGTTCTGGTGACTTTCATATATGGTGATACCATGGCCATAGTCACAGACGACTAACGGATAGATACCGTCAAGGCAACAGCATTAAGTCTCATGAATATATGTGTTTTGAATGTCTATAAAATCGCAAATTATAAGGGTGACGAAAAGTAACAAAACCGTATTAACGTGCTACTGTTCGTGGAGTGGATTCTGCATACCATTAACCATCTGTGCATCATTATTTGTAAATGAGAGTGGTGTATGTCCTAGAAGCGGGAATGACTATAAATAAAATATCAAACCAATACAAACATTCAGAACGTTAGACATGCACAGTGATGGCTGACTGAAATACTAGGCATGTTGGGACTACACGTATTTATAACATCGAAAGATTGTATGTATGTCAAATATAATTAACCAGTTATGTCATTGCATGAATAATATAGAATACTAACATATTAAAATTTATATGTACCTTGTTTGGGAAACGGAATATAGCCACCAAGAAACTGGGTGGTTATTCATCTACTCAATTACAACATTATAGTCTGTTTTGCACTGCGAAGGTTGGAGTAGTTTTATATAAACCTATCTATATAGTTTAAATATGATAAGGTATCGGCTTCGATCATATTTTAGATCCATATTGTTACATGTGGGAAGAAGACTCATACACGTAGAATTCTTCAGACATTGCCAATACTGAAATAGAACAAGATGGAACTATGAAATTATATCCACTTGAGTTATAGACCAATATGGTTTCAGTCCCCAATGTGCATGAAAGCAGATGGAATAAGTCAGTTCTCAACACAACTCACTTTCGCGTACTTCGGACAACAAATAACTTGGCACATTAATTAATAGATTAATAAATAAATGAAGCCCATCAATGCTATAAAGGACAAACCCAGTTTGGATGTACCTCATGTACAAATTATTATGTATACAAAATTAATTTGTTTTTGTTTTACTACAATATTATTATCTTTAATGTTCCTTGCTTTAGAAGACACATCTGCTGGTGATTGTGAAAAACAAAATTCTATTACGGAGCCTGGCAAAAATATCCTATGCGTCCCTGGAGGAATAGGTGACACGGGTGAGGTTATACATAACCATCCCCAATAGTTAGCCTTGACTTCTATAGGGCATGTATGGGATGTTTTCATGGCAAAGCTATTACACGGTCGCCCAAAACTGCTTGTCCTATTTGCAATCTCTACTCGGCTTACTATACACTAGCTGGCGCTTACGAGGGGTCTCTCGCCCGATTTCTTGGAACGCACTGATTTTAATCACATTCTCGCTTCCAAAATCCTCAGCTGAAAGTCTAATAGCATGAAAGGATTCTTCGCTTAACAGCCAGTCCTTACCAAAGCTTGACTCACTGCTTTCAAAATGTATTCCGTATTATGTTATGAGTATAGTGCTCATAGTGCTATTACTCGCAAAACGATGTTGGAAAAAACCCTAGGCCTATCGAGTGTATTACGCTGGATGTGCAATAGCTGATCTTATCGAGTAACTGAGTTTCTCATCTCCTCTCAATAGCTGGTTCTGTTGTGTGCAACCAGATTATATGAAAAGAGACACTGATCGTATTTGTTGGCGCGAAACAAGCTTGATTGTGTCTGATCTGAAATGAGAATATGACCGACAGTTGTTTTGGGTTTTTTTAATAATTTTTTTATTGAAACAGTCATTTGACCGACAGTTGCTGCTTACCTGTGGATGTGATAGATTGATATCTGCGAGACTGATAAGATGAACCGAAGACAATGTTGCTGCATGTCCGTCGATGATTAATCCCGCCAATGTGTACGTATGTTCGTCTATTGCTGATGTTCAGTGGAGCCTACATTCTATACTACTTGGGTTTCTGAGATTGAGTTGTGCTCTCATTCTTGCCAATGCATGGAGCTCGTTCATTGTTTGATATATAAAATAGGTTATTGCCATCATGACTGATATTCAGATATCTGACATTGTACTCTGATCGCACTTCACACTCTTGACTCTCATTTTATCTTGCTATATTATGTTTCCCTACTTGGTATTTTGATCTGCTTATACAGCCGAAGATGATAGCCTAATGTGTTGTGATAATATTGTTGTACTATACTTCCAACGTGTTTATACATTAATATTAGATGTTTTTTGTAGTGTAATTGAGTGTACATTGTTTATGTCTCATATGTGTATGGGCAGGCCGTTTCATGCGGTGTCTGTGTTTATATTGTTGCAACCATATGGTCTACACCCAGACACTGTTTTGTTTGTGGCATGTTTCATCTGTGTGGTCTGTCCGATATGTTTTGTAGTTTCTAAATTAATTAATGACACAAACAAAACTGACAAGATATTCATTTGGCCTACATGTTTATATGACCATGAATAGTAAATGTGGTGTACTCATTTCATTGCAATGCATGTGCAGCACTTACCAGTGCCAAATCTGATTGACATATATATGTGTACAGTTAGATTGTGAAAATTTTCAGTCAGTTATATTCTTTACACAATCTGACTAATTACAGTCAACTTGTGTAATTTGACTGAAATTTCCAGTCATTTCATGAAATGACTGAAATTTAGTTATATTCTTTACACAATCTGACTAATTTCAGTCAACTTGTGTAATTTCACTTGTATACTGCTATAATTCACAAAATGAGTGGGTGAGCAGTTTGATCTTAAGAAAACACTTCTGAATTGTAATCACCTAATCAATATTAAGATAGAAAAACTGTTTGATCTTAAGAAAACACGTATGAATTGTAGTGTAACGGAGTGAGGTTCTACCAGGTTGACCACATTCACGACAATCTCCGGGGAGTTCCGGTGATTCCGGAAGTCGGCGGAGCTCCTCGAAGATTGTGGTGGGAAGTAGAGTTATCCCGCCTTAGTGGTAATTAACCTGGTGCAATCTCATTCCGTTAATTATTACCTATTAGCGCGCAAGGAGTGGTGTTCGGTGGAGCCACGATGCACTTTGTTTTCGGGATTGTGCATTGGGTGTATCGGGGCTGCACTGAGCACTTCTAATTGCGCGTTAAGGTGAAAATTTCTATTGTGTGGTTATCACACCATCTTTTGGCGCATTCGCAAAAGAAGTAGTATCGGCTCTTTATATTTTACCGCCTCTTCGATCTGGTCACAAAATCCACATAACAGTTTCAAAGGTTAATATCATTTAACCAGGAACTAGATAAGTTTTGGGGAATAAATGTTGAACGCTTTCAACAAATTCCCGACATATTAACAAATTGCAAAGATGTACACATACATCTACATTTAACCGCGAAAACTGAACTCATTCAGTTGGCCATTAGTAGGTAGGAACCCTCCCAGACTTATATAGGATATTTTGGTTAATAAAAGTAATTAAACTCAGTAGAATTATCATTTGGAAATTCGGGGAATAAGAATCATGGGAAAATGACCACAACACATAGAGTAGAGAATTGTTGGCGGTTACACTGGGGGCTCGTCCGGGATCCAATTGCATATGTTGAATGGGTCAGAGAGAGCTCTCGAACGGGCTTTCAGGTTGCTTTTGATAATTTGAAGAAAAATGCCCGTCGACAAAAATCTGTATATGATCGAGGGTTGAAACCTAGAGAATTTGCTACAAATGATTTGGTTTGGCGATGGTATCCACCATTAGCGAATAAGAAATTTGCTACCCCCTGGATTGGGCCTTATCATGTTATTAGTAATGAATCTTCGGTAATATATGTATGTGAGAGGGTCGATGATGGGAAGAAATTGTCATTACACATTGATCATTTGAAACCATATTATGGGGTAATTGATGCCGATGAGTTATCTCGATCTTTGGATGATTCTTCAGATGAGTTTGATATTGGAAACGGGCCTGTGGAAAGTGATATGTCCAAATCCGAACTTGATCATGATATGTCCAAATCCGAACTTGATCATGATATGTCCAAATCCGAACTTGATAAAAACACTACCCATCTAATAGTTCCAAAACAAACCCGAATTGGAAGGCTGATAAAACCGCCCCAGAGGTATTCTCCTAATTAAAATATGAATGAAAACTGTCTTCTGATTCACAAGCAGTTCCTGAGGGTTATTTGTTTATTGTAGATGACGTCCAATCGGGTTACCAGAAAGAAGGATGTTCTACAGTTAATGGTGCCAGATGATCAAATGAGGATGTTGGACAGTGATGTCATCGCCGTGGATGACGGTTCAATAGTACCTGGATATTTATCCAGGGGTGTGTGGCCGGAAAAGCCTACACCATGCCCAGTCAAGGACTGTGATGACCATAACTTTAATTCCTTCAACACCTTTATAGCCCACTGGGGGAAGTTTCATGAACAGAATGTTCAGGCTATTAAATGTCATTGCAATAAAGTTTTTTTTGTAATGAAGATGTATCATTTGCATCTGCATACAGCTCATAAAATGAGTATAATCGATGCGAAACAACGATCCCTCTATCAGGATTTTTCAACAATCAAAAACTCTAAATATAGGCATCCAAATGGTGTTCTGCCTTTTCGTAAGAAGACGGTGGCGGAACGGACAGCAGTGACCGAAAGAGAAAAAGCTGCGGAGGAACGCGCCAGAGTGGTGGTCCAAGCAAGCAGTGCTGCATCGAGCATCGTAAATCGGCTGGGAGACAGGAGGTGGTAATAGCAAAGGACAAACAGTTACGATTTGACAAAGTTTTCCGTAAATAGTTCGCGCAGCAGAAACAGTGATCAGTGACAGCACGATAATGGCTCATCGGCGGGGAGAACTATATAATTTATTTTATTTATGTTTATATTGTATGTTGTATTTACAATGGACAGATTGTAAATGTGTCTGGGAGGGGGGAGTGTAACGGAGTGAGGTTCTACCAGGTTGACCACATTCACGACAATCTCCGGGGAGTTCCGGTGATTCCGGAAGTCGGCGGAGCTCCTCGAAGATTGTGGTGGGAAGTAGAGTTATCCCGCCTTAGTGGTAATTAACCTGGTGCAATCTCATTCCGTTAATTATTACCTATTAGCGCGCAAGGAGTGGTGTTCGGTGGAGCCACGATGCACTTTGTTTTCGGGATTGTGCATTGGGTGTATCGGGGCTGCACTGAGCACTTCTAATTGCGCGTTAAGGTGAAAATTTCTATTGTGTGGTTATCACACCATCTTTTGGCGCATTCGCAAAAGAAGTAGTATCGGCTCTTTATATTTTACCACCTCTTCGATCTGGTCACAAAATCCACATAACAGTTTCAAAGGTTAATATCATTTAACCAGGAACTAGATAAGTTTTGGGGAATAAATGTTGAACGCTTTCAACAAATTCCCGACATATTAACAAATTGCAAAGATGTACACATACATCTACATTTAACGGCGAAAACTGAACTCATTCAGTTGGCCATTAGTAGGTAGGAACCCTCCCAGACTTATATAGGATATTTTGGTTAATAAAAGTAATTAAACTCAGTAGAATTATCATTTGGAAATTCGGGGAATAAGAATCATGGGAAAATGACCACAACACATAGAGTAGAGAATTGTTGGCGGTTACAGTAGTCACTCGATTACAATTAAGACATGTAGGTGAACTGTTTGATACTAAGAAAACACAACTGAACTGTGGTCACTTGGTCAGTACATGTATTTAAGACAGATCTTCTAGCTCATTTCCACTGTTGATTCAGTTTATTGCTCAAACTACTATTCTTTGCCTACAATTAAAATGTCAGACAGTGTAGAGTTTAGGTTCTGTAGTGATTTGTTTGAGAGGTACAGTAAATGTCCGAAATACCTTATTCCCAAGGATGATTACTTTAAGACAATAGAAGAAATCAAACTATTTCAATGTATATTTTATGTTTCTATTTAATACATTTATGATTTATTATTATGAATAAAAATTAAATCAAGTCCTAATTTTATGTACACAATTGGGGAATCTCGTTTCTGATTTAACCACGCCTCCGTAATTACTTCCTAGATATTGTCGCTAACTCTTGCAAGCGCTGGCGGCTGGGGCGGTTTATGAGACTGTGAGCTGGAGCGAGTGCATGGTGCTAATTGCCAGAATTGATAAAAATAAAATAAAAACGATATACAAAGGAGGGAAACAATATAATGTCTTGATATGATTTAGGACTGACTCAATTCATGTTCCAGGACACGTCTGTGCACAATAATAATTAATAATGTGCCAGACAAAAATTATGCGAAATGATTTCGTCCAAAGTGATTTCTTTTTCTTCGGTGTGAATGAAATTCGCACGGTAACGCTCGTCCGTCCTAGCAATGATTATGAAGTGAGAAAACCTATTTGTAAAGGATAACATGTAGGGGCCAATGTATATACATAGTGAAAGTAGTCCTCCCTTTCAATCTTAATTTCCACACATGTGCCGGTATTTTAGCAAGTAACTGGCCCTACCCAGCCAAACATGTCAGTTTCTCAAAAGAAATAATAATAATAATAATAATAATAATATTTGTATAGCGCTTATCCCCAATAAGCGGGCCCTAAGCGCTTGACATAAACATAAACAAGAAATATAAATATACACAATATCAAAGTCACTTTCTGAAACGCCGCGCAAACAAGTAAGTTTTCAATGTCTTTTTAAAGTCGTCGAGAGATGGTGACTCTTTTATGTTCAATGGCAGAGGATTCCATGCATTTGCGCATGTTACTTTGAAAGATCGGTAGCCAACCGTGATCAAATTAGCACCAGCTGGTGTCAAAAGAAGTTTGTCCTCAGAACGAAGTGATCGGTGTGGGACATACGGAACAAGGATATCACTGAAGTATGCTGGAAGAGATTTTGGGTCATGGGTTGCTTGATATGCATATGTAACAAGTTTATAAATAATCCTATCTGTCACAGGTAGCCAATGTAGTTCTTGCAACATTTCATCTGTGTCGTCAGATCTTTTACGACACAGAACTATCCTTGCAGCAGTGTGTTGCAGACGCTGAAGCCTGGTAATTTGGATAGATGGTATACCAGCCAAAAGAGAGTTGCAATAGTCAAGTCGACTGAGAATCAGAAATGAAGCAAGTTTTTTAGCTGAGTCACAATCATAGCATAAATGACGTCAGAAAGCAGTGCACGTGCTAATCAGATTGTGCCATAAGACAGATGAGTACCGATGTGACGCCACACAAAGGAAGCAAACTGTTCTTAAGATATATGGTATTTGGTTTTGAGTGTAATTTTAAGCCGATGGCCATTTCGAATCGCCCAGACAAGCATCCGTGTTATTCAACTTGATATGTTGGTTTAAAGAGGTTATGAACTAATGGATGTCACAACCTATAACGGATGTGTCGGATTAACACACAGGAAACGAGGCTGCATTTCATTTGATTTTTCACACGTTTGATCCGCGAAGGCATTGGCAATCGACACTAGAGAAATAATAGAGCTTTATATTAGTTGTTGCATAATATAACAAAATGAGCTTTAATAACACGGAAGTGATAAACTTATATGCCTTCTGGAAGAAAGATATTGTTTAAACTGTTTGTACTTCCAACCAACTATCTGCATATATGCATCGACTAATAACAATATGTTTTGCTCTAATTTTTAGTCACTATTAAGTGTGACTTAATTTGTACATTCAACAATGCCAGTTTATGTAGTCGAATCTCGGTAGTGTTTATAATACGCATCGTCTAAAGTTGAAGTTTTGTCTTAGGTTACATAATTAATGTCAGATAGAACCGCTCCTTCAAATCTAACTTCCCCATGTCTGATTTCTTGATGCCTTGTACATATATGGTAACGGACGAGTAGAATCATTTGAAACAAGAAACTTGTATACCGCATCGAAACGATAATTACTGAATCCGTTATAATATTGTAGAAGGTTGGATTTCTTTGAGGCGTTGTCTACCGAAAAAAGAACGGTGGTGATTTGTTTGCATCATTGTTCTGTTTTAAAAATCCGAAATACACATATAAACTATATTAACATACCTTTGAACAAACATATGTATTCCTTGTAATCCTGTCAATATTGAAGTTTTCGTGACTTTTGTTACACAGTCTGATCCAACGTAAACATCGTTCATTGTTGGTTTTCGGCTTCGAAATTGGCCAAAATATCACCGTTTGATTTAACGTTAGAATCTGGCTCCAATTTGTTTTATATATAAACGACTGTCACTATTACATGATGCATACGCACACCTAGACATCTTTAATAGCTCGGAAAGAAGTTATATTATCGTGTTAAACAACGTTTTAAAATGAGTGTAAATGCATCGCCGAGAGGTTCTTGTTTTGCAATGCATCGTCCTTGAACTTCGTTAGCTGTAACGCGATTGGCCAGTTACCATTGTCAGTCAATAATCTGATGTTCGTCAATTGAAGTCCCGAACCAAAAATAGTATTCAGTCATTTCGTGAAATGTCTGACCACTAATTTCAGTCATTTCATGAAATGACTGGAAATTTCAGTAATTTCACGAAGTGACTGGCCCTCACAGTGGTTTTGCGAAATGACTGAAAATTTTAGTCATTTCACGAAATGACTGGTTTCACAATCTGACTGTAACATATACATGTATCAAATAAATATTATTCGTTTGTGAGCTAGTCCACTTATCGCTTTATTTGTGGATCACGATTCAGGCAATTTAGATTACATTTGTATTCAACATATACACCAAGAAAGAAGCAACGACAAAACTGAGAAGTGGGACTTGCAATTACTTTCTTTTTGCTCCGATCCAGAAAAACAAAGATAAACGTTACAACCAAAGATGTCGCGAAATTATCATTTGGTGTTTATATATTCTTTTTATTTTGTGGTTTTCTCGTGGAGGATTATAATTATGGCTTGGGCACTCCATTTGGTGGATGGACCTTAGCATATTCATATGGGCACCATCCCTAGGGCGAGACCCAACATCCTGAATCCAGGTAATTATACACACCCTCCTTGCACCCCTCCTCAAGGATGTAGTTACAGGTCTTGTGTTGGGGTGACTCTCCCCCTCCCCAACATTGATAAAAATGTTCAAGCTAGAAAATCATGCCTGACCCGGTCTAAACACAACTTTAATAGTTAAGAGTATTTTACACCACAATTTCCCGCATAGGTTGAAATTGTTCTCAATTATTTGTATATATGCCCAACCAGTTATTATATAGTGGGGAATAAGTTGTTTTTAGACCAACAGCAACATATTTTTCTATTTTTTGTTTAAAATTTTGGTATGAAAATGTCCATTATTTGCGAAATTTTCCAGGAGAAGACTTCACATAAGCCTTGTTGTCTGATCCCCATTTCCATACATTATCTCTTCTATTTTGCATATTTGTATGAATCTGTATATCATGTTTTGTTGGATTTGGAAATAAAACTAGAGGTATGACTGGCCCAATGGGACTAAGGATACCCCCCGTGTTTTTAAAATACTAAGATGTTTCACATGTCAGTAAACATTTAGTTAAAATACTAAAATAACAGTTCCCATTGCAGGTGCACAAACCCTAACCTTAATCTTAAACCTATTGACTGAAAAATGTAGGAATAAAAGCTCGGACAAAATTATGCATGTTGCGAAAATGTTCTAAGTCGAAAAAGGGGAATAACTCCACACAAAAAAGTCGGACAGACATCATAATCGCAGATGCACAGGTTCCCATGGTACTAAATATCAGTGCCAAGATTAAAAAACATTGACCTAAAAATGTAGGAATAAAGATCGGACAAAATTATGCATGTTGCAAAAATTCTAAGTCGAAAAAGGGGGATAACTCCACCAAAAAATGTCGGACAGACATCATAATCGCAGGTGCACAGGTTCCCATGATACTAAATATCTGTGCCATGTTAAAGAAAAATTGACCTAAAAATGTAGGAATAAAAGCTTGGACAAAATTATACATGTCGCGAAAATTTTCTAAGTTGAAAAAGAGGGGATAAGGCCACCAAAAATAGTCCGACAGACATCATAATCGCAGGTGCACAGATTCCCATGGTGGTTGATGTCTGTGCCAAGTTTCACAGTTGGAAATGTTCCAACTGATAGCCATTCCAATCTAATTATTTTACCCATACCCACCATTGGAAAATATTTGACTGTTGGTCTAACAAAAAAAATTCACTCTTCATTCAATTCTGGTTGGAAAATTATACTATTATATGAGAACAATTTCAGCCTACTGTCTCAAATTGCCAATGAAGGCATGAAATGTTACTATGTTTTATTATTTCCAATGTATGCTAATCATTAGAATTCAATTGACATGTTTTTATTCAGTCCGTGATTGCACGTCAACAAAAGCATGTGACCCGCTATTGACAACGGAAGTAGGTCGAAACAAATTAAATGTTTACACAATAAGACAATTTAACTTTTGTGGGGATCTGGGGAGTTGAAAATCAATAATTTGTTAATATTTTACAGTGCTTAGTTTGGGTGTATTTTATTCTGTTTTTTATTGGCAGCAGCCGATCTGCAACTTTACATATTTTGTTGACCTACTTTCCTCCGATGCATTTCCACTGTCCATAAAAAAAATTGAATTAAATCGGAAATTACAGTCATAACTCGCCACAAATTGCACATGATCTCCAACACATATTCATTCTCAAGAAACAACAGGATTTTGGGAGATCAAGTGCATCTGTGGCTTTTGCCACGACGATAAACAGCAACTGACCCGTTACTGCCTGTGACCCGTTACTGCCTGAATGACTGTACTTAAATTTAAAGGAAAGCCTGTTCAGCTCGTATTGTCGAAGGTAGGAAATGTTGTTCAGAAGAAGCACACATACGAATATACCATTCCGTTTAATGATTCCATTGGCCTTGTATTCAACATCAAAGCCTGGATTTACTGTATGTGCATGTATATCTCATTCCATTGTTATTTGTTTTTCAGCTGGAAGCAATTCAATAAATGTGCTCAACAAGTATAGCGGTTGATTGATCCCTCGCGAAACATTGAGCTGACTCATACTCCATCTTTGACAATTTTTCAATTAAATGTCCAGAGCCAACAACCAAAATTGGATCTAATATCATGTGAAGCACCTGATTATGACATTTTGGTGAAGCACCTGATTATGACATTTTGGTGTTTACCGAGACATGGCTTAATGATAAGGTTGAAGACATCGATATTCAATTAGCAGGATTCCATGACCCAATTCGTTGTGATAGATCTGGACATGTGGGTGGGGGTGTAGCCATTTACATAAGAGAATCACTTCCATTTGAAATTCGACATAACTTGAATATTCCATCTTTAGAATCAGTTTGGTTGGGTGTATCATCTAGATTCACCTGAATGGTTAACTTGTGGCATTTGAAAATTGATACGCCAGAGGAAACGATTACACAAAAGAGCAAAACGCCTAGACACTGAGAGCTCTTGGGCTGAATTTAGATCAAAGAGAAATGAAGTAGTAGGAGCAATAAGGAAGTCCAAGGCTGATCACATTTTTAAATTTGAGACAACTATTAATAACAAATTATCTGACTCAGCTCTCTGGTGGAGAACTTTTAATAAGTTTGTACTTCGAGATAGTAGAAAGGCATTCCAAGTTTGACAATTGGCTCAGTTTTCTTAGCAAAGCTTTCAACAGAGTTTGGCACAAGGGATTGATATACAAACTTAACAAAATTGGCAAAAACTTCTTAGACATTTAGAACAATACCTCTCGGGAAGAAAACAAAGAGTCATCATTGAAAATGTCACATCTGATTGGCTAGACATAACAGCTGGTGTTCTCCAAGGCTCGATCTTATACCCTTTAATGTTTTTGATCTATGTTAATGACATAACTGAGCATGTAACTTGCAACATACGCCTATTTGCTGATGACACATCTCTTTACCTAACTATAGAAGACCCAAATCAGGCGGCTTTTGTTATCAATAAAGACTTAGAATTTATTTCATTATGGGCCAAAAAATGGTTAGTCAAATTCAACCCATTGATGACCGAATCACTATTAATAACTAGGAAGGGCACAACAATAAACCACTCTCCATTAATGATGGGAAATTCAACTGTAGGTGAAGTTAACTCACATAAACACTTTATAGGCGTCACATTCAGTAATAACTGTGATTGGACAGAACATATTAGAGACATAACCGACAAGGCCTGGAAAAGGGTGAATGTACTTAGAAGGCAGAAATTTTCATTACACCGAAAAAGCCTTGAAAGAATTTATATTTCACACATTCGGCCACTATTAGGGAGCGTCTCAAAAGTCTTTGTGGAATTCCGAAAGTATTTTCCGAAAACAAATGACGTTATGAACACTTTGCGGAAAACTGTTTGCGGATATTTTTCGGTAATTACGTTCCTTCTTTCGGAAAATAGCGCTAAGGTTTGCGGAAAAGAAGACGACATTTGCGGATTTTTTTCGGAATACGTCCGACGTTTTCAGCATTTTAGTTTCCTCTTTCGGAATTTGCGGAAATAATTGCGGAATTCACCCCAACGTTATTGGAATTTGAATGCATGCGGACCTCGTTCCGGAAAATTTGCGGAATATATTCATGGGTGTCGGGCCGGTAAAATCATAAACATCACCGCATACTAGAGTATATAGGTCTATTGCTATTGGGTTCATTTATTTATTAGGTTTGCAGTGTTTATTAACTTAATAAAAACGATACAGCAATTAAAATACTTTTCCTTGATGATTCTTGGTATGGCTCCATCAAGCAGTCACTGCCACAGCTATATAGTCAAAACCTGTTTTAATTCACAAGCACGAATCATGTAAATATGGCATGCAGGGAGTGAGTACCGGTACCCTATATAAACCTCCTGACATGTACTCAGATATATTTGACACGAGAGTGCGCAATTATCGCTACATGTATAACAAGTTCCATGACACTGAAAAAGTTCACGGCTGACCTAGTTAATTATAGCAATGATGTCAGTTTGACACTGTTTGCAATGTCAACACTGTCCTCCCCGTTGAAGTCCGTGCAATGCGTGTACTGACTTCTTTCATTAATAGTCGCATTGTGATTGGTTAGACAACAAACAAACACCGACGTCAATCATAGTATTTCAGGTGTTCCCACCCTCTATCCCAGTCTGAATGGAGTTACCACTGATTGGTTAAATCGAGCTCTGCCCATGCAAAGTGCATGTCTTTTGTGGATTCCGTTCTCGTTTAGCTAACGAGACCAGAATATGCGATGAGGTGTGACTGCATCCTTTATATTTCACTTAAAGTATATGATATATGTTGCCAATTGTGGACCCCCCCACCTTTTCGCAAGTAGGGGAACCTAATACAGTCGTAATAGCATATAATACTGCCAATTCTCGAATCTAGTTATCGCCATAGAATGACATATTTTTTATCTTCCGAAACACTTTTTGCATATTACATTTTAGATACATTAGGTCCCGGCTTTAATTCGGCTTTACTCCTAACAATTTAATAAAGAGCGTTCCGTATATTATTATGTATCTTCAGCCAGATAAATACGTATTGTTCCCAATACTGCATTATTAAGTCACACCCAACTATATTTGCAACTGTAACGTTTACTCAGACGATTTGCATTGGAAGACATGTCCATTCAAATTAATCCGACCACTGTTTTTCTGGACATGTTGTGTGAATTCAACTGCGAAAATTAATGTGACCTTCAATTAATAAATCCGTCAGAAATGGCATGGGTAGAAATTAAGTACAAATCTCAGTATAAGCAGGTCATACACTGACACACTTGGGTAACTTTGACAAGCCAATAAAGATTAGGCCTACCAATGTGGTCAGTTGATGACCTATATCATATATTTATATCATTAAGAGGCGGTAAACCTATTATATATGCCCATTTACTGTAGTAATCTTACAAACATTGCCACAAAAAAGTGAATAAAACCCATGACTGGGAACTTGTTAATCGCCATTATTTTTGCGCGCATCTGTATCTCTCAAATGCCAGGTGCACGCGAATTGGTTACGTAGCGATTCTCCGAAGGCCCATAACTCTGAAGGTCCGATTCCCTGAAGGTCCGATTCTCCGATGCCCCGATTCTCCGAAAGCCCATAACTCCGAAGTCCCGATTCTCTGAAATCCCATAACTACGAAGACCCATAACTCCGAAAGCCCATAACTCCGAAGGCCTACAACTCCGAACGCCCATAACTCTGAAGGCCTATAACTCCGAATTTTATCGCTTATTAAATAGTGTACAGTCCAGTGGCGGAGTCAATGGGGCCCTAGGGAAGACCGCCCCCCCCCCCCCAAAAAAACATGTCAAATGTCATGTAAACGTCCGGAAATCCCTCCTAGGCATTCAAATATTCACAGTGTTCCTGCCCAGGGGAGCCATCGGACCAACGATTGGGGGCAACCCCTCCCATGCATGCGCTCCCCAAATCAGGCCTTCGTGATATGCTTTCGGCATATCATATGCATGATATATCCCCCACATATCCCCCACATATGCTAATTAATGTGCACCCCTAAATGGGAACCCTGGCTCCGCCACTGGTGTGCACCGGGTAAATTATAACGAAACGCTGCAAGAATGTCAGAGTAGTCCAACATGCACAGGGGCGAATGGGTGCCAAAGGGGCAGAACTCGCCCTTTTTTCTGGCGACTGAAAATACTTCAAAGAAATGCGTTCTGTTTGAACTCGGGATGCTGACAGAATGCTTAAATTTATGTAAGAAATACAATTATTTTGCCACAATGTACGTCTTAATACAATTAATATGATTAAACTGTGCACATCCGACTGCATTGGGGTGATTTGATGCAATCAAGTTCATTTTATATATGAAAAAGGACAAGTTCTTCCCCGTTCACCCCTGTACATTTTACTCTGGCATCTCATGGGCCAACGTAACGTTATAGTATCTGGTCTGTAGTCAGTGGCGGGCCAGGATTCCCATTTAGGTGGGGGCAGTAGGAAAAGTTTGAATATGTTGATGCCCCATGAACGATTTCCGGGCGTTTACATGACATTGGACATGTTTTGGTAGGGGCCCATATTGTCTGAAATAGCAAGTAGAGGTTTATTGGGGGCAGTAGGAATTTTGGGACTCCTTGGCTTCGCCACTGGACTGTACACTATTTAGTAAACGATAACACCCCGATAAAACAAAATCTTCGGAGAATCGGACCTTCGGAGAATCGGACCTTCGGAGTTATGGACCGTCGGAGAATCGGGCCTTCGGAGTTAAAGGTCTTCGGAGAATCGGCCCTTCGGAGTTATAGGTCCTAGGAGTTATAGGTCTTCGGAAAATCGGCCCTTCGGAGTTATGGGCTTTCGGAGAATCGGATCTTCGGAGTTATGGGCCGTCGGAGAATCGGGTCTTCGGAGTTGTGGGCCGTCGGAGAATCGGGTCTTCGGAGTTGTGGGCCTTCGTAGTAATAGGTCTTCGGAGAATCGGTCTGACACCCGCGAATTACGTCAACATTAATTATTCAGAAATTGGGCACGAGGAATGTGTAGCAATGAACATGGTTTGCTACATCGTATACCGTTGTTTGAGTGAACATGATTGTATGTCACTTTCTCGGCGATATTCTCTTTCAAGTTTAATCAAAAGTCCACTGGCACGATGCCCCACGACTTTGTCTTTATAGTAACTATTGAAAAGATTTGAACATACATTCAAGAATGTACGTGGTCAACAATGCTCGATTTCACCAATTCCAATCATTCCCCCGGGCGCTGGGTGGTTCCGGTTTACGCTGTACAAGCAGATTCGCATTTTGCAGGATTATAAAGTCAAATTTGAATGAGAGAATTACCTATATCCCCTGATGATAATAGAGCAGTTCACAATAATTTAGCTTTCCGCAAGAGAAACCACAAACTCCCAAAAGAACTCAGCGCTTGGACGAATACGGATTATTCGGACAGAATCTGCACTCTCTGTAATCTCGAAATCGGCGATGAATACCACATGGTACTGAATTGTAGGGAACTTAGCAAACTAAGAATAAAATATCTGAAACCCTACTTCTATCAGAGATCAAACACTTATAAATTAACCGCTCTATTTAACCCTTTGAACCCTGACACCCTACCACGACCGACACCCTGACCCTGGGCTCCTCGTGGGATTTTCCTTAAAATTTTATAGTGTCTTGTTGGATGATGTTGGTTATGTTTAATTTGTGACACAGGTATGAAACTTTACAGGTCCCCCCCATTGATCACTGATCATTATAAAATCGGGAGACTTTGCCATGCGGCAGCATCTTGGTAACGGTTGCTAGGCAACTACCCCAAATTGACTGGAAAAGGCAACTATAGCATGGTATGTCATAACTCAATGCCAGTGATTGAGTTTTTGATGACGATAATACCCTAATGTGAAATTTGAGATATATCTGACAAGAATTTAAGAGAGATCGAATGAAATTAATTATTTAAGGTAGCAACGGTTGCTAATCAAGTACCACAAATGAACGGATGACACCACTGCACTAACCATTAAGTGGTAGTGTTCCCTTAATTTATACAATATCTAGTCGCATAATGCTGTATATGTTCAATGGGGGCACCTGTTTGAAACTGTGCAAACATATGATGTATGTTAATGCATGGACCATTCTATGATCATTAAAATATAAGGACACTTTGCCAACCAATCTCTCCTTAGTAACGGTTACCAGACAACTACCCGGCATTAGCAAGAAACTGCAGTTATGATGCAGCTATATGTCCTATATATAACACCATATTTCGCTTAAAACGCATGTTTTGTCATTTACAACCTATGTTCTGCGCATGCGCATATATTCCTACCCGATACTATAGCGGGTAGACATTCCATATACACACTCTGACCACCGCCGATGTCTATGTGGCCATTTAAACATATATTAGTGGGTATGTCGTGCATAAGTACACTATAAACCATTTATTTCGCATTTTGCTGCTCTGCGCATGCGCGAAGAAATCAACTTGATATGCGATCGAGGCCCTTCACCATATAAATATAATTTGAACAGGCTTTTTATATTTGATATATATAACTAGAGTTTAGACGTCGATTTGTTATTGAATCGCATAGCTATAAACTATAAACACGTGGCGGTCGTTATAATGGCCGGTTCAGCAGCCGGTATACCGTCCGCTAGGGTATTTGGAGGTTCATGCAGCGGTCGGTTTTCCGGCCGCTGGGGTTCAAAGGGTTAACTCCCGAAATCATATATATTGTATTTATGTATACAACTCTTCTGTAATGTCTATAATTGACTACCAGAATAAACTTAATTGAATTGAATTGAATAGCCGGGACAACTCTGTTAGCCGGGACAACTTGGTCCATGTAACAGCATAGATGAAGGAAGGATTTTTAGTCTATGCTAACAGCGAGCCATCCCGGCTAGACATGGAACGTTACACGATTCGTTGTGACTTTCATGACGTCAGCCAATATAATGTTTGCGTCATGTGAGTGACGTCTAATGACCACCCACATTACGCCGTGACTCGGTGATTGACAGCTAGTTTTGTGCACGTCAACCGAGTAGTCCCGGTTGACCGAGTTGTCTCGACTCATTTAACAGCGCGACCGAGTTGTCCTGGCAGACCGTAACAAGCCCCTTGGGTTCATAAAATGTTCGCGGGCGAAACATACCTTACCACGCACAAACGCTCTTTATTTTTTATTGTGAAGAAAATTCTGGCCGGCAGTAAATTCCAAAAGGAGGCCCACATGGACGGATGTAGTCAATGTAATTTCAAACCAAATAATTATAGTTTAAATTAGTATAATTAAATTTAATATACCGGTAGGACGTCGACTATATACTTATAAGATTATCACACCTTGTCGCCTGACGTATCAGATCTCCAACACACTGAATAGATCGTCAGGCTAAACAATGGGCTCAATCAAACCACATTTATAGTGCACGCTTTGTGTTTTTCAACATCATTCTAAAAACGGCAAGTACACCGCGGCCGAAAGGCAA
The DNA here is from genome assembly GCA_032622095.1 of Siphonodentalium dalli. NCBI lineage: Eukaryota > Metazoa > Mollusca > Scaphopoda > Gadilida > Siphonodentaliidae > Siphonodentalium > Siphonodentalium dalli. The sequence continues at coordinate 146,577,930 of CP136064.1, read as the reverse complement.
GGATACCGCGGCCGGACGGCAAGTATAGGCATACACCGCGGCCGAACGGCAATTAAACCGCGGACCAACTGCAGTTAGCCGGTGTGGCCGCGATGTTGTTGCAGTTCGGCCGCAGTGGAAACACAAATTAACTGCACCGCAGTTAAGTGGACACTTGTTTTGTCCAGCGTGGTAGCTAATTGCTTATTATGGTAATCCCTCATTTAGGTGAGAAGCACCCCAGTATATTGGGTATATAAAACGATAATAGTAAAACTATTCTGATAAAACTATCATAATGATAGAAGAGTTTATAAAACTGTGGATACAGTGTATTGAATGATCATATTAAAATATAGCACGTTTGTTTGTTGATTCGAGCAATTATATTTACAGTGCTGATTAACAATCCCTTTAATGCATTGTGTGTCAGGTGCGCGTTTGTGATGCGTCTTGTCTCTTAATTGCGACGTTATCGTCACGATTTGCGGAAGTATATTTCGCCGAACAATTTTCCGGACACTTCGCCGAGATTTGGGACAGTTCGCCGGAAACTGACGACAACTTCGCCGAAGGTCGGGACTATTAGCCGTAATTTAAGACATTTCGCCGAGATATACGATTTTTCGCCGGAATGGACGACTGTTCGCCGAAATAAATTTACTTATATGTAGGTGTATTGTGGGACAGTTTTATGACAAGCAATAAACAACTCAACATTCGTAGTTCTATCCATTTTGGATGATATGGTAAATGTTGTAAAGCCAGTGATATATATACCATATATATGAAAGTCGCTAAAACAACCTAGTTACTACGGATCACCACCGCTAAAACAACATACTTACTATGGATCACCAATGGCTTCGGTGAATTGTAATATGTAATATGAACACACCTCAGGTAACAGTATTGTCGGTAAAACACAAATGATGGTAATAATCACACGTGCCAGGAAGGAAGCCCGAAGTTTGTTTTCATAGTACCTATGTCAAACAGTCTTCACTAATGATTAATTAGCAGTTCGCAGGATTATAATACCTATGTCAATCAGTCTTCACTAATGACTAATTACGGGATTATAATATTCCGGCGAACTGTCACTCCGTCGAAAATGACTTTCGGCGAAATGTCCATTCCGGCGAAATTTACTTCCGGCAATGAGTCCAGTCCCCCATCATGAATTTTCAACGTTTTCGGAATATTACTTTCCGCAATGTCGACGTTACGGACTTTGCGGAAAATAGCGGAATGTTTGCGGAAATCTTTATTTAACGTTTCGGTAATTTTTGCGGAAAACTCATGGCGTTTGCGGAAATCTTGATGTAACGTTTCGGTAATTTTGCGGAAAACTCATGGCGTTTTTCGGAACATTTTCGGAAAATTCAGACGATAGCGTTGCGGAAATCTCGACGTTTCGGAAAATATTTGCGGATTCCGCAAAGACTTTTGAGACGCTCCCTTAGAACATGCAAGCCCCGTCTGGGATAATTGTACTGAAGAACAAAAAATTGCTCTTGAAAAAATACAGTATGAAGTGGCTCGTATGGTTTCAGGTGCTACAAAAAGCTTGAGTAATGAAAAACTTTTACAAGAAGTAGGAAGGGAGACCCTCAAAATCTGTAGGAAGAACTGGGAAGAACGCAAAACTTACACAGTTTTATAAAATGGTTAACAGGACCACTCCTTCTTATTTGTCTCTCCTTGCACCAAAAGCAAATCATTCTTCAAACAGATATGCCATGAGAAATGTATTGCTAGAAATCCCACATTATGACACTAATTTATACCATGATTCATTCTTAGCATCAACAACTGCCCTGTGGAACGGGTTAGGCGACAGTCAACGCAACATGCCCACTGTTTTAAAACAAACATTTAGTACAGCCCTACCTAAAATTCCCCTTTTATTGGTATGTATCATATTCCCGCGAAAATCAGATATATCACACACGATTACGAGCAGGCTGCAGTAACCTGAACTATCACTAAAATATAAATCACCTTAGAGACGGCCCCGAATGCCCCTGTGGAAAGATCGAAACACCCAAGCATTTTCTTCTTTATTATCTCTTCTTCCAGACTATGCGGATGGAGTGTTTTAGAGAGTTACCATTGCCGACACCAATCACCTGCGATATATTATTGAAAGTCTCTGACTCAATAACCATGGACGACAACTGTGAAATCCTTATTGCAGTGCAGAAATTTATAACTGCCACAAACCGATTCAAAACTTATTGATACACAACGATGAATGGTGACGTCTATATATAAAATTACTATGAAAGAATATAACTTCACTCTAACCGGAAATGTGTCTCCCATAGTACTTCTTCTCTTCAGTCTGACACTTAACTCACTCACTCTCTCTCTCTACCATCTTTCTTAATCCAACTATCCTGTCTTCATCCACTATTATTTTCTACCGCCTATCACATTTATTTCACCAGGATGGTAACCATGCACAGATGTGCATCTTTTCTATTTTTTTCCACCCAATTCTTTCCTTTTCTTTATTGTTATTACCATCCGGATATTTACAATCAGAGGGGAGAAGACGAATACAAGCAAGGTATGCTTGTTGTCCGAACCCCTCTTCATTCATCTTTGTTTACATGTATATGTGGTGGTATTGGACAATAATAAATATTGTTTACACTAAACCGATCAACTGATGGATACCAAAAACTATACAGGTGAGGAGTGTGTCATCATAAACATGCACATTAAATTTGAACATGATCCGATAAAAAACACTTGAGTAATTGATTCAGTTAGCAAGTGTCTACTGATAGATGGACAGACAGACAGAATGACGGACAGACCAATGACGATTGGTTGATCCGGATGTCGGCAGTATGTGTACCATACATGGGTACACATAAAAAATAAAGTCAGCATATACATGTAATTTATTTCTGGCCAGAATACCGGTCAGACGCGTTCAAACGGTTAAGAAAGGAAGTGTAACACAGCTACACACATGTGGCCTTCAATGTCTCAAGATTTCATTTACATAAATATAACCAATACATAGGGCATTGAATTAATTGTAGCTGAAGATTTTCTTTCACATCTGTAATGAAGAGAAAAATAATCCCGTTATATATATACTGACTGGAAGTGTGTGCATCTTGATGACGATTTACAGAGTTTTTAGTTAAATTGTGGTAAATTCTGGAGTTATACTCACTCGTAAGACTCGCTGAGTGGTTTGAGTGAATACTCATTCATGAGGTCCTTTCCCTGTTGGATGAGGGCATCGAAATTGCTCTTATTCCCTCTAATTGTTTTCTTCACATGTGTGCAGTCTCCGAGGTAGTGAACTTCTGACTCAAACAGTATGATTGCGACTCTCTTCTCCGGGCAGTCTGTGTATAACGCTTCTAGTTGTCTGCAAAATGAAGAGTTTGTGGTATGAGATAAAAGCATGGTTAGTACGAGATGTTGCCCCACATATATACACAGAACAACACGAGTGTGTTGATACGGCATGAGCGCAAACGTGGAAGGATAGAACAAGAGGCACAGCCTCGAGTTCTATCCTTCTGGGATGGCACAACTGCTATATCGACAAACCCATTAAAATATGTGTTGTTCTGTGTTTATTACACGCCATCTGTCCTAGAACAGTGCATTTAAAAAATTAGACTTGTAAACAAGGTTTATTCAGACACACACATGCCTTGTTTTGTCATGTACGATGATACTTTTATTTTATAATTCCGGTTTCATGGTTGAGGGGAACACCATTTATGTCATATAACATCACCGGGGTGCATATGAAACATATGTAAATATGGAACAGCAATAACACTGTAAATCTAGGAATTGATTACTTGCCTTAGACTTCCTGTTTCCAAACTCAAGCATTTTGATTAATTACCACTATTCAAAACTTTACTCTAAGATGAAAGTGTCATATTTGTTTTGACGATTTCATGGTTCATTGGTTAGCGTGCTTGACTCTATAACATTGTGGTCTGTTGACGTCATGCATTGAGTCCCAACTGCTTTCATGTGTATGTTACACTATGTTAGTTGCCTTTAACAAGTGATTCTGTACTGCAATAGTCGTGTGGGACTCACCCATAAATCGAGAACCTGGCTTGGAGCAGAAATACTCAATAGGAAATTGCGCACATGGTGGCAGCATGTTGGTTCAGGGGTAATAATTACTCCACAAAACTAATTTATGTACAATGCAGGCCTCAGCTCACAAGGCGATTCGGGCGAGATTGTCGCCTTACTGTCGCTGACTTCGCCCTATCGTCGCTCTAAGGCGAAATCGAAGTCGCCTTCAATTTTAGGGTGAAATGTTTTTTCTAGTTTTTTTTCCGGACATGTCCGTATATAGATGAATTGTGGCGGCCATCCCAAAAAGAAACAGACGACGCAGAGACAAATACCCAAGTGTTTAAAATAAAAAATAAAATATGACCTATTGTTTTGTGTTGTTATTCAGTCGCCTGTGTTCCCTTTGCGGTAATGAATGTTAATCACAAATGTTTTGACACGCTGAAAACACGATGAGATGTTCGCATCTGTGTTGTTACTGACCATCGTGAGTGTCACAAATAAATGTTTTAATTAACTTAAAAGACCGCCGTCCCGCTTTTCAGATATAAAACAATTACGACATTATCAGAGTATGTACCAGGCGCTTCGGAAGTTCGTTTCGGTAATGTGTCGGACTTTTTGAAGAGACCGTGTCGGACTTTTTGAAGAGACCGCTTCCGTAAATAAAATAATGTCAAGTTTATTGCTTTAATCGGATTATACCAGTGATGCTGGCATTAATTAAGGGAGGCCATTAATTAATAAAAGCTTTTGCAACTCCTTTGTTACTTAGTCCTTATTGTTTATTTTAGCGGACACCCACATTACAGTCGTGACCAAATTAAACTTACAAAGTTACATGCATGATTCAGACTGTACAATTTACAAACGTATCTTCCAAGCTGCACTGCAGTCTAGGAAATAATACTACTTTCATTTAGTTAAAAAATTAACTACTACTGTAACTTGATAATTGTCTTGCTTAAATGATAGCTACACAAAACATTTCCAAAAAATTTAAATGTATAATAACAATTAATTAAGCTAATTTCAGATAAAGTCAAATTTTTTTAGTTTTATTTCTTATTTTATCTTTTTAAAAATTTTATTGTCAGATGTTATAAAATAAAGCGATATTTGAAAATTGTCAATTTTTGGTAGTCTCCCCACTTCTCCCTGAAGTCTCCCTAAATTTCCTGGAGGGAGACTTCAAGTCTCCCTGTTCTGGACCCCTAGGCTGAGGCCTGGTACAATGGTGTAATAAATGGATCAGTTATTATTTGTATTTTACTATTATCAAATTGTATGTCATTTCATAACAATATCATCCTAGTTTTACTGCAGACATTGCAAAACAAGTTAATTTATCAGAATTTAACTGAATAATTATAGACATAATTTAAAACATCATTTTGAAGCAACATTAAACATTTGAACCCATATTGATCAAATCAGGATATGTTGTATCAAAGTATAGATGAATTCAGTATGATTGAAACCATTTAAGGGGTCATCTCAAAACTACTATCGGGAAATCAGCCTATTTCCCGATAGATCCCGATAGCATATATATGCAGTTATCGGGAAATTATCGGGAAATGACGCAACGTTTTTCGGGAAATTATCGGAATATTTACATAGTCTATCGGGATTCTATCGGAGTTTACTTTCATTTCGGAGTATCATATTCCGAAAACAACTCACATGTTGTTTGGAAAATTTCTGTATCGGGATTACTCCGGACTTTTATCGGGATTTTATGTTTTATAGGCCTATCTTTTATATTATTGATTTAATAGTTTCCTAATATGAGAAATCGTTAGTATCATAAAGTTTTACAGTATCAGCTGGGGGACACGTGTCGTAGAACTATTATATGTTATACTGTGGTTATCAGTAGGTGCTACGTTCGTACAATATCGGTATTTTACCCAGACAATACACCCACCCATCGGGAAATCTACAAAATCAATTCGCGGGGAGCATACCCAAATATGGTATGCAGTTGTATACTATCTCAAAGCTTGTGTTTGTAATATGTATAAATACATCCGACTTTTAAATGTGGAGGAAATAAAGATATAAATATATTATAGCAAATTTATGTAAACAATTTGTATTTATTCGCGAATCGCCGACGACACATGCAATCGAGTGCAGTCTTAACATGAGATGTGTATGTTCTATTTTTAGCCCGATTCCAGGAATTAGGGTCATTGATATTTACGTTTCTGGAAACAACACACGTGGCATTGCAGTTCGAGTATCAGTGTTCGCGCTGTCGGTAGCCAAATTAGCCAATGGCTAATATTATTTGAATTTGGCTAATAAAAATTTCATTTGGCTAAACTTTTGGCTAAACTTATTTTTACCCCAAATGGAGACGGAAAGCATGGAGTCGTAAAGCTAATTAATAAAAGCGCTGAATAGATCGAAGTTATGTGACGAAAGTATTTTGTACTTATGTTAATACGCCGTTGATGACATTTAACCAGCCTAATCGTCAAAACGCTTAAGCTGTATACTGGTTATGTAACTGATTAAGCCGTCTGTAAGATAAAATACCTAAATGCTTTGTTCAGAAGAGCAGTTCTTAATCAATGGTTGCGTAATCTGCATCCCGTTTAATAAACTGGCTTCTCATCATAAAAGTGTCAACGACATAGAGTTATTACAATTAATTAGCTTAGCGAATTTATGCGGGCTTTTGCGATGTGAAATCCCGCCGTATTCTATAGTAATGTTTTATGAATTGATCTGCTTGTGTGATATAATACATACATATGTTCGTATAATATTGTTTTTAAAGTTGTTTTTGTGTTGTTTTAATTATGTTTTTATACTGAATAACAAATAAAGTTTAAAGCGAATATTTTAGTCATTAATTGTGAACCGCCCAGAAAATGAGGATTTAATTTGGCCAAAAAACATTTGGCTAAAGTTTTTTTCATTTGGCTAATAAAATTTTCATTTGGCTAAAATATTTTTCAGTCCAGCGCAAACACTGTCGAGTATGTCTTGAAGAAGACAAATCATTATCAGATTTCACACAGTGAACGGATTTTAAAATAAAATAATTTCAAACATGGGACTCCAGCTTAAAAAAAATATCGAGCATGTACGTATATTCCAAAAAAAAATAGCCTAGGCGAAATTTATTGCAATGTGCGACAGCATTCGATGTGCTTTATAACGGAATTGCATTTTTGTTTACCAGCACATGCATGGATCGAAAACAACAAAACTAGCCAGTAGATAGCAGTAGAAAGAAAAATATAACTCCACAGTGGGTTAAACTTTAAGCATGAAATTTTGCTGTTATGCCTACATTCTGCATGGTCATGCAGTTTCGAGGGGGGGCTGGTACATCGATCATGCACGCCATGAATATCTACACATCGATCATGCACGCCATGAATATCTACTCGGTTCTCTACCCTTTAGTCAAGAGTATATAGAGATTCGTAACATGACATATGGGGGCGTGTCCTGTTGTACATGTAAAGGTTTAGAATTAACAATTTAGCAGTAATATTCCATAGTTTGTTCATGAATCGTAATATGGTAAATAAAGAGCGTCTATACAGACCTGTGAAAATATGAATGGAAAATTCCATACAAATCTGCAGTGCAAAAGTTATAAATACGCGAAGCAATCATAACATTTAACTGGCAATTAAATGTGTGCATGGGCTGCTTTTCATACTCTACATTAATTTCGTTTTCTGTAATTGCTACTAATTATAAATAGGCTGCATTTGAACATAGCCTAATTATGTTGACAGTGTCGAATTTCACGATTGCATCATCAAGGTCAAGGTAACTCGATGCGATTTATTTGTAGCAGGCCCCTATATTTCGTCATCTTTTTTCAAAAAGATGGTCTTGCTAACTTTTATTTAGTTTGATATCTCAAATGCGCGTACTTTTAGCGATATTAATACCCAGTCCATAGTTTTAAAATGACTTGCCAATAAATATTATGTCATATATGACGCGCATGATCGACGCATCAAAATGTGCAGGGATCTATCGATCATAACTGGGTCAAGTACGAACATACATATTAGGTGCATGTGAGGTTCTCGGAGGGGTAAACATTTTTGTCAGCACTGATTATTTTGTTCTTGTGTGATTACTAATGTTCATATTCACTGCACATTATCACTTAGATAGTCTCCAGGAAATTCGCCAAATTGTGATGTGAAGCATTAAAGAATTGACTGCGTAAAACTTGTGTTAATTTTTATTTGTGTCAGTATAGGCGGCGAGCCGAACACGTGCAAGACACGCCATTTTCAAAAATAACGATTTAGCACATTTCGTTATCTGCATTTTAAGAATTACTTTGTCAATTTTACACTGAGTATGGTTGATAAAAAAAATACAAGGGAGAAATTATATTTATTGGCCGTAGTTTTGAGAACAAATTTATTCTTGAATGATAAATCGAAATCCTGGTGGCGTGAATTGTTTACAAGATACTGATGGCGCCAAAAATAAGCGCAAATCAGGTGGGGAAAATCAGCCGAACAATATAGTTCTCAAACATTGTTTGAAGCAAGATACCTGCGATCGAAAATCAACTATTTGAAGCCAATGTGTAGTAATTATCGTAATCTTATGGCATTTATTTCACATGTTTGGTAATTTATTCGATTTTTATCAAATATATATTTGAATGTTTTATCACGTTCACTTTGGAACAGTCTATTGCTAGTGTTGAAGGGATACTACCTTTATGAAACCATTTCTTTTTATGTTTCCTTCAGAGCGTTTCTAGGAGATATGTGCTGTATGAATAATATGCAAAAATAATTCAATGGACAATTTAATAACTTGAAATCAAAACTTGAACCGTGTAGAGTTTTAATTCTTTTAAACAAGCTTCCACCCCAATAAAAATGTGCTTACGAAGGAATCTGTGGACGAATCCAAAAGTAATGACAACACATTCAACCAGAAACAGAAACAAATAAACAAAACAGCATGCTCGATTCATCGATTATCAAAACAGACATATTTGTTCTTTAAATAAATGGGTAAATTATCGGAAAGTTGTCGGCAATACGCTACGTACATTACTTTCGGAAAGTTATCGGGAAATTTTTGGGAAATTAGTGTGTTATCGGAATATTTAGATGAAGTATCGGAATATTTTCGGGAAATGGCGACTGCTCTATCGGGAACTATCGGGAAATTTAGAAGATAGTTTTTAGTTATCGGTATCCTATCGGGATATTTATCGGGATCCCGATAGTAGTTTTGAGATGACCCCTAACGTCTAACTAGTAACCCAAGAAAAGAATGAAAGTGTCAATGACACTGTAGCTCAACTTGGAAAGGGAATAATTTAATGTATTACAGTCAATGGAGTGATTAGGAATGTGGAAAGTTGAATGTCTAATACTAGTTTATAGACATGAAGAGAAAAGTAAAATCCAAGATGGCTGCTGGAGGCCATGTTTTCGGCCGAATTACCCCAAAATGAGTCGTTCCCATCTACATGTCATTATTAACATTCATGACAAATTTTATGATGATCAGACTAAAGGTACGACATGTAGCCCGTGCTAAAGAATTTAGTCATACAAAGAGTAAAATCCAACATGGCTGCTGGCGACCATGTTTTCGGCCGAATGACCCCAAAATGAGTCGTTCCCATCTGCATGTCATCGTTAACATCCATGACAAATTTTATGATGATCAGACTAAAGGTACGACCTGTAGCCCATGCTAAAGAATTTAGTCATACAAAGAGTAAAATCCAAGATGGCTGCTGGCGGCCATGTTTTTTCGCCAAATGACCCCAAAATTACTCGTTCCCATCTACATGTCAATATTAACATCCATGACAAATTTCATGATGATCAGACGAACAGTACGACATGTGGCCCGTGCTAATGGATTAAATTTTGAAATCCAAGATGGCCGAATGACCCCAAATGACTCGTTCCCATTTACATTCCAATTTCAACAGCCATGACAAATTTTATGATGATCAGACTAAAGGTACGACCTGTAGCCCGTGCTAAAGGATTTAGTCATACAAAGAGTAAAATCCAAGATGGCTGCTGGCGGCCATGTTTTTTGGCCGAATGACCCCAAAATGACACGTTCCCATCTACATGTCATTGTTAACATCCATGACAAATTTTATGATGATCGGACTAAAGGTACAACCTGTAGCCCGTGCTAAAGGGTTTAGTCATACAAAGAGTAAAATCCAAGATGGCTGCTGGTGGCCATGTTTTATGGCCGATTGACCCCAAAATCACTCGTTCCCATCTACATGTCAATGTCAACATCCCTGACAAATTTTATGATGATCACACTAAAGGTACGACCTGTAGCACGTGCTAAAGAATTTAGTGATACAAAGAGTAAATCCAAGATGGCAACCATGTTTTTTGGCCGAATGACCCCAAAATGACTTGTTCCCATCTACATACTGTTAACATCCATTTTATGATGATCCGACTAAAAGTACGACCTGTAGCCCGTGCTAAATGATTTAGTCATACAAAGAGTAAAATCCAAGATGGCTGCTGGTGGCCATGTTTTATGGCCGAATGACCCCAAAATGACTCGTTTCCCATCTACATGTCAATATTAACATCCCTGACAAATTTTATGATGATCACATTAAAGGTACGACCTGTAGCCCGTGCTAAAGAATTTAGTCATACAAAGAGTAAATCCAAGATGGCTGCCATGTTTTTTGGCCGAATGACCCCAAAATGACTTGTTCCCATCTACATACTGTTAACATTCATTTTATGATGATCAGACTAAAAGTACGACCTGTAGCCCGTGCTAAGTGATTTAGTCATACAAAGAGTAAAATCCAAGATGGCTGCTGGCGGCCATTTTTTTTGCCCGAATGACCCAAAAATGACTCGTTCCCATCTACATGTCATTGTTAACATCCATAACACATTTTATGATGATCAGACTAAAGGTACGACCTGTAGCCTGTGCTAAAGGATTTAGTCACACAAAGAGTAAAATCCAAGATGGCTGCTGCGGCCATGTTTTTTGGCCGAATGACCCCAACATTACTCGTTCCCATCTACATGTCAATATTAACATCCAAGACAAATTTCATGATGATCAGACGAACAGTACGACCTGTAGCCCGTGCTAATAAAATAAATTTTGAAATCAAAGATGGCCGCTGGCGGCCATGCTTTTTGTCGGAATGACCCCAAAATGACTCGTTCCAATTTACATTCCATTTTCAACAGCCATGACAAATTTCATGATGATCAGACTAAAGGTACGACCTGTGGCCCGTGCTAAAGGATTTAGTCATACAAAGAGTAAAATCCAAGATGGCTGCTGGCGGCCATGTTTTTTGCCCGAATGACCCAAAAATGACTCGTTCCCATCTACATGTCATTGTTAACATCCATGACTAATTTTATGATGATCCGACCAAAGGTATGACCTGTAGCCCTTGTCAAAGGATTTAGTCATGCAAAGAGTACAATCTAAGATGGCTGCCGGCGGCCATGTTTTTTGGCCGAATGACCCCAAATTACTCGTTCCCATCTACATGTCAATATTAACATCCATGACAAATTTCATGACAATATTAAAGACGAACAGTACGGCCTGTAGCCCGTGCTAATGGATTGAATTTTGAAATTCAAGATGGCCGATGGCGGCCATGTTTTTTTTCCGAATGACCCCAAAATGACTCGTTCCCATCTGCATGTCAATGTCAACATCCATGACAAATGTACGAACTGTAGCCCGTCCTAAAGAAAATTGTTGACGAATCACGCACACACACACACACACACACACACAGACGACGGATACCAAGCCATGGCAATAGCTCAAACTTTACAAAGTAAAGTTGAGCTAACAATACATTGTAACTACCTCAAATTCACAACGGATTAAAGTTTTACCTTTTTGAAGCTTCTTTAATGCAGTCAAGCCGTGTGATTGTAATCCTCCAGTTTTCTTGGTTGTCACCATCTCTAGCAGATCTCCATTCAGCTGTAATATTAGAATGTTGTCACTACATATGGTGTTCCTCAAGGATTGTACCGACAAACCTATTGTGTACTATACTGTATACACCCATCAGTAAATTTTTGCTCAAAAAGTGGTACTCAAAAAGTGGTACTGGGCTTACTACTCTGTAAAAATTCAGTTAGCCTTCAGGTGCCGACCTACCATAAGGATAATAATGTGTTTTATAGATATTATTAAGAAGATAAAATGACATGATAATAACCAGAAATATAATTTTTAAAATTATAATTAATTTTTCCTTAACTCTTTCACTGCCGATCGCGACTTGAGTCGAATTACCCATACACTGCCGATCGCGACTTGAGTCAAATCCTGACACCTTCGTCCTGTAACATGGGAAGTAACTTTATATTATTCTATGAAAACACTCTACGTGATGTAATCAATTTTGTAACGAGAAACTCCCGGTTTATTTTTTTTATATTTCGGGGGATGTCGGCCATCATGTTTTGTAATTAAGTGGTCGCGGTCACATGACCCTCCTGGTATGGAAGTGTTTTCCATTCCACAGAGACCAATACCTACCTGCATACCAAGTTTCAGAAATATACCTCTGCATATACAAAAGTTATTGCGAAATACCCAATAATATATTTATTTAGCAGAAATATACTAACTTGTTTTCGGTTCTCAATACTAACACCAACTTACATACCAAATGTCGTCAAAATATCTCTGCAGATACAAAAGTTATTGAGAAATAATGCATTTTCCTTATATTTCGGTGTGGTGGCCATCTTGTTTTGTGACCCTCATGTGGTCACGGTCTCGTGACCCTCATGTGGTCACGGTCTCATGACACTGGCAGACTGGGAAGTGTTTTCAATTTGCAAGTCCAATATCTAACTGTGCACCAAGTTCCACGAACATACCTCTACAGATACAAAAGTTATTGTGAAATACCCAATCAATATGTATTTAGCAGCAATATACTAACATTATCTTATATTTCGGGATGGCGCCATCTTGTTTTGTGGTCACATGATCGTGGTCACGTGAAATGTGACACTGGCGGACTAGAACATATTTTCTATTCCCAATACTGATACTTACTTACATGCCAATTTAAGTTAACTTTCATGAAAATATCCCTACAAATACAAAAGTTATGGAGAAATACTGAAATTTTCTTATATTTTGGGGTGGCGGCCATCTTGTTTGTGGTCACGTGATTGTGGTCACGTGACAATGGTGGACTGTGATGTGTTTTCGATTCCCCAGACCAATACCTACATGAACACCAAGTTTCATGAAAATAGCTCGGCAGATACAAAAGTTATTGAGAAATATCCAATTCATATGTATTTAGCAGCAATATGCTACATGAACATGTATAGTATGCTTGGCAGTTGCAGATATGTCTGTGGTGCTGCATGGCAGTGAAAGAGTTAAGGGAAGCCCAAAACTGAACTATATGGATTATATCTCCGGTCTTGTGTCATCAGGAGTGTTAAAATGTATTGCCCGTTTATTGCCTACTCCCGGTCAATCAGTGCTCTGATTAGCCAGGCACGAATGCGCCCAGTGTAACTCCCGCGTTCCAACAATCTGTCTGGTCAGTTTTATTTCCGACTCAATCATGAAATTTGCGAGTCGCGGGGTTGGGAATGGAAGGGATCTATGATAGTTCAGTTTCGGGCTTCCCTTAAGGAAAAATTAACTATAATTTTTTTAATTAGATTTTTCCGCCAAGAAAAGCCCTCACTGAACTTTATGGATTAGAATGCAAGCCCAGGAGGAGGCACGAGCTCTTCCAAAACCGATTTCATGTAAATGTTATTCAGTCATGAATCAGCTGTAATGTGTTATGTGAAAGAGCTCATAAGTTTAGATTCCGGCACTGCTCAAACTTGGAACTCCCCCCTTGTTTTTTGGAAGAAACATCCCAGGTAGTGCCATACCAGTCGTGCTAGCGAGAAACCGAGCAAGTGGAGACGTCTTCTTCAGCTCTTCTTTCTTCTCGTCATCCTCTTCTCGTTTTCATGTGATGAGATTGATATATATACCTTTCAAAATTGTTAAATTGTTAGCAAAATGACGGTACGTGGCAGCGAGTCTTACCCATCCAAAACAGCCTCCAAAGGCGCAGATGCTGGGGCTTTCACCCTTGAAGATTGGTTTCCCGAATCAGCGAAGTCAGCACCCTACCTGCCACTGGTCCTGACTGCTGTAGCAGGACCATGGGGGGCCAGAACAGAGCATGCCCGAGGTAAAGACTGGCATGATTGGTGCTAAATGTTGGTAATTCAATTTAAACAAGATTTGACCTGTATCCTGTGATGAAGGTTGTACAAGAGATCAACCTCGGTCGATTTCATTCACAAAAGAAAGGTCCCAAGATTCTAGATAGCTCATTGTCGTCAAAGCCATTAGACGCCAAGAGAAGCACAGAAGGCATGTCAGTCTTCCTCCCATCCTTAGTCAAGAGACTAAGGAAGAGAAGAAGACCGATATGCTTATCTTTTCTTCTTATCTTCATTCACAAAAGCGCGTTTCCCTCGGTCCAAGATTCTAGCTCATCGTCGTCAAAGCCATCAGACGCCATGAGAGGCATAGAAAGCATGTCAGGACCGACGCCAGCAACAGAACAGCTCGCATCAAGTTGAGATACGGTACTAGAGGGAGGCCCATTCTGGGAATGGCTCGAACGAGGAACAAATGCTCTCTAATTTGGAGTTAAGGTGCTATTGCCCGCCCAATTTCCCCCCGGAAATCCTGGTGCACAATTACATGTAGGTGCCCAGGGAGAAAATGCTGGGCCCCAAGGCCAGAAGGGCGGAGGGTAAAGTTGGAATGATCCATTTGACCAGAATAAACAAATCTCCCAAAAGCGGGTGGTTCTGATCAAGTTGGCATAAATGTCGATGAAATACCATTACAATCCCATGACGGCAGAGGAGCGGACCTGGACATATCCCGAGGGAGTATGATTCCAGGGGGGCAAGACCCGTTCTCGTAATGGAGTGGGCCATGGCACAGTGGGGAAGAGTCAGAAGGCCAGTTGGCTGGTGCGCTATTTGCAGCACGTGACAACGAGTCTTCCCCACCCAGAACAGCCACCAACGTTCAGGCGGCGGGGCATTTGCCCCGAGAAGATTGGTTGCCCTAATCAACTTGTGCAGCCACCTGCCTACCAGTAATCGCTGCCGAAGCAGGATCGGGGGGCCCGAACTGGTCCTGCCCGAGGTAAAGACTGGTACGGTTTGCTCAAATTGTTTAATCATGGACCAACGGGCCCTAACTCAACTATGACGATACAGCGCATTACAGCGGTTATTTCTTGAGCAACCTGCACGGTGTGTGGCCT
The DNA here is from genome assembly GCA_032622095.1 of Siphonodentalium dalli. Classification (NCBI taxonomy): domain Eukaryota; kingdom Metazoa; phylum Mollusca; class Scaphopoda; order Gadilida; family Siphonodentaliidae; genus Siphonodentalium; species Siphonodentalium dalli. Next base: position 146,562,533 of record CP136064.1, on the reverse strand, counting down.
TCAAGGTCAAATCTCGTTTGACTACAAGCAAGACTAGACATTCTGTTAATTATTAGCAAGCAAGGGTAATATACAAAACATTTGGTTAGTTATTGTAAAACAGGGTTAATAAGGCGAAATTCCTTCAGTTTCTTGGCCACGTGATCTTACCTCCTATAAGTTGAACCTCAGGTAAGAAACTGTCTTTTCTTGTGTCTAAGAGGACGATGAGTTCCGATTTCGCATGTGCAAGAACATAGCGGTGTCCTTGCTTACAGTGAGGAGAATGTTTTATAAACTTTCGGAAAGTCTGCTGATGGTGGAGCAGGCCTGGACATATCCCGAGGGAGTATGATTACAGGGGGACAAGACCCACTCTCGTAATGGAGTGGGCCACGGACCGTGGGGAAAGAGTCAGAAATCTCAGTCCTTCCCAGGAGACGGGAGCAATTGCTCTTGCACCCGTATGCACTTGCAATTTTTTAATTCACGGGCGTTAAACTTGCGCTTGTCCCTCATGTCAAAATGTTCATAGTCACTGTAATTGTTGATTCCATATTAAACTATTTGAAGGTATATTGAAAACCTTTCCCATCTCAGTTAAATTATGGGAATGTGAAAGTGCAACTGGACTTATCTAGGTCTATCCCACAATGACATTTTATTTGAGAAAAACGATTATATTACGGGCGCAATTACATCCATCTTCTGAATTGCGAGAGCAAATAAGTGCTCTTGCTGTGTTTCCTCGTGGAAAGGACTGAAGTCTGGTTGGCTGGTGCGCTGTTGGCGACACACGACGAGTCTTCCCCACCCAAATGCTCAGGTGCTGGGGCGTTTGCCCTTGAAGATTGGTTTTCCGAATCAACGATGACAGCATCCTGCCAGTCACTGGTACTGGGCAGTGGTCGTGCACAATATAAAGGCTTCTTTCGGAACGGTGCTTTATGTTTGTGATGATACAAATGCTTTCATTTGTGTTATTCTGTTAGGTATTCTATTTGCCAGATAATCATTGGATATGTAGCAATAGAAGGAGAAGAGCCATGTTTCAAACTCTTTGGAAATTGGCAGTGGTTGTGCACAATATAAAGGCTTGTCATGTAACTGCGCTTTATACGCGGGACAATACAAATGCTGTCCTGTCTTTTAATCGCCAGATAATCAATTGGATATAAGGCAATAGAAGGAAAAGAGCCATGTTTTGGACTCTGTTGGAAATTATATTGGCAGAGGCCAGGCGCAATATAAATGTATTTCATGTAACCGTGCTTAACGGTGCTTTATACATGAGTGAAGTCTATTTGTCATATGATTAGTTCGATATATGTAAATAGAAGGTAAAGAGCCAAGTGATGGACTCTGTTGGAAAGGCTATTGGCAGTGCATCTGGGGCACATGACAATATATATGCGTACTAGTTGAGGCCCCCACCCCTACCCCCCACGGAATACGGAATACCACTTTAATTAATAACACAGTGGGTGGAATACGGAATACCAGTTAACAGCCATATGGAATACATAAACATATATGAAAACTTCATTTTTTTTAAGGTCGGCGTACGAATACCGGTATTTTTGGAATACCGAATACCTCCTAACAGAGGGGCCGGAATACGGCGTACCTCATAACAGGGCATGGAATACGGCGTACGAAAAGGGGGGGTGGGGGCCTCCTAGTTCGCCTTTACTATTCACGGTTGAAAAGCGTAGAAGTATGGCAGTATCGGTGAAACTTGTCGCCATATTGATGCATAGTCAGTTCTTACGCCATTGTGCCTTTGATTGATGCCATAATGAAACTATTACTGCTGGCCAGACATATTTCATGCTCACCATTTGTATGCCTATGATGTTCGTACGGTATTGTGGCGATGAGGCACTGATACGTAATATAGAACCAATAAATTTGAGTATATCGACAAACACTAATGTCTGAGGATAAGAGGTCAGATGTTGTCTATTTGGTTATGTTGATCACATGCAGTACATCACAAATATAGACAATTTTAATTGAGAACCTGTGGATGTGAAATCATCCGCCCGATGAGAATAAGTATAAACATTGCTTTACTTGAAATTTTTCATGACACTGGCTAGCCAATGAATCGTTTCAATACTTCGACCAATGTCCTGCAAGAACAAGGCGCTCGGCATGGAAGACACAGTATGCCTTTTGGTACCAAGTTCACATTGGATATGGTGACTTGGCACAAGTAGGCCAGTGGGCTCTCATCAAGGCCCTCATCCCAGATGTCTCCAAAGATTTCTTACCATGGACGAAATAATCATTGGATAGTTAAGCAAACTGTAGCTGAAGAGTCAGGTTAATATGCTTACATAACTTTGCCGGCTTGGATCAGGGAATCCCATTCAGCCAAGCTGAATGGAGTGATTGCAAACAAACAGACACAAGAGTCACCGAAAAATGACAGATTATGATTGATGGAGATTTCCTTTCGATAATTGAAATGAAAATCTATTGTCACCAAATCTTGTGTATCAGATTATCCTAGGCCCCAATCAAACCAGTCACCCGATGTGTAATAACCTGACTCCGTCAGTCATGCTGTACATGCATGTAAAGAATGAGACACTATTTATTATAGCGACACAGCATTATTTGAACAGAGGTCATATAATACTCTACATGTAAAAATGAACATAATCACCTTGTTACTAACGATTGTTCTGATACAATGAGTTATAGGATATTGAATCGCAAGAAACGAGGCATAATTTTCCAATAAATACCTTGAAGTCGCAGTAACATTCGCGATAATGTTGCAAGTATCCAAATACAAACAACAAATACAAGCCCTCATGTTCATACATTCTGGCTAGCTTAGATTTGTAGGTAGAGTAAAACCTCTACAAACTGAACACCCTTCGGACTGGCCCTTCTGTTCGGTTTATAGAAAATTGCACTACGATCGGCATGTATTGACATCGTTACTATGAGTTTTCGAAGTACAACCAATCATTGTTGATTAATTTACCTTTAACAAATAAAATATAAATAGCAATAGATAACACATGGCTATAACAAGATGCACCTAAATTATACCGGCATGTGTTTACAAATTAATTAACTCTTCCCTAAATGAGCCCTTAATAGTGTACATTGAAAACTGAAGGCGGGAAAATTACCTATTAAAGTGATGTCCATTGACAACGCAATGGGAATGTCTGTTGGTGCTTGCAAGTAAACAATTGGATTAACTGCTATCTTTGCATAAATCATTGTGCCCATAATTATGTCACAAAAGATCTCAATTAATCCTAAAAGTTGGGTCACTAGTATCAGCCCAACTCATGGCAAAGTGTGATAAAAAGTTCACACCAACCGCGCAACTTTTCAATTAACGCCACATTGTGTTGATCAGTACTGTAGATACAATACGGAAATCAAACAGAGTGTGACATGTCCTCGTGATGTAACACTGCATAGTTACTGCTGGTCATAAGATAAACTGAGCAGCGATTCCTTTGTGGCTGTATTGGCTAAGTGAAGTGTGAATACAGGATACAGTACTGATGAATAGAGTTTAATGCAGTTTTCTTATTACCGCCACACAGTGGGTGTACACTGGTGTAGACTTTCTCATATTGTGTGGTTGATCGATAATCCACTGGGCGATTGTATTATGTTTATTTCGTACTAGAGTATAAATCATACCGATAATTATGATAGTACGACAAAGATTAGCACATGTGTTTACGTCACCGGTGTAATTGTGGGGACATGTTTCTATTATGAAGGTTCGCTATCCCGATGGTCCGCTATTCCGAAGGTTTTTGTTATTTTTAGGTTAATTCTATATTCTAAAGTATTGAGACTAATTTGAGACGGTTCATTTTCACAAAGATTCTTTTTATGGAGTGTGCGCTCACATCCGAACTGATCCTGCGCGCATACCGATACAGATACAGGAGGAAATAACTTAACTTAGAACATTAAATGTGATTTTGTTTTGTTTTCGCGGGTTATCCGATTTGACCTTTGATTGACCACATCGAAGGTCAGGCTGAGGTCACGATTTGACCCGTTCAAAACTCTCCCCGGACAAAAGTATCCTTAGGTATCAAATTTCTCCGAAATTTGTCCGTTTTACCCAAATTGACCTTGCATTGACAGTTTTAAAGGTCAAGGACAGGTCGGGGTCACGATTTGACCCGTCCAAAACACTTCCCGGACACAAATACCCATAAGTATCAAATTACGTTGAAATCTATGGAAAGCCGAGGAGGACATGTTGGTTGCTAATTGCTAGATATACGACGCGGTATTATAAAGGTGTTTCAAACTAGGAGATAGAAGTATTCTGCGTTTCAAATGGTGATGAATTATAGTATTTTATTCAAATTTTATGGCATAAATTGTTATAAAAACCGTATATACTATAAAAAAATGAATGACTAGAAAATTAAGTGGGCCTTTAAACAAAGTCACAATTGCAGTTAGGCTCATCTCATACTCGTCCATTCAGCGATATTCTGCTGCGCAGTTTGTTATAGCCTCCAGTATTCATTGAGCGTTATAGCCCCAACTGTTATAATTCGCCTTTAGCAGGCGTACTCTTGCCTCAGATTATTGAGATATTAGGTCACACGTAATGACATTAAATCGCATGGAAACATAGCAAATGTGTGGGCTGCTTGGCGTGAATATTTAATCAGAAATAAGGTCATACGTAATGACATTAAACTCAAGAAAACCCGCGAAAACAAAACAAAATCACATTTAATGTTTTAAGTTATTTCCTTCATAAAAAGAATCTTCGTGATAATGAACCCTCTCAATACTTTAGAATATAAAATTCACCTTAAAATAACAAAAATCCTCGAAACACAGCAACTTCGGAATAACGAACCTTCGGATTGGTGAACCTTCGGAATAGCGAACATTCGGAGAAATTTCAGAATAGTGGACATTCGGGATAGTGAACCTTCGGAATAGAGACATGCCCCCCCAATATTCATATTATATGCCCAGAGTTCAAAGCTATGGACCCATAAAATTCTAAACTTGGCCCTTAAAATATTGAACTCCAAATTGGAGCCCACACAGAACATCACTTATAGTCGGGGAGCCAATAAGGTCCACCTGCACCCCCCCGATGATTACGAATAACCTTATTTTTATTGTTCCCTATGGTATCCAGATAAAGAATCCGGAATTCTCCGAAAAATAAAGGTGGCCCTACTAGGTGCTAGAGCCATTTGAATCCAAGATGGCCGCCATTTCCTCTAATTCCGACCAGCTGTATTTAATCGTTGTAATAGATCGGTTGTTAGCAAAAGACACAGACAAAATATATGCCATTTGTTGGTATGATGTCCTTCTTCAAAATGACGGCAAAAAATTTGGTCTATATGACGTCATCTGCACGAAAATAGGAAATTTAATTAATATTTCACCATATCTTCCATTTTTCTTCACATTAATCATTAGTAAATGGCAATGTTTTTGAGACAGTCATCAAGCGTGATATTATAGCGTCATTTTAAGACATTTGCCATTGACGAGGGTTCCGTAATAGATACAGAAAGAGGATTTGAAAAAGAGGGGTAAAATTTTCGATTTTTTGCAAGATTTTGATAGTCATTTTATCGACAAACCACACAGGCTGTTAATAGAATGTCAACAACTATGTGCTTTATTTTATTGGACGGATGTTTTACTTCAATGGGAATGAAATTGGTGTAGAAAATTTCCAAAATGGCCGCCGAAAATATGAAAAATGGTAAATATTGCCCCAGGGTGTCCTGCAATGGCTTACAAGTTGTGGTTAATATATAAAATTGGCTAATCTGTATTATATACATTGCATACTAACATGTCTGATGCACCATGGATCATTGTTTCTATTGTCACCACTGACATCACCAGAAATATTGGATTTTTCTCTCACAAACTTGACATAAATTTCAGCAAAAATTCACTTTTCAGGGTTGGACAATTGTTTTAAGTAAAATGCAACTATCATTGGTATCAAAGGTATTTATTGTATTGGTCTATCTTAAATGTGTCACACTACAGTGTTTATAGACCAAATTGCTCAAGATGGCTTCCAAAATGGCAACCAAATTTTAAAAAGTTAATTTTTTACATATATTCCGAACATTATTCTCTGCGTTATCCGACAAGGTAGTAAATTGTGACTCACTTGGTTATTGTACGTGTTAGTTAATTAACTGACAACTATGTTCTATTATGTTTGTCCCAGTTCCGTATGGGGCATGACAAATTCATTTTAAAGTTGCAGTATGGAATTTTGCGGAGAACCTCTTTTGTGTTTCTTGCCATATTATTGAAAGGAAATGGGCAGAACTTTGAAACGGAACTGAGATGAACCATAATATGTGGCTATTCTGGTCCATTATGATAAAACATATCAACTGGATACAGGGTGGATGCCAAGATGGTAGCCAGGGACTTACTATATGATCATAGGTGAGGTGAATAGGTATACAGGGAGTTATTGTATGGTCAACGGTGAGATGAGTACATGTATGTATACAATTAGTGACTGTATGATCATAAATGTAATGAATAGCTATACAGGGAGTGACTAAATGGTCATGTGTCAGGTGTATGAGTATACCCGGTGTTCCTGCTTGGTGATGTGGCGGTATGGTCATGTGTAGGTTATACGGGTATACACATGTGTTGCTATATGGTCATGGGCGAGGGGTATGTGTATATAGCGAGCGGCTATATGGGCATGGATGATGTGCATATGCATACATGGAGTGAATATACTGACATGGCTGGGGAGTATTAGTATATCTTGAGTGGCTATTCTGCTATGGTGTGACAATAGGGATACGGGGAGTGACATGGCCAAGGGTGAGGTGAATATATATACAGGGAGTTACTGTATGGGCATGAATGGTGTGAATATGTATACAAGGAGTGACTATATGGTTATGAGTGGGGTGTCCATGGTGAGATGCATAGGAATATAAGGAGTGGCTGTATGGGCATGTGTGAGGTGAATCGGTATACATGTAGTGACTGTACGGTGTATTGTTGTGTGTGGCCGTTGTGACCGTATGGGCATTGCTGTGGTGTATAGATATAACGAGAGTAGCTACATGGTCATCTGTGAGTTGTTTATGTATATATGGAGTGACTGTAATGTCGTGGTGGGATGTATATGTGTACCGTGTGTGGCTGTATTGTGACATGTGGGTGTATATGTATATTTGTGCTGTCTGTATGATCATGGATGGAGTGCGTAGATAAATAGGGAGTGATTTTATGGTTATGGGTAATGTGTATAGGTGCACCTGGTATGCCTGTACGGTCAAGATTGAAGTTATATGCATACCTGTGGCTATATAGGGAGTGCCCTTTTGGTAACGGGTGGGTCGTATATTGATATATGTTGTGGATGTATTATCATCGGTGGTGTATAGGGTGTAGATGAATGATCATGGATGGCGTGTATAAGTATACATTGAGTTGCTGAATTGTCATGTGCGAGGTGTATATGCAAGTATTAAACTTATGAGTGGTCGTGTGTGCGGGTATTGGTATATTTGGAAGGGCTCACCATTGATGAGGTGTATATGTATATCTGGATTGACTCTATGGTCATGGGTATGGCGAATAGATATACATGTAGTGGCTGTATGGTCCACGGTGAGGTGAATAGGTATACAATGAGTGACTTTATGATCGTGAATGTGGTGAATATGTATACACATAGTGACTATATGGTCAGGTGTAGGAGTATACCTGGTGTTCATGCATGGTGACTCATGGCTGTATCGTCATTTGTGGCATGTACCAGTATAACCAAATATGGCTGTATGGTCAGGTGTATGTGTATAGAGTGGGTGACTATATTGTCATTTGTGTGGTGTTTATGTACATATGAGGTCATGGTGGGTTGTACATGTGTAATTTGGGTGGCTATCGCTTTCCACAATAACGCAAGGATATGTTAATCAATAGAGAGGTCATATCAAAGAGTTCTCCACCATGATAGTGTTTGTGTACATGGGGGAACTTTAAACGTGAAAAGCGATAGCCACCCATTACCACACAGTCATTCCATATATACATAAACACTACAGACATAACAATATAGTGACCAACTGTATAAACGTACACCTGACCCATGACCATGGATGGCCATACAGCCATGAGTCACAATGCAGTCACACCGGGTATAATCCTAAACATGACCCATAACCATAGAGTCACTCCTTGTATACCCATTCACCTCACTATTGGCCATACGGTCATCCCATGTATACCTATTCTCCACACACACATGGTCAAATAGACATTCAATATATACATCAACACCACAACAATGACCATAGAGTCACCCCGGGTATACATATCCACCTCACCAATGGTCATATAGCCACTCGCTTCATACACATACCCTCACCCATGGCACCTGGTATACTCCTTCATCTGACCTATGGCCATATAGTCACACCATGTGTACCTATTCAAAAAATTCGTACATGATCATGGTCAATCATTGTATATATATTCACCTCACCCTTGGCCATGTCACTCCCCGTATCCCTATTTGTCACACCATAGCAGAATAGCCACTCAAGATATACTAATACTCCCCAGCCATGTCAGTATATTCACTCCATGTATGCATATGCACATCATCCATGGCCATATAGCCGCTCGCTATATACACATACCCCTCGCCCATGACCATATAGCAACACATGTGTATACCCGTATAACCTACACATGACCTACACGTCACCAAGCAGGAACACCAGGTATACTCATACACCTGACACATGACCATTTAGTCACTCCCTGTATAGCTATTCATTACATTTATGATCATACAGTCACTAATTGTATACATACATGTACTCATCTCACCGTTGACCATACAATAACTCCCTGTATACCTATTCACCTCATCTATGACCATATAGTAACTCCCTGGCTACCATCTTGGCATCCACCGTGTATCCAGTTGATATGTTTTATCATAATGGACCAGAATAGCCACATATTATGGTTCATCTCAGTTCCGTTTCAAAGTTCTGCCCATTTCCTTTCAATAATATGGCAAGAAACACAAAAGAGGTTCTCCGCAAAATTCCATACTGCAACTTTAAAATGAATTTGTCATGCCCCATACGGAACTGGGACAAACATAATAGAACGTAGTTGTCAGTTAATTAACTAACACGTACAATAACCAAGTGAGTCACAATTTACTACCTTGTCGGATAACGCAGAGAATAATGTTCGGGATATATGTAAAAAATTAACTTTTTACAAATTTGGTTGACATTTTGGAAGCCATCTTGAGCAATTTGGTCTATAAACACCGTAGTGTGACACATTTAAGATAGACCAATACAATAAATACCTTTGATACCAATGATAGTTGCATTTTACTTAAAACAATTGTCCAACCCTGAAAAGTGAATTTTTGTCGAAATTTATGTCAAGTTTGTGAGAGAAAAATCCAATATTTCTGGTGATGTCAGTGGTGACAATAGAAACAATGATCCATGGTGCATCAGACATGTTAGTATGCAATGTATATAATACAGATTAGCCAATTTTATATATTAACCACAACTTGTAAGCCATTGCAGGACACCCTGGGGCAATATTTACCATTTTTCATATTTTCGGCGGCCATTTTGGAAATTTTCTACACCAATTTCATTCCCATTGAAGTAAAACATCCGTCCAATAAAATAAAGCACATAGTTGTTGACATTCTATTAACAGCCTGTGTGGTTTGTCGATAAAATGACTATCAAAATCGTCTTGCAAAAAATCGAAAATTTTACCCCTCTTTTTCAAATCCTCTTTCTGTATCTATTACGGAACCCTCGTCAATGGCAAATGTCTTAAAATGACGCTATAATATCACGCTTGATGACTGTCTCAAAAACATTGCCATTTACTAATGATTAATGTGAAGAAAAATGGAAGATATGGTGAAATATTAATTAAATTTCCTATTTTCGTGCAGATGACGTCATATAGACCAAATTTTTTGCCGTCATTTTGAAGAAGGACATCATACCAACAAATGGCATATATTTTGTCTGTGTCTTTTGCTAACAACCGATCTATTACAACGATTAAATACAGCTGGTCGGAATTAGAGGAAATGGCGGCCATCTTGGATTCAAATGGCTCTAGCACCTAGTAGGGCCACCTTTATTTTTCGGAGAATTCCGGATTCTTTATCTGGATACCATAGGGAACAATAAAAATAAGGTTATTTGTAATCATCGGGGGGGTGCAGGTGGACCTTATTGGCTCCCCGACTATAAGTGATGTTCTGTGTGGGCTCCAATTTGGAGTTCAATATTTTAAGGGCCAAGTTTAGAATTTTATGGGTCCATAGCTTTGAACTCTGGGCATATAATATGAATATTGGGGGGGGCATGTCTCTATTCCGAAGGTTCACTATCCCGAATGTCCACTATTCTGAAATTTCTCCGAATGTTCGCTATTCCGAAGGTTCACCAATCCGAAGGTTCGTTATTCCGAAGTTGCTGTGTTTCGAGGATTTTTGTTATTTTAAGGTGAATTTTATATTCTAAAGTATTGAGAGGGTTCATTATCACGAAGATTCTTTTTATGAAGGAAATAACTTAAAACATTAAATGTGATTTTGTTTTGTTTTCGCGGGTTTTCTTGAGTTTAATGTCATTACGTATGACCTTATTTCTGATTAAATATTCACGCCAAGCAGCCCACACAATTGCTATGTTTCCATGCGATTTAATGTCATTACGTGTGACCTAATATCTCAATAATCTGAGGCAAGAGTACGCCTGCTAAAGGCGAATTATAACAGTTGGGGCTATAACGCTCAATGAATACTGGAGGCTATAACAAACTGCGCAGCAGAATATCGCTGAATGGACGAGTATGAGATGAGCCTAACTGCAATTGTGACTTTGTTTAAAGGCCCACTTAATTTTCTAGTCATTCATTTTTTTATAGTATATACGGTTTTTATAACAATTTATGCCATAAAATTTGAATAAAATACTATAATTCATCACCATTTGAAACGCAGAATACTTCTATCTCCTAGTTTGAAACACCTTTATAATACCGCGTCGTATATCTAGCAATTAGCAACCAACATGTCCTCCTCGGCTTTCCATAGATTTCAACGTAATTTGATACTTATGGGTATTTGTGTCCGGGAAGTGTTTTGGACGGGTCAAATCGTGACCCCGACCTGTCCTTGACCTTTAAAACTGTCAATGCAAGGTCAATTTGGGTAAAACGGACAAATTTCGGAGAAATTTGATACCTAAGGATACTTTTGTCCGGGGAGAGTTTTGAACGGGTCAAATCGTGACCTCAGCCTGACCTTGACCTTCGATGTGGTCAATCAAAGGTCAAATCGGATAAAACGGATGGATTTCGACGAAATTTGATGGGTACTTTTGTCAGGGGAGTGTTTTGGACGGGTCAAATCATGACTCCGACCTTACCTTGACCTTCAAAATTGTTCATTAAAGGTCAAGTGGGGTAAAACGGACGGATTTCGACGAAATTTGATACCTAGGGGTACTTTTCTCCGGGTGGGTGTGTTTTGGACTGGTCAAATCATGACCCTGACCTGACCTTGACTTTCGAAATAGTCAATTGAAGGTCAAATCGCGCCTTTCACCGGAAATCAGATGGGAAACAGCCCGGGCGAAGTCGGGTCCATCAGCTTGTGTAATAAAGAAGACAGTTTGAAGAAAGTAATGTATGACACGAGAAACGGGAAAACTTGAAATATGGAAGTATGCAAATTTCACGCATCAAATTTGAAAGCTAGTTTATAGAATAATTGTATTATAATTTATATTTATGGCTAATAATATGATATTGGTGGCGTTACCATTTCTGACTATGGTTTTCTTGTTTATTTTTATTAGGCTGTGCATCATTGGTTCAGTCACGATGGTCGAATTTTGTAAAGTGAATCCAATCACTGAATTTAGAGACGACATTGAGTTGATAAAAAACACAGATTTTTAACAAATTACGTAACGCATACTATAAAACGAAAAGTTTCTGTGCGTATGTACTAAATATTATTAACGACCGGTAGACAACGGATAAATTGCAAGTTTGTTATTAACAATAAATATTGAGTTGATAAACTCACAATTTAGTATAGTCGGAGAAGGTGAAAAAAATGGAGAACGTAGAAGAAATTTTTATGTCATTGGACGCGGGAATATCTCCCGAATAATATATCCAAAATATGCTAAAATCCGCTTTGAGCAATTTTTTCTACATCACTTTAAAATAGGGGTCCCCTTTCAAATATGTGTGCTGATTTTAAAATTAGCAATAAATTGTAAAACAGTGGGTACCAAGATGACATTGAGAAATAACTGTAATTGTTACTAGTATTACCTCCAGTCTATATTACCCTTATATATTAGTCAATATTGATGAGAATTTCGGCCCTATTTTATAATTTTTTTTAAGAAAATATCATTCACGTTTGCAAAAATGTGTCGCGTTTTCAAATATATGTCCGAGTAAGTTGTATATTGTTTGGAGATTTGTTAATTGAATGTGTCGCAAATGGTCTTAAATCTTAAATATGCACAAGCATGTCCTGAATACGACAATATGAAACATGGATAATTTAATTAAACATGGAATACAAATATCTGAAAAATATTTTTTTTTTTTTTTTTTTTAGATTTTTTTTATTGGAATAAACAGACATCAATGAATGAATGTAATACAGACAAGGGTACATGTTATTATATATAAAGTTACATTCTTCCAATTCTCTCACATCTCGCTCACTTCATTTACACGCCTTTCGTACATCATATGCACTCCCAGTGACTTACATCTGAATAGGGATCAATCGAATAATGTGTTCATTTTTATATAGATTTTAAATCTTTCGAACTTTGTTCATGTGTACGGCGCATCGGTACGACATCCAACTATAGACGGCATTGTGATCCTGGGCGGTAATAGTATTTCTTGGGTATAGTAGTTGAGTGAGTTTTTGAACTGGTGAAGAGATAATTTTCAGGACACTCAAGTTTATTTGTGTTGACTCGTGCGTATATGTATAGCCTTTTCTAAAAGGAACCAGTTTTTCGAAAATTCTTCTTGTTTCGATTGGCATCGTGCGGTATACTTCTCACATTGGTATCTATAATTCAATTCTTTGAGGAACACAAAAATATTAACCCTTCCACCAAAACATGAAATGTCAGGTAAAAAAATGGAAAAAATAAAATACTTAAAACTATAAACTACCTATGTATTGATTAATTATGGGGTATTTGTAATACTTTTAAATCATTTTGGTAACATGTTTATAGAAAATTAGTGGCTATTTTGTGAATATAACAGAGAAAACCCCTATAGTATATGTACATTGACCCAATAAAATGCAAGCAATTGTTGTTAACTCAGCTGCTGAACTTGATATAAATATTTTCAGAACCGAGTTTGGGGCAGGTATGTGGTGGATATCTCCTGAATATTCCAAAATCCACCTAAATCCGATTGGGAAATAATGAACCTGAGAACTGTGCAAGGGGGTCACATTTAAGCCATTTTGTTTTGATTTAGTAGAGTCGCTTATGTACTTCCATGGGAATTTTTTGAACAAATGTAGAGACTATGATATTATGATAGGGTATATCACTTACTTTGTCGGAAAAAGTTTGTTAGACTTCATGGGTCCGCGACTGGAGGGAATTATGATGTCACAAGGATGACGTCATTGTCAGTTCAGTTCAGATATAGGGTTGTCCTAAGAACTGACGAATTGTGCGAATATTTCTTAATTGTTATACATATTTTTCAGTAAGAGCAATTCATCAATAGTAGTTCTCAAAGTACAGTACCCATATTTACGGGAATATGTGATTCCAGTTATAAAGATGGATGCCAAAATGGCACCAGAAAATCAACAATTTTGCGATTTTATAAAATAAAAGATTTGTTCTCATTAGTCAATGAGTAACAGTTTAAAGAGTGTCACTCATTTAATAGTCAATGAGTCACAGTTTTGTTGATTGTTGCTCACTTTGTGAGTAACAGGTTTTTGTTGCTCGTTGCTCACTTTGTGAGTAACAGCGATGGCAATGAGTTTATATCCTGACTAGTTACCTAGCAGTAAGTTCTCAGTCTCAGTGTGCCTTGTGTTGCTCGTTGCTCACTTTGTGAGTAACGGTTTTTGTTGCTCGTTACTCTGTGAGCAACAGCAATGGCAGTGAGTGTTTTTCCCTAACAAGTTACCTTGTAGTAAATTTCAAGTGCTCAGTCTGCCCAGATTCTGATTTGTGCCAGCCTTTTATAGCACTTTCTCAGACCTGGAGGATCAAGAAGCAGCCAATCAAATTGCAGCAGAATGACCAACCAGAGTCTGAGATGGAAGGAACCAATCAGAAGCTGAGTAAAGTTTGGAAGGACCAGCATGCTTTATGATGTCCCCAAAATAGCTATTCAAGCATGGTTTAATGTTTACTTTTGTGACCTAGTTGTTTCTATTTTGGTGTACTTCCGTGTACGTATTTTGAGAAGTTGTCTGAATCGGAAATAGGAGGAATGTGTACTCACAGTGGATCAACGGACACGAACCAAAACCGGAAGTCGTAGATTTCGAGGTGGAGAAATATCTGTCGACAAATATTTGTTGACATTTTTTGACGTTTTTTTTGGAAAATAAACGCTTGGATAGCATATCTGACCAACTGAAGGTGAGTGAATATTTCTTCGCTGATGTTCGGACACCGACGATCAATTTAAGTCAGTTGCCATTGTTCGATCGCGGAAAAAATGTCATTTAATCATCGCCGCGAGACGATTTCTTCCCCAAAATATCCCAGAAAATCATACTTTTCACATTCATCGCAGACAACTGTCGCAACAACCTATACACCGATCGAAAGGCCTGTTTTCCCCCCCACAAATGCATATTTTGAGTATTTTCACGGACTGTCTCAAAATTCCAAATTTCATCTTTTGATGTAGGTACCCACCTCGAAAATACTGTCCGGTTAGTCCCGAAAAATTTAATCATTAGTTGTAAAAAATCTGTCTGCTTAGTCGTGATTTTGCTGAGGTGTGCCATCTTCAATTTCTGGTCGAAAAAGCAATTTTGCCGCAGATGATGGGCGTTTCATTTGACTTTTGCGTGGCCACAATGGTTCTGGGTGTTCATAATGTTGTATATGTCTCCTGGTACAACACAACATCCAGGCGGTGACTTATATATATAACTGAACTGTAACCTGTAACTGAAATCCAACTACGGAGTACATGTTTGGTAAACATATAACTTTTGATGTATGTCATATTGCTAACTCTGACTTGTCATCACTCTCGGAAGGCCGACATAAAAAAAAATGATTTACATCCAACTTTTTTCAGAAAAATGCAGCGGTGTGCCGATTTTTACCCTTTATATTTGATTATACACTCGCAACGAGTTGTGGCCCACAACTTGTGGGGTTATACAGGAGGCAGCTTGTTCGTCCTTTCGTGGATGCAATTTTCCGAGTTTTTATTGCTAAGTTTTGCTACATTTGTTTTTTTGGCTTGGCATATATATATTTAGTACCATGGGAACATGCGAACATATATGATTATGAAATATGTCAGACCTTTTTGTTTGGAGTTATGACATTTTTCGACTTAGAAAATTATTGTTTTCAATATTCAGCAATGGTTAAAACAATAATGTGGAGGGGACTAAAACATACAGTCGGAGGGGTGTACAGCTATATCTGTTACTAATATTAGCTTAAGTTCAAGTCCACTAAGCGATATTATTTTATAATTCCAGGTGCTACTGACGATAGGATCGCATGCCTGCCTTCATATATGTAACCACTGTGCGGCAAAGGCTTGCGGCTTCGCTGAGGCAATCGACGATGGGATTTTTACAACACCCGAATGAATGTTTGAAAATAAAATTATTGAAAATAAAAAATATAAAAATTATTTATAATAAAATACTATACAATACTATACTATACAATACTATACGAAATATTGGTACTCTCGGTTGATATAGAGAATAGAAACATCACCAGGAAAACTCCAGTGTTCTTTCGAGTTGTTGTATTCTTAATCCCACCTTGGCTGTCCATTAATGTAGAAGTGTTGTGTTTCCTACATGTATATAGCGGGTAAAATTCCAATCTATAGCGTACAACCATCGACGTATATTGTATTGTATATTTAATATAGATCGATGGTACAACTGAATGTGGAACCAGATGCAAGTTACTTTTGTAAATATATAGGCACGTGATTTTTGTCCTGTTGTATTCAAATCGCGCCATAATTAATTGTTTCCACATTGATTCACACACTGGATAATTTGGTTGGGAAGTTTTTAACGCAAATTGTCGCTTATATATTCAAATTTAAGCGGACAGAAGACATGCAGACAGACCCTACTCGTTCATATATATAGACAAAAAATTAACTGTATGGGAGGTCAAATTCACATTTAATAATGAATTGCGCTTAAGCGCATATACCACACATCGCGCTGAAGCACACATATGGCATTTGCGCATAATTGAAATGAATTGCGCTTAAGTGCAATTAATTCCGATTAAGCGCTATGAGTTGCTTGAGAGTAAGTGTAACTACCCATATAACCTAACTATTAGCATGACTGGGTGTATCTGCATTTGGCTAATTTAAACTAAAGGTCCTCAATCCGATCAGAAAGACCCTTATTATAAAGATACAACAACAACAACAATATTCCTTCAAAATAAGCTTTAGTTATCAGAATCGATTAACTGCAAAAAATAATGCTGACCACTGTCAACTATGGTATCAAATTTCCCAAAAAACGTGTGATTTATAAACATTTTGTTCAACAAAATATGGCCGTATAATTACTAAAGTATCACGAAATTTTACCGTATTACCACTTGTTTTAGAGTTATCCATCTTCATCCGCAATTTTGACCGAAACCACCCTTTTCACGGCGTGTTTCTGGGCAGCAATCAATTGAAATAACAAACTTCAATAATCGATATCTGATCACACTTGAGCTTTGATGGGTTGGTTCCTCGACTCGACTAAAACAGAAGGTAATACTGTCGCGAGTCACCCATTTTGATAAAGAATTTAGGCTAGTTCACAATCACAACTATCCAAAGCAAAGAAAAAAAGGAGGTGATATGTCAATATGAGTTCAGGTTTAGTTATAGATTCACCTATTTATTCACCAGGGGTACATAGTTACACACAGTATAACCATGAATTGCGCTTAATCGCAAATAATTATGCTTAAGTGCTATTGCTTAACTGCAATTAATTATGAAATGTGAATTTGGCCTCTCATAGAAATGGAAATAAACATCTGCATATTTGATTGCTATTCTATAATATGTAATATTAGCGAAAATTCTCCGAAATATGGGTGGGTGCCTGTAGTTTAAAACATAAAAATAAAGGGGTGTATATATACCCGAAAAATGTAGTTAAAACTTTATACAATCGTAATAAAAACTCGGGTGGTGAGTCCCGAAAGTGGCCATAATGAAAAAGAACAGCCATGGGTCCCGATTTGTTTTTTCTGAAATTAATCGAATTTTAATTGTTTTTTAAGTATCAAATTTCACGCTATATACTGGCTGAAATATCAAACTATTGGAAAATACATCTACACCTACCACCATCAAAACAATCCTGTTGCTACGGCCTTGGTCATGGAGGGCATTGTTATATTCTTGTTCTAACAATATTTCCATAAATGATTCTTTGGTTAATGACCTTACACGATCTGAACGAATATAGGAGAACAAATTGCAAACTGTACTCGGTAACTAAACTTGATCAGTATACTATGGTTGCAACAGAAAAGCAGTTGCCCCAAAACGTGCCACTGTTAACGAAAGGCAGCCAATCAACTAATCCATTTCGACTCTTGATTGAACAACAAAAACTGTCCGCCGGGTCTGGTGGATTGCAACTAGATTCCGGGGTGTACAGTTGGTCAGATATGCTATCCAAGCGTTTATTTTCCCTAAAAAACGTCAAAAAATGTCAACAAATATTTGTCGACAGATATTTCTCCACCTCGAAATCTACGACTTCCAGTTTTGGTTCGTGTCCGTTGATCCACTGTGGTACTGCTGACACGCATAGATGGGTGAAATAAGCCCAGATGTTTGGAATTGCCCCTGACAAGGTTATTTGGGCATGGTTTGATAGCTTATTTCGCAAGGTGAATCCCGCAACGAATTAATTACGTTGCTTCCGTGGACACCTATTTTCGCCATAGTAAACACAACACAAGTCAGTTTATTTCTCATGTTCTTTTAATCATTAAGGCCGTACAAATATTCTGAAAGGTGAATTTGATAACGAGGATACGATATCAAAAGGTATCAATGATTGTTACCCGTTTTTATCACTGCTATCACTGTTCAATCGTCAAATATATTTGTACGCCGTTGATTAAAAATATGTTATACCGGAATCGGAGCCGGAAAGAAGTATACCGTTTGTCGGTAAACTGTTGAGAGAGAACACTCATTCAGTTGACTTGTATTGGTTGTCTGGCCTGAGGGATGTAGATGTTGACCCCTCCCCATGCGTGTCACACAAGCACCCTTACCAAACAGAATGGCTTATTAATCCATCCCTAAGCCCTCGCTTAGCCATCAGAGACCAATGATGGCTAAGATAAACCATCACTATAGTTATATTAGCACTCATGAAGAATAAGAAGGGGTGTGATGGCTTAGATAGCCATCCAATCAGGAAGAATTTCTGGTGATGGCCAAGGTGATGGTTAGTGGATGGCTAACAACATGGAATTATATTCACTAGCCATCATTACTGGTGGTTAAGAATTTATTCGATAACCATCACATGAGACTGGAGAATTTTTAACATTCGAATGTTATTAGCCTTCATGAAAATCATATTAATGGTTAGGAGACCTGTTCTCCTAAGACTGCCATAGAGCTGACATATGGCTGCCATATGTTGGTCCAACCAGATAGAGGCTGCATAGATGCATCCTGGGATATTGTAGTAAACTACATTTGAATTGTAACTGCTAGTCTATATTCACTGCCCAAGTTTGTTGTTCCAGTATTTTTTACACTTATGTTCTTAGCAGTCTTATAAACTTGTGATTTCTTTAGTTGAGATTCATTGCAGGACCAGTATTAATTGTAATGGCTTCAAGATATGCTGAGCCTGCTAATTTTAAAAGTTGTGAAATAACTATCAGAAATCCGCATGTTTATCAAACATTCTGCCATTGGCAAAAGATAACAAAAATAATGGACATTGTTAAATATGTTGCTAAAAATTATTTTTATGATATAACATATTATTTTAAAGATAATTCATTCTCAAATAGATGATGCCAAAGAATTATCCTCCTGAAGCAAGTTATATAATATAGCAATCCTAAGCCATCACTAAATGTCCAGGGCTAACAATCCGATGGCTTACTAGCCATCGGCCTACTAGCCATCGGCTTACTAGTGATCGGCTTACTAGCCATCGGCCTACTAGCCATCGGCCTACTAGCCATCAGCTTACAAGCCATCAGCTTACAAGCCATCAGTAGCGTACTAGCCATCCGTGGCTTACTTATAGCCATTGGCCTACTAGCCATCGGCCTACTAGCCATCCATCCATCGAGGGCTAAGCGATGGCTTAGCTAATTTAAATATTTCGGCCTATAGGAGGGTAATTCTATAGTGGTTGTCAGGTATACGAGATTTCCCCACCGGACATTTCCCCACTTT
Organism: Siphonodentalium dalli; assembly: GCA_032622095.1. Classification (NCBI taxonomy): domain Eukaryota; kingdom Metazoa; phylum Mollusca; class Scaphopoda; order Gadilida; family Siphonodentaliidae; genus Siphonodentalium; species Siphonodentalium dalli. The sequence goes on along the minus strand of CP136064.1, from coordinate 146,542,784 downwards.
CAAAAGCGGACATTTCCCCACCCGGACATTTCCCCACCGGACATTTCCCAACCCGGACATTTACCCACCTGACATTTCCCCACCCTGCTAATAAAATGCGGACATCAAAGAGTGTTTTGACTAATCAGTGAAGCCTGGTCAGTGAGGCCATCTCAAGCGATGTCAACTCAGCCGATGTAATGTTTTGACAGACATGAAAGCTTGTTTTGACAAACATGAAAGAGTGTTTTTACGATAGTTTGGGACATCAACGCAGTTGAAACAATGTTGTGACAATTATGATCACAGTATGAATTCTAGTGAGTGAACTCTAGACAGCTATATAACCTTAGCAAAGTTATCATGGAATCATATCTTCAATCATGGAACTTATTAAGAACAATCGTGGTGGTGATAAATTGTGTTTCGAAGGCCATGCATACACCAAAAAGAAAGTCAACAAATCGTCTATCAGATGGGAGTGTTCGCAGCGAAAAACTCTCTCATGCAAGGGGTGTGTCACAACTGATGACAAGGTAAGTCTCAATTTCCTTGATGTTAATTCATTTCTGAAGAACAGATATAAAGAGCGTTATTAGTTATTTATCCAATAATATGTGTGCAATTTCTATGATGAACATTTAATTTGATATTTTTTCTGAAGAACAGATAATTTCCGTATTACAATGTTATACCGTATCTCAATCCTAAATAATATTCCAATCAATCAAAACTATATATCCCGTCTGCTTTACCCCAAGTGATATTTTTGTCACTTGAGGTAACATTTATTCCACGATGAGAGGACTTTTAAAAAGCATTTTGCTTGTTGTCCAATCCTTTTCATAAATCTATATATTCTACATGTATATTATGTTTATGTCAAATGTTTGATTTTTTTAAATAAATATTGTTTACACCAAGAAGCAGTCGTCTGCAACCGAAGAAAGACGGTCCAAATAGTTAAAGACAAGTTGGCAGAATATCCACTACCACTATCCACTACAGATGTCGACCCTTCAGACCAAACTTCATAAGCTGTGTGTGGATTTCGACAGCGGCATGAAGAGCATGAAAGATTTCCGCGACATCATTGGCCATTCGACACTTAATCAAGAAAGATTAAGTGTTGTTGTTAAAGGATTTATTCGCTCTAGAAACTACAAAACGCAATCGGAAAGCCCTCCCTGTTGTGATTAAAATGATCCAAGTCCCATTCCGATCGCATAATAAATAACCCGTAAAATAAATAAATAATACCAGCACCGGTATTCGGAGATTTCCGTGACTAAACTACGAGTGACGTACTTGTGGGGAGCGAATTAAAAACGCAGATTAGGAGCCGGAGTTTATTATGCAGACTACGAGGACGTAATCGTAAGTCAGCCGATACTAAAATGCGGAGTCGTATGTGCGCGTGTGGTGTATAGATTACGTTACGCTTTGGCCGTTTATCTGGAATAGAAGACAATAATTATGTGAATAAAGTAATTAATAGCCCCTAGAATGATTGTTGTTTTTGTAGCCATTAATAATTAACATGCCGGCACATGTCTGTTTTGGTAAATAGATGGCAGTAATAGTGCTTTGATTGTCTCGCGTATTCACTCGGTGATTTGTAATCACTCAGTGACTATTCATCAGTGTCAGTCGCGAACTTGTTTGTACTCTATATGCCACAAAGTGAATAGAAAGAATTCGAACATTATCTCTCTGATCATACATATATAAGAAGCGCCCAAATTTATATAAACACTGGGCTGAATAATGTTAACTCTATTTATGCGCCTTTGTTTTGTGTTTGTTTGTTGTTTTACTTTCGATATAAATATCCCGAGTATCTGTCATCTCCACATATTCCAAGATGGCTAGTAGGTGTAGTGTGTTCAGTTGTGGGCGGGCTAGCGATCCATTATTTAGTACCTCCAAAAAGACAACACAGTGCGTAATTTAGAACGCTCTTTATTGTCTACCGCTTTTGGGAGACGGAAGCATGGACGCTCTTTATATTTAATTGTCACAATACCACATACAAAATCACCCATGACATTGAAATAGAGCACGTTCATAATTGAGAACGCTCTTTATTGTCTACACCGCGACGAAAACTTGGACGCTCTTTATTAGAGGCAATCATTGGAGTTTTTCTATGCTAACAATTCAAAAAAATCCTCTCTAGAAAGTCAATATGTGCCATCAAAACGTCAAATAAAACAAAGAACAAACTGAAAAACAATGCCAGGCTAGCCTTCAATTAAAAAAAATATCGTTATGCCAAACTGCAGCCTAACTAATAATTATTGTAGTTTCAACTGTCTGTTGTGTATTCGAGTGAATTATTTTGTTTACTCACTTATCGATCTTGACTGGAAGGATTTTAGCAAGCTGTTCACAGTCGTGCACTTCTCCACACAAAATGTTTCGTGTGAAGAAACAGACAGGAACATTATTATGACGAATTCAAGCCATCATGATACTTGTACTAGTACAATAACTACCACCTTTTTAATCACACCCATGGGCCTAAACGCGGGTCAGTACGGTAGCGCACAACGGGGTGACACTAATGTGTAAACTAGCTTCTGAAATTGGTACCATACAACGAAGAATGAAGTACCCGTATATGGCCTAACTTGTATTCTTTCAGAAACAGTTAAATTAGTTTTGCACGAAATTCCGCTCGCTCATTGCATTTCTGCATAAATTAATCTCATTTCAAATAACTTTTATCGCATCAAAGTGCATTTTAGCCATCATTATTCGTTATATAATCCACATTCTAGTAAAGCCAGTTCATAATTCAGCACATTCAAACAGTTTTATTCCGTGATCGCTATTTATCGTAAAGGCTTAGGTAATTATCCAGCACAATTTATCAACTCGTTACGCGATTGGCGGAATTATTTCAAGCTCCACCCACCGCTGTCATCGGTAAGCGTCGATGCAGATGATCGGTCATGTGACCGCGTTGTGGTCATGTGATCGCACTCATTGACTGACTTCGGATATTTCCGCGATTTTTTTAATATCATAATAATATAAATACTATCTGCTCGATTTTGAATTTTCTTGGCGAAATGGGTCTGTTAGACATATATTATTATTATTATGACGATAAAAAAAATATTTTTTTGAGAGACTAATTCCTTTAAGTCTATCGTTACTATTTATTGTTATTGCTGTGTATATGTATATAATTTCGTTCATTGAAATAAACATTGATTTTAACACATACCCATAGTATGAGTCAATATACCACACGCCCCTAGTAACAGTCAAAGGTGGGTAAATGAGATAATTACCACCTTGCCCCTGCCAGTGGCAAGGTGGTAATTATCTCAGTTACCATATAATTAATTGACCTGTGTTAGGTAAGTCTTTCTTTGTTTATCTTTTATCAGATAACAAAAGTGGTCTTTAATCAGCTTTGTACTATAGAAGAAGGCTTAATTAAAGAACCTCATAATTGTAAATCAGTAAATGAAGCATTGTGCTATGCTCCAGTAAGAATTGGAATTTATTTGATTAAATGTACTCTAGTTTGAAATATCTATAAGAAATTATTGTTACTTGAAAATTGGGTTTGTTATAATCTTCTCCTATTCTGCAGGATAGAAAGATGTGATTGTATCACGTTCCAAATGCTCAAAAATGGGAGTGGGCTTATCTACGAGGACCATCCCATGTTTTATTTTGGGTAAAAACCCAGACTGGGATTATCTTCAAGGATGGGCTTACTGATGGGTATATACAGTACTGTATGTTGGAAATTAGAATATATGTAATATCATAATATCAATCAGACATCCAGATGGACACATTGCATAATTTGAATGTGGATTTTGCTTCTATTTGTGGAAATAAAGGCTCTTTAAATTTGAACCCAGATTCAACAGACTTGACAGGTTTAGCAAACTCATAAATTCATCTATAGTAGATAGATTCATCTGTAGGATTTATTCCAATTTACAACATATCAAAGGTTCTGCATTGTAACGTAGCACATAGTGTGAACTGAGAAGTGAAATGTTTCTGTTCATGAGAACTTGTTCAAGGAGACAAAATTACTAACATGTCCCAATACAAATGCATCCCTATTTTTATTAGATACCAGCACCCCAAACATTTAATGTATCAAAATTTACTGATATTATCCAGATTTCACCTGATCCACATTCATTTGTTTTGCAATTTGAATTTAGAACTTCCACAGTTTGGCTATATCGTATCTAGCAATGTAGCGTGTGGACAAGAATTAATAGTGCAGCGGCCAAATCGAAAAAGAGCTCTAGTTTTCGAGATACCCCTACCCAAGGTAGAACAAGTTAAAACTAACTTTATTTAAAGGAGAAATATATACTCTTTACGAAAATGATAGTGAAAAGTAACGGAATTGGTGGTGGCTATTCTCAAATTGACGATGAACGATACCCACCAGTGACTTTTCCCAGAAATTAACAATTTTGGTAAAGTGAGCCCTGCAGCTATGTCCTAAGTTATTTGCCCACATTGTTGGTATTAAAATGACTACATCATACCATATTTGTAACTGCTATGCAAGAAGTGTTGGTTAATTTGGATTTTCGTATTATCATTCAAACGTATATTGCAATAATATTGAAATATTTAGGTCATATGGTGTAGTAGTTATCTAACAAGCATATAAAAGAAGAAGTTAACAACAATTTTGAACGCTTTGCGAGATATTGGATTTTAGCTACCCCTCCCCCAAACACGTGTTTGGTCGAAAAAAATACATATTTTTGATAACGACATTACAAACATTTTTGAATTGATCTGAATGGAACCCAATATGAATCTTGTACTGAAAGTGTTGTCCAGAGATGCCGTTTAATCGATTACAGATGTGTTCAGGCTTTCAGACCCCCAGTTACAACAACAACAATTATTTTATTGATAACAGTTAATTTTGCATGCATTAACATCAATGTTAAGTACTAAAACCTTTGTTATAAACAATGTGACCAACTATATAACATATGGCTCAGTAGTTATCTGGACAACACAAGTAGAAATAATTTGACAGAAATTGAAAAATAACGGAATAGGTGGTAGCTATTGTCAAATCGACGATGAGCGATACCCTCCAGTGACTTTTCCCAGAAATTAACGATTTTGGTAAAGCGAGCCCTTTGGCTATGTCCTAGCCTATTTGCCCATATTGTTGGGGTTAAAATTACTACATCATACCATACTTCTACCTGATATGAAAAAAAGTGTCGGTTAATTTAGATTTTCCTGCCATTTGGAGCCAAAATATTTATTTTTTGCTAAAAAATCGCACTTTTTCACAAAAATATTATTTTTCGAACATTATCATTCAAATGGATATTGTTATAATGCCCAAATATTTAATTCTTATGGTGATGCAGTTATCTGCCAAGCATGTGCAGAAAGAAGTTAACAGAAATTTAGAACAATTTGCGAAATAATGGATTTTAGCTACACCTCCACCAAACACGTTTTTGGTCGAAAAATTACATATTTTTGTTCAGAACTTTACCAAATTTCCCAATTGATCATACTGGGACCCAACATAATTCTTTTGCTGAAAATTGAGCCCGGGGACATTGCTTAAGTGATTAAAGACGTGTTCAGGCTTCCAGACCCCAAATTACAACAACAACGCATTTTATTTGCTATTACATACAATAAGTGTCGCATATCAATCAACCAATCAATAGTTTATTCTCAAAAAACCAATAATGGTATACATAGATTACAATAATTGGACAGCTGGAGAACCCAGCATGTCCGACGTATAGATGCACAAGTACTCCATTGCCGTTCAAGATTTAAATGCAGTAGTTTGAACTATGGCCAATTGAGTAATCACATTAAAACGTCCCCTCTCTGTCATTGTGGCAAATAGAAAAAGCATATCATTACTTTTTGGAATACAGTGGTTTTTATGTACAACAACTCAGTCAGCGCGAAAATATTAAAATAGTTGACGGGGTTCAGACATTTATCTCGAAAACAAAGCGATTTCCATAATGCTGTCATTTGTTAAAACTTCGTGAAAAGCATTGAAACCCTGCTGAGCGCGAAATTTACCACCTCCAGATCGTCTGCAATCTCACGGCGACGGGCGTATCAATGACGAAAACAACATTATCTGTGTAGCATTGCGTCCAATCAGCTCCAACGAAACTATGTGTATATCATTGTATCCAATCAGTTCCAACTGGATTACATCCTCATTTTCCCCATATAATCTCCCTCCCAGATAAATTGTTTACCTCCGGATAGAACTGCCACATACTTATATATCGCATAGTTTCGGCCACAATATATGTTGATATTGAATTCATAATCCCTTCAGTATATGATGTGTTCAAGACCTCAAATGGGGTAGGGGTACATACAACAGTGAACATTTGCCAGCCGCTTGTTGTGGAGTGCCACATGATGCAGACTTTCGGGAACCAACACATATGTATATTCTGATAAAAACTAACCTTTGGTCAAGACCTCAATTAATTTTGGGGTCATATCATTTCACCATGTGGTGTCTTCCAAGACTTCAAATAAAGTAGGGGTTCTCAAAATTTTGCCTTTCTTATTTTCCAGTCACTTTTCGTTAAGTGCTCATTCTTTCTGAACCCAAATCCATCTATTTACATTGTTTACGTCCTTGTACAATTAACTCGCCATTGTCCATACACGCAGTTAATGATGATATCGTTCCAATCCGTGGTGTGTTCTAGTCTTCAAATTGGGCAGGGGGTAATACAAACATTGAAACATCGCATTATTTATTTTTCAGTCGCTTTTTGTAAAGTGTCCCTGACTGTCGGGTATTAACCCATCTATAACAATTGTGTATTTCTTTATAGAATAGCCATTTGTCCATATCGTCGTTTGGCCATGAGGGCACATCCATTCAGTTCGTGGTAGGTTCAATGGTTTACATGGGGTAGGGGTCCCTTAAAATTCGCCTCCATCGTTTGCCATCTGCTTTGTGTAAGGTGCCACGGTGTTGTCGCGAACGGTGGGCTCGCGAGACCATTGCCATTCGGCCACAATCTCGGGTAATATGGATAGCTTATGCCTTGAGCTAGTGTTGTGCTCAAGACTTCAGATAGGGATGGATTCCCCTGAGAGTAAAATTTAGCCCTTCCATTTGCTGACCATTTGTTGTAAAGTGCCATAGGCCATCGGGAACCATCTCATCCATAACAGATTCGTATTGCCAGATAATAATCCCATTTGTCCACAACTTCAGTTAACATTGAGAGCATAACATTTTGTTAAGACTTAAAGTTGGATAGTGGGGTCCTTAAGATATAGAAAATTCGCCTTCTTGTTTGCCAGCCGCTTTTTGTAAAGTGTTCCAGGATTTCGAGGGAACCAAATCACCCATATATCAATTAATAATTCCATGACAGCAATACCTTTCGATCACACACTGAGCTAAGTATGAGAGAATATAACTTCAGTTCATGCTCTGATCAAGATATTAAATGGGTTAATGGGGTCCCCCCAAAACAGTGAGTATTCGCCTTTCTCTTTCATCAACAACTTTTTGTAAAGTGACCCAGACATTCAAGACCCTGGTATACTATACTCTTTATATAGCGTCCATTTCTCTACACACGCAGTTAATAATGGGAGCACAGCATTTCGGTTCATTGTGTGTCCCAAGATTGCAAATGGGGCAGTGTGGCCTAACACATTACATTTCGTATTTGACAGCCGCCTTTTGTAAAGTGTTCCAGGAGTTCGAGAACAAAACCACCCATACAAATTGTAAATAATACATGAGAGCATATAGATTCAGTTCAGTGTGTGCTAAAGATTTTAGAAGGGTTATGGGTACCCAAAAACAGTGAGATTTCAACTTCTCTTTGCTAGCCACTTTTTGTAAAGTGCCCAGACATTGGGAAGCCAGCCAACCCACCATCGTGCAATGAAGAGGTATATTTCCTGAATTACATACCATTTGTCCACACCCCAGTTAATATTGAGAACATGTACATCCATTAGTGTGTTTAAGACTTTAAATGGGGTAGGGTGCTCAAAGAAAATATTCAGCTTTGGTTTTTGCCAGCCGCCTTTTGTAAAGTACCCTAGGATTTTTGGAACCAAACTACCCATATAACATGTATATTCCCTGATAGCACTACCTTTCGTTTAATAATAAAAGCATGAATAGTCGGTGCATGGTGTGTTCAAGAGTTTAAATGGGCATATCAAGGGGTCCCACAAAACAAAAAATATTCGCCTTTGGAATTTGCCATCCGATTTTCGTAAAGTGCTAAAGGCTTTCGGGATCCAACAAACCCATCCATCAACACCATGTATGCGCCCCGATATTACATTTTTGCCCACATCCTCAGTTAATATTTACAGCAATCATTTCAGTTCGTGAGTTGTTCAACTTTAACACTTCAATTGTGTAGGGGGGCCTAAAACAGCAAATTCGTCTTTCTTATTTATCAGCCACTTTGTGTAAAGCGACACACGCACAACCCATCCCTACAAATTATGTATTCTCTGATAGAACTACATTCCCGTCACACTCCCGGTTAATATAGAGAATTAGAGATCATATAGCTTAATTTCGTATTGCGTTGAAGCCTTTAAATTGGGTAGAGTGTTCTTGAAAAATATAGCAAATTCGCCCTTCATATTTGCCAAGCAAAGTGCCACACTGTTTCGGGAACAAACCCATCCATAAACATTGTATATTTCCTTATGTAATTGTCCTTTATAATTACATGATTCTTAATACTGAGACCATATTTTGTTCAGTTCGTGGTGTGTTCAGGACGTCTAATAGGGCGGGGGAGCAATAATGATTTTGTTCTGTATGATTATGTTAGTCTATGTTATGTGTCGTTTAGAACAAATACTTCAGTTGCTCAAAGTCGATATGTGTTAATATAAAATTACATGTCATAAATAAAATATTGTGTTGTTGTTGTTGTTGTTGTAACTGGGGGTTTAATTGGAAACCTGAGCTCATCTAAAACCAGGCTCGCTGTGTCTACGGATCAGGTTTTCATCACACGAATAATGATTAGATGCTCATTAGAATAATTTAGAAAGGTCTGTCTTGTTATCATAAATATGTAGTTTTTCTACCAAATCGCGTCCGGGGGAGCGGTACCTAATTCCAATATCTTAAAAACCGTTGACAATTTCTGTCAAATTCTTTCTACTTGTGATGTCCAGAAAACTACTGAGCCATATGAATTATATAGTTGGTCACGTATTGTTTATAACAATGGTTTTAGTACTTAACATCGATGTTAATGCATGCAAAATTAACTGTTATCAATAAAATAATTGTTGTTGTTGTAACTGGGGGTCTGAAAGCCTGAACACATCTGTAATTGATTAAACGGCATCTCTGGACAACACTTTCAGTACAAGATTCATATTGGGTCCCATTCAGATCAATTCGAAAATGTTTGTAATGTCATTATCAAAAATATGTATTTTTTTCGACCAAAAACGTGTTTGGGGGAGGGGTAGCTAAAATCCAACATCTCGCAAAGCGTTCATAATTGTTGTTAACTTATTTCTTCATATGCTTGACAGATAACTACTACACCATATGGACTAAATATTTCAATATTATTGCAATATCCGTTTGAATGATAATGTTCGAAAAATAAAAAAAAATTGAAAACGAGTGATTTTTCAACAAAAAATAAATGTTTCGGCTCCAAATGGCACGAAAATCCAAATTAACCAACACTTCTTGCATATCAGGTACATATATGGTATGCTATAGTCATTTTAACGCCTACAATGTGGGCTAATAACTTAGGACATAGCCGCAGGGCTCACTTTACCAAAATCGTTAATTTCTGGGAAAAGTCACTGGTGGGTATCGTTCATCGTCGATTTCAGAATAGCCACCACCAATTCCGTTATTTTTCACCATCATTTTCGTCTACAGTATATATTTCTCCTTTAAAAAAAGTTGGTTTTAACTTGTTCTACCGTGGGTAGGGGTACCCAACCACTTTTGGCCGCTGTACTATAATAGTACAAATTGGTTATCAGTTAGCAAGTATTCCGATTAAATTTATATTCTATTATTAAAGCGAAAGGGTATACATGTATTTTTCCGACTCATTTTCCACAGAATTTCTGTCTTGTCTATAGGTATTTTATAATCGTACCTTGTAATTCTGGAATCTCAGCAGTGACAGACATTGAACCACTGATATCGAAGCAATAGATTACAGTCCCTTTACTGTCAACTTTTGGCTTTTTGAGATCGTCTTCTGCTACAGCTTCTTGAACTTCTTCTTCTGGATCCGGTGGACAAAGCAAATAGTCAAAGCTATCACCACTAGGGATCTCCTCAGGAGCAACTTCTATGTTCTCATTCTTCTGTCCACAAAATTCACTATAAAATATATTTGAAAATGGATATGTGAAGTCGTCTAGATATTAAGAATACTTTAAATGGGACAGTTGAGCCAAGAGACATGGAGTAATGAATGCCATTACTTTTAGTAGAACATATTTGGACGTCATAACAAAGTCAGCACTTATATAAATACATGTCATAAGTTGGCCCACTGTGTAGGAACTGTTACATCGGAAGTCGTTCTATCGCCGGTATTGTGATGGTTCTTGCCTGATTTGTTGCAGTTCCTGATGATTGAAAATAATCATTTTTGTGACAAAATCACACATAATTATAGATATATTGAATATATTATACTTTCCTGGATGAACAGAGGCTGCAGAAGTGCCGTGTTATCGAAACCTGAACTCTAGACCACAATTAACTTGGTATTAGCAAGTTAACGCGTAAATATCAACATGTTATCACTGAAAATCAAGCCACGTGGACGCAATTTCTTTGTTTTTCGTGGCGTATAAAATATGAAACTCATTCTGAAGACAAACACCGACTATAAAGTATACCCGTGTTATTCTTTTGTAAAATAGCTGAGAAAGTATCCCGATAGGGGTTGATAATTGGGAGCTGTGACCTCGTAATCAACACGGGTGCTTGTTACGGTTCTATTTCAAACCAATCATGGCTGTGACGGTTCTGTACATGAGATTCATTCGAACTTTGGCCCGAAAATCGTCTTGTGTATCTGACATTTTAAACCAGATAATGACTGTAGCTTATGTAGTTTGCATAATAGAACAGGTATATTAAGAAATAACACAATCAATACCTAATACGGGAGATTAAGTGACATTAATAGGCAGAAATAAAATATTAAAGTCCCGATGAGTATAGTATCATAATCATGCACGCCTATATAAATGACCAATGGTAATATAAATATACTCTCAGGAGAATATGAGATGTTATATTCATTTACTTAATCTGGGCATTATTGAAAGATCCAGGTGTGACAATATTTCAATGCCAGCGCCATCATATTTCCTCCTATGAAGTCTGCCTGATGGACATTTACACATGTTTGTTGCCCAGACATGAATATAACTGTAATATGAAATCATGTTCAACTGAATCAATGATAGGTTATGACGTGATTGGGGTGGTGGGGGGACTTGGGAGGGGGTGTTTAATTGGTGTCTATCCCCAACTTTGGTCAAAATGTCAACAGTTACAAATTTCTTATCTTACAACAGATTGGTTTGAAATTTAACACCAACAATATGTTGAAATTGTTCTCTTAGTTTGATTTGACAACAATTTAATAGTGGGGAATTTGTCATTTTTAGACCAACATTTGCATACTTTCCTACACTTTAAACATGTAATCAACCATATTTGACATTACAAATAGACACCTCTTCTTTAGAGTTGATCCAAAACTCATAATGGATGGACAGGAAGTAGGGAGCAGGTGTGATCTAGTTCTCTCTCTCTCTCTCACTCTCCATCTGTTGGGAACATTTCCAATCTTGTGGGGGTGGGGCGCCAGGTTGGAAACTTCCAACACTTGGGAATCTTGAAGCCAGTCTAGATGATTTTCAGGTTCAGATATCCACATTTTCTCACTGGGCCCATGTATCCTGAGTTTCTCCCCCGGTTTGCATGGTGGCCAATCAAAGTCAACTGATCAATTCACTTCAGAATGGCATAGAGCTATAATGTGTCATGCAGTTGGGAAAAACCAAAGCCCAGGCCTTGTGCATGAGTTTGGTCTGTTTCAAGGGGATGGTGCGGTTGGAAATTCCAAGGTGGATGCCCCATCATTGGAGACGCTCTAGCCCACGTCCCTGCTCACTTGACACATTATCAGCGAGGAATAATAATGTGCCTTATAATAGCCAGGTTCAGACACCCATAACACTGATTTCTAATGATTCATTTGTATGAATGTTTAGCTAATAATTCAAACAATCTTTTACTGCATGTTGAATTTAATAGCTGAGCATTCCTACAAATGAATCAATAGGATTCAAGTCGCTGCTCATTACAGCACATTTAGTCACCAAAGGATTAACATCCATATAATAATATTTGTAACTGCATTATTTTTTTCTCTTTTTTATATGTTACTGCTTGTTGAACTTAATAGCTAAGCATTCCTACAAATTAATCAATAGGATTCAAGTCAATTCTCATTACAGCGCATTTTATAGTAACCAAAGGTTTAACATCTATATAATAATATTTGTAACTGTAGGATTCTTTGCTTTTTTATATCTTCTATTAAAAAATCAGAGATCCCTAGTCAATCTAAAATATGATTGGGTGAAAGGTTATCGTGCTTGTATATGCTTTAATAGCTGCATATTCTAGAATTCTAGAATTTAACCTAGATAATCAGCATCCAGCAAGCGGGTGCCCGACATAAACTTCATAAACTGCGTAATCAGAACATTGTATGGGTGTCAACAACTTTTAACATCTTATTTTTGGCTTTTTGTTGAGTAAAATACGTCTACAAAAACTGACAACACTAGCCGATGTGCCCCCTCTTCATCCAGGCTATTTAGGGATTTATTTGTAATCGTCTCCACCTGGACAAACTATTGTTCGATCGGCCCGGAAACATGCCTATATGAGTGAATATGGTCAAGGTCAAGGACACTGTCGCACGTGAAATTGGACCCACCCATATTGTTCCCGGGATCAAAGTAGGCCTACATTATACCAAATTTGAATCGGATCGGTCGAGGTCCAGAAACATGCCTATATATGAGCGTATATGAGCGAGGTCAAGTACACGGTCGCAAGTGAAATTAGACCCGCCCATATAACACAAATACATACATACAGACAGAAGTTCCAAAACATACAATAGATAAAATACAAGACAGATTTATACTCTATACTATATATCCCGTCTACGCTCACACTTTCCGAAGACCAGCGCTATGAAATTTCACTATTGTTAACCGGCTATTAATAATAAATTGGCTCATGGAAATGTTGGGCCTGCAAAACGCGTTATTTTTTAAACTAGCTGGCGACTTTGTGAATTTTGATAGCGTAACACAGGTTATTGAATAAGCATAGAAAGGCAGTGTAATTCATTGAAATTAATGACAAGTGGTGCATATTTCAACTTAATGCATAGTTTTGTTGTGTTTATCTTTGTATACTTTCACAAAATTGGCAGTTTGAACCATGGCAAATTTATATTAGCCATAGTTTTACCCGTATAGAAGATTTAAATGGGGAGAGAACCGACTCGATCAAGAGAGAACCCAAACAATTATCGAAGTTCGTTGTTTTTGTCGTTGTTATGACTCGCACAATGAAAGTTTCGTTATTAACACGCTCATTGGTGCCACAGATTGTGATGGGATTGAAAATACTAATCGAATTATCACCTAGATGCCTCAAAATTGCGTTTTAACTGTCAAAAAGTAGTGAAAATGTATAATTTCGATCATCAGGAACCGTCACAAATCAGTCAAGAACCATCACAAACCGGCGATAGAACGATTTCCAATGTAACAGTTCCTACACAGTGAGTTGGCCTTTGTTTCTTTCTAAAATGAAATTTTTTCCATGATTAATACTGGTATATCGTGACCATCGATACTCATTCCTATACTATGACAAAACCACTGCAATACACTAAATAAGTGAATTTAAAGATGTTTCAAGGATTTCATAGGTTCTGGATTCAAAAATTGCATGGCTATAAAACTACAAGATGGCATCTCTGAGTTTGTGATTTTAAATATAAACAAAATAGACAAACTAACGGCCGTAACTCAGGTAAAATGGATTATACAAATCTGGTTTTTGAACTTGAACGAGATATTGTTGTAAAAGATTCATATACCAAATATGGATGAAATTGGTTGAACTAAGGTTAAAATAACTCAGGTAAAAGAAATCGGACAAAACTGATTGAGATATTGCTGTAAATATACCATATACCAAATATGAATGAAATTGGTTGATGTTTGTTCAAGTTATCACGCTAACAATCATAAAATTTCTATAAATAGAAACAAGTGCCATAACTCTGATTAAAAAGTTGGTGCGGGCTGGATTAGAATGTCGGGGCATACCCAATTTTATGTGTAAAGCTTAACGAACATTCTAAAATTGGTATGAATCTGTCAATAAACAGCTATGTTATATATGGTTGTTGCCGCCGGCCCAGACATAATATTTTTTTACTCAAAATATGTATCTCCTAATAAGTATCTTGGACACTGAATGAACTAATGGTTATATATTTCATGCTTACAAGATCAAGAATTTATTTTTTTAAATCGGTACGAAGTACCTACAGTACACGCATGGTCAAACCCGATTAGGTTCAACTTCCGCCTGACCACGTGACAGTCCTTTTGTTATAAAAGTCATGTCAGTTAAGTCTGTGGTCTTTTTAATTTCTCCCTCCTGTGTTTTTGACGTGTTTGACCGAGTGCGCGGGGCGGGAATGTTGATCCCAACAGGGAGGGCCCTGTGAGTTCAGTGTCCAAGATACTTATCTAATATATATTTTGGGACTTCTGTTTGTCTGTCTGTTAGCTATGGCCGGGAAAACGGCTGGACCGATTGAGCTCAAACTTCCAATCTAAGGTTAGAAACCCACGGGCAGTGTTTACCGCCGTTTTGGAGAAGCTCCCAGAACCCCTTCTCCACTCTCAGTCACCAAAATGACCGTCATTGGCACTGTGGGGTTAATCGCGTTGATAGTTAAAGAGTGTTCATATGGATCCGCAGTGTCGTTGATAAAGAGCGTATGCGTGTAATGTGATTCTTATGTCTGGGGCCAGACATGAGTGTGTCTGTATCCAGACATGAGCGTGTTGTGTGATTCTTATTTCTGTCTTCATACTTAGGGGTTCCAAGGAACGGGGGAGATTTTCATCGGGTAAGTTTTTCCGCCTGAGGACCCACAAATGTACCTCTTTTAGGGACGGGTACCATCACGGGACGGGTACCATCATTTCTCTTGATTAAAAAGGCAGAATTAACTCAAATTAAATAAAAAAAATTACGGATTTCGACGAAATTTGATACCTAAGGCCACTTTTGTCGGGGGAGTGTTTTCGACGGGTCAAATCGTGACCCCGACCTGACCTTGACCTTCAAAATGGTCAATACAAGGTCAAAACCCGGACGAAGTCGGGTCACCTGCTAGTTAGGAGATATTTTGGGTAAAAAAATTATTATATCTCCGTCAAAGATATCTTGGACACTGAATGAACTAATGGTTATAATTAGAATTCTTGAATTGGAGGAGACCACGGGGCAGATAATCAGAGTAGGCCTATGAAACCCACCTGCTGAAGCAGAAAAGATTTGCATCCTGTAACTATAAGTTTTCTTTGTAGACATGTGCAAAAATAGACCCTTGTGTCCCATATGCAGTAGCTCAGATAACTCCAAAAGCAATTGAGCCTCCGAAAAGGAAACGGCACGTACTCCATGTGCCCTAATGTTCACAGAGTGAAGGTGTCTTGGATAAATATTGGTCATAGGCAAGGGAGATAACTCATTCATGCATGGCCCTAATATGATATAGAGACCGACCCCCCCCCCCCCCCCCCTCCAATTCTGAGGATGAAGCAGCACTCGAATGACATCCATGAGATGTTGACCAGGCCCACAAGACATGAAAGAGGGGACCGTAGCAAACCTATGAGGAACACAGTTATTACGCTCCCCACATAGAGATGTGACCAAGACAGATAGAGAGTCCACCTCCGGTACACAAAGCCAAGTAACTGGAAATTTAATTGTATTGTCAACAAAGGAGATTAACAGATACAGCGAATGGATCTGCCTGAATATTCAGGCTACATGAGATGTAACTAACAGGCCTGCATGGTTTCAAAATTATGGGGAACCTATTTATCATTCACCTGGTGTGTGCTTATGTAACCCATACGTTAGGTTAGCAGAAACTGTTATAATCACGACAACTGGTATTATTAACCACAGATGGGCATCCGGCAACTCCTTGAAATGCCGTAATAAGTTTGAAGGTCTCAAATTAAGATATCGCGAAACTGACATAAAACTTGGGCACGACCTGTTTTTCGTTCGCTTCATTTACATTGTAGAGAAGGACTGACCGAGACCTCGGCTGTTGGAGAGGGACGGAATTGCGCAATCCATGACGCAAAATCTGATGAGAATTAGAATCACGATTGTAAAGTGATGTGAAACACTCCGGTTGGGTGATCAAAGAGAAAGAGGGACGGAATCGCGCAATCCATGAGGTAAAATCTGATGAGAATTAGAATCACGATTGTAAAGTGATGTGAAACACTCCGGCAGAGTGTTTTCAAAGAGAAATGGAGAATAACCTTATTTTGACAAATATTATTTCAAAATCGACTATACACCCAGTCATTCTTATATATTAATTAAATGCAGTGACTCTGATTGACGAAATCATTTTCGTTAGTTTGTCGCCAATAGATGCGTCCCGAATTGAGAAGGAAAGATTACAATGGAGCGTAGTTCAGACGAATTTTTCTATGGAGCGGTGTGCTTGATATTTTCAGCCATGTTAAATAGTAGAATGCTAAATTCCCCCAGTTGGCATAGCAGCTGCATACTAACTTACTAACATACTAACGCACACGATCAAGTCCATAATATGTCTAAGTTTATTCTCATAAAAGCGGCTCAATCACTGAATAAATGCACTATGGCAATCATCACTAAATCGAACCGGTTCGAAGGCCTGAAACTCTAAGACTGGTCACAACAACACCTTGAATACCCAGTCGGGATATGAAGGGAGGTGAAAGAATGGAGGCGACTGAAATATGAGACATGAGCAGTCCCTGATCGTGGAATGTGGCCAGAGTAATTGGACATGGCAGACAATAACAGTAAGCCTCAGAGTTTGAGAGAAGGCTAGGTGGACAGAGCACGTCCCAATAGCTGAGAGAGATAGGACAGTTTGGCAGGCTGAACCATTGGTATCTGGTAAGAAAGGCAAATCTTGACTGGACCCTGGCCTTTTTGGGGAAAAGATGGAAATGGGGTGACATGACCTGATCATGGAGACCTCTGTGGTTCGCTTGTATTAATTGTCATCACATACAACACAGTGAGGCGAGTTCTCACCGGGCCACCAGGGGTTTACTGACGCTACTAACGATGGGCAATTTCGGGTGGTAGAGTATTGAAATCTCATGCCAGGGTCCGACCCCTGAGCCAGGTCGCATGCACTTAAGCGTCACCCCACAAGTCACCACAAGTCAGCTTTGTCATATCTCATAACCTGTGAGAAGCACAGGAACGGATCCTACTAGAGCAGTGCTGCAGCCAGTTCATTGGTAGACGAGTACAAATAACAGAGGTATAGAATGAACCCGGATTGACTGAGGCAGGACCAGCGGTAGCTGCTGCAGAAGATCCATTGCTGCTCTTCTCTTCTGAGGCTGAGGAGGCCGCGACCAATAAGGAGGAGGCATGACACTGGTGGATGAAAGAATACAGGTGGATAACAGAGATACTGGCCCACCCCAAAACCTAGAGGGGCGGATGCCGGAAAAGTCCCGATGAAAGGAGGACAGGTCAGAACCCGTGTGATGTTGGCTTGTGCCAGGGTGCACCCAAAAATGTGCATTATTCTGAGTTTGTTCTGAGCGATGATAAAATGGCATCGTTCAATGTTAGCGTGACTGACATTACATGAAAATATCAAGGCACAGTGCCAACTTGTTTTCAAATTAAATTTGTCTTAAATTTACAGAAACTCATATGATTTTCTTTGTTAATTTTACGTGGTAGATATTATAAGATAATGTAAAAGCTAAATTTAAGCTTAGAACTAATATGAAATATTTTTTGTTGTCCAAATTATGCGTGACTGACATTACACTAATTTCGTGACTGACATTACGCTATGAAATATATCAAATATTTCCAACAGTTTCCGATCCAAATGAGTAATTATTGCCCTACCAATCATGCATTTAATATATTTTATTACCATAAACAGCACATGAACATGACATTGACTAATGTAAGCGTGACTTGCATTACACAATTTTATCCAAGATACATGGCAACTGCATTTAAATTTTAAGTTGTTTGACATTCAAATACTTTAATATAAACACCTTTTTCAATTATTTTAGCTGGTATTTAAAAAAAATGTTATTGACAGACTAATCTGTCTGTGTCTGATATTATGTTACAGAATTTGTGCCTAACATTAACCTATGAAAAAAATAGAACTAAATATTAGTTCTACATTCTCAATTACCTTTTGTACAAGTTTTTCAGACAATAGCGTTTGGAGACCGGGGAAAATGGGAGGTGGTTTGCATAGGTTATCTTACTGTGGCAAACATTTTTTCAACAAATATTTCATGCCTATGACATATCAGTTGGAAATTTTACACGAAATCTAGGTTGAAATTTCCCTGTATAGTTTGTTTAATAATAATAATAATAATAATAATAATAATATTTATATAGCGCCTATCCCCCGCAAGGGGCCCTAAGCGCTTTACACATTATATAAATACACAAGAAATGCACATGGAAAATAATCAATAGATATGTGGAATTATATATAATCAGATTTTGTTAGTTTTCTTAGTGTCGGGGTAGCGTCGTCGGAATATGTGAGTTTTTAAAGCAGATCGAAAATCGGTTAGCAAGCAAGATTGTCGCATTTCATTTGGTAGAGAGTTACAAATGTCGGGACAGGCTACAGAGAAAGCTCTGTCGCCGACGGTGATAAGATTTGCACATTGAGGGCAGAGAAGGGACGATTCACCAGAACGAAGTGTTCATCGGGGAATGTATGGATATATCAGACTGTTAATATATTCGGGAAGGGATTCAGAGACAAACATCCGATGGAAACCAAATGTTGCTATTTTGAATTGTATCCGATATTTGATATGTGGCAAGTGAAGGTCGGCGTGCATGGTTGTTATGCTACAGCCTTTCCTTCTTCAGAGTACAATTCTGGCGTTGGTGTCCTGCAAGCGTTGAAGTCTGTTGATTTGCGAATCGGGGAGCCGGAATAATAGTATGTTACAGTAGTCTAGACGACTCATAACAAACGAAGCAACAAGTTTTTTTGCTGCGTCAACAGTGAGATATTTGCGGACCTGGCCAAGGCGTCGCAGTTCCAAGAATATAGATTTGCAGAGGTGGTCGATATGTGTCTCCATAGACAGTGTTCGATCAAGATGGACTCCTAGATTTTTGACACACGAAGAGAAGATAATAGTGTCACGATCTGCTTGCAGTGATGTAATGCACAATTGGTTGACAATGGATGGTTTTGCAACCCACATGACTTCAGTTTTGTCGTTGTTTAACATCAGTTTATGGGAGGTCATAACCAGTATTTAGTGAGATATATTTATACAAGTTGAATAAATAAATAAGTGGATAAGAATCGTCATTGTATGGCAGCCTCCCGAGAAAAATGATAGCACTTATAATACTGTGGACTTTCTCGTAGAAGTTGAACAACGCATTGGCCACAACAAAAGTATGAGCACACTGTTCATTTAACTTCATTATACCTGGGGACATGAATTTCCGAATATATAACCAAGCTGATAATTTTCAGCCCACTTGTAGTTAGGGCTGAAACAATGCAGAAGTTCACATTGCAATGCACATCGCAATGTTTATGCTTCGATGCGCTGTGCACGACGATGCACAATTGCTAGTTGTCACTGTATCTATGAATTAATTCAGCCTCGTTGTAGGGATCAAGTTGCTCATTGCCCAAATGGTAACCAACCTGATTCATGTAATTAGGAATGGTAAATTACCTACTTTCTCTTTCTCACTGATGAAATTGATGTCACTCTTGAGAAACTGAATTCTTGAATGTTGTTACATGTAGAAAGCATTTGATGAGTTTTGGACCCAAATGTATGTTTTTCATACATTCAATTCTCACATACATCATGAGAACAGTATTAAAATTTACCAGTAGTAGATGCACCTATATGCAACTGCATATGTTTATCCAATTACTAGTATGTTTTCTTACAAGATTTTTATGTCATCTACCAGAATAGGAACAAATTGCAAAACGTGACTGACATTACATGCCGTGACTGACATTACGCGTGACTAACATTACATATTTCAACTCTTACTAGCTGTCAACTTTATAGACATCGAATGGTGCCTATTTTGAACACAGACATTCAGGCTCAGGTATATTGAGTGTATCTAAGATATGGTTATTATATTGTCATGCATTTTAGTTTTATAACAACAATGGTAGTATTTTCGTGACTGACATTGCATATAGTATGTCGATTTCTAAAAAAAATTCCCAAATGGACATCAGGCACAGGAATATAAACCCAAGATGTGTTATAGCGTCCATCGACCTATATACCATACTGAAATACTACAGGCGAATCTAAAAAATAATAGTTACTATTTGCTCAATTACTTACAAGCCACTTTGGGCATATATTTTAGTAGCACATGTGGGTTAACAATGGCATATGCTTTCATCACTAAAATGATGAATATGACAGAGAGAAAAACTGTTTTCAATAACTTGAATACCATAACTATCAGATTTTCAAACTCTTTAGTCAATATTCAAGATAAAATTTTTCACAAATTTCATTCTCCGTTGTGGAATTGCCCATATGCGAAAATAATGTTGATAATGCCGAAAAACTTTTGACGTAAATGTGCAAAAATGAAATGTCGAAAATGACGAAAAATAATGCGATAACATCAAAAGTGACAAGTCATAAAAACGCGAAAACGTCGAAACCACAATAGACTAAACAGTTTAGTAAAAGTCGAAACTATTGACAACGCGAAAGTCGTGATGTCGAAACATTGATCGATATTCGCAAACGATGAAAAGTTAAAAGATCGATGCGATGTTGTTACACTTCATAAATTCACGCATTTAATTTTGCCTTCTGCGAAATCAGATGCCAGCTGAATTTTGATTGGCTGAACTGTGTGAAGGAAACTAAAGTTCATCCATAGGCCATACAAACAACTATATGCAGTTAACACACAAGTACAATGACTTGACAGTTCGACTGTTTTGATAGCAATGAGTTCGCATAAGGCCTAACTAAACAATATTATAGTCAACTCATTCCAAATGTGTGAAGGGGTGACGTTTAGCAAAAGGCTATACAAACCTATGACAAATACCGGTCCCTCACAACAATGCATGAACTGTGCGACAGTTTTTTTGTTGTTGTGATTTCGTCTCAATTAGTGAACAATGGTTTAACTAGTTGGCCAAAACAACACATTTGATACATAAAATCCCAAATCAAGCGACTTGATGTCGTAATAATATCAATTCAATCATGGCTACGAAACCGTGATGAAATCGAATAGATCTATCGTTAGTGGACATATATGCAGTTGGGAAAATTTTAGACCAGCAGTTTCCACAGGTCGACATTGCGAAGAAGTTAGGGTATCACACTTCCAACAGAAAAAGGATGAAATCACACAGAAATTTGAAACCAGCTGCACCCACCCACAACGGGAGCGATAGCCATCCATCGAGCAAAACATGGATCCGATATAGAACAAGCCCTCATCGCGTTGTATCAACACCAGACATAGAGCCATACACTCGAAGTTCATTGTTTTATAATGGTATGTATATCATTATCCATGTTTTAATTATTTATTCAATAAAGAATCGAGAAAAATATAACACTCAACTCCTCTGCCATTCAATGGTACCCACACATGAAACTAGGATTGGCCTGGGAAATTACAGTGCTAAAAATAGCACAACATAACAGGAAAATCTGAGCACGTGCAATTCGTGGAAATTCCATTTTAACAAACTATTAAATATATATCTTTATAATTATAGAAACCAGAGTGCATGATCATATGTCCCCTCTGGACTGGTAAACATGGATGCGCCCAAACTGATGGGTGAATCGAAGCATATTTATTTGCATAAACGATTCCATTTTTCGAATGTGCGCATCAATAATGCTACTGCATTTGATGCTGGGTGGAAAATATTATTGATCACTTTATAATAGTGATCCTCGCCAGCTGACCTTGTAAATTTCTTGTGCTGACTTCAAATCTACATATTTTGATCTTTAACCCTCAATGACGTGATTTGACGTGTCTAACAGGTACCTGTGACGTTACCCAGGACAGCCCTCACAGGTAATTTCAAGGTAGACAACAGGGCAATATTAGCTGTAAATTTGTTGCATTCGCTTATTGATAATTTAATTAGACATGTTGTTACCTCAAATTTCTTGAACACCGCCGAAATAGGTAACATTTCAAGGCAAATTGTATCCGCTATTCCACAACTTATTACCAGCTAAATTGTTGATTTGGAGAATCACACAAATATAACAAAACTGGCGAGTCTACATCATGCAGGAATGGAGAAAATGCCATTTTTATTTATGCCGAAAGTTGAGAAAGTCGCACAAAATGTTGAACAGACTGTTCGTTTTTGGGGAAATCCTAATGAAGCAGGGAATATACATCCCATCCCGAACATAATTCAATCTTCTGCGGAGAAAACTGGAAAAATCTAGCTTTAATATCAAGTAGATCATAAAATTTTACAACGTGATCGTTGGTTGCGTGATTTTCAGTTTGTTGCTTTCGGATAACACGTTGTTTATTTATCTGGAGCGATGGTATTACTCGTCTCTTAAATAATCATCCCTAAAAATAAATTCAACTTCCTTATTTGGGTGAGGCTCTTGAGTGACTGATTCTATCACTGGATTGGTCCGGCTCTTCCATCAATTATACTGGCTCTTCCAATAACCCGCCGATTGACCCGCTCTTCTGGTTGGCAACATAACACACACGTGGTTTTAATTTCTCCATTCGAATTGGACCGCAAAGTTGATGCAAACGATATAACTATTCAGAAAGTGGAAACAAGAAATAGATCTTTGGTTTGTTCAGGCAGATTTGGAAACATTAGAAGACAATTTCAGTACCGGTACCAGTATCTGTCGTCGAAAATGGAACAATTATGGTGTAACACAAACGATCATATAGACACTACAGCAATATTGACGGAACAATGCTGCGATCTTGACAAAAACAAACACTGCGAAAACATGTCGAAACAAAACAGCGAACATATGAGCAAAACTCTGAAACTGCAAAACTGCGATAATTGCGAAAACATCGAACCAGGATGGCGAAAATGACGAAAAAATTGACGAAAATGCACAACGTTACGGCGTGCAATAAAGATAAAAAAAAACACTCATAACGTAAAAAAAACGTCAATGACACCACATTTTTCTCACTTTTATCGCATTTTTTTGCATATGCGAAAGAGGTTTTGTCATGCTCCCTAAGGAAGAGGCATGTCCAGTAACCAACTCCACATTAATGGAGGAGACAGGAGAAGGTGCCACATCTGAGGGGAAAACACAGTTTTCATCGTAAAAGAATTGAATCTTCTTTTCACTGTAGAGAGAAGAGCCAAGCCTCACATTGGCTAGTTTATCTGGCATCCGGGAGGAGAAATGTTGCACAATATTTGTCCCAATTGCTTGTGATAGGAATTTTCAGTGACAAAACTCCAAACTGGAGCATAGTATCTAAGTCAACACCGTATTGCACCCGGTACAGTGTTAAAAATCCTGACGAGAACCACTGCAAGAACCCGAATTATTCGAATGAGCATAGCTCGAACAAGAAAAGGCATCGTTTGTGATGCAAAAAACGAAATTTGTACCTAGTGATTCTCGTAAACAAAACAAAATTGTTTGATTTGTTATTGCAATTATCCATCCATGGAGCACTGTCATTGAAGAGAGTAATTCTCAACCCCCCCTATCAAACAATGACGAGATAGTATTGTAGAATAAAGTATTGTTGATCAATTGTGAAGACGGAATTCCGAAAAAAAACACGTGTCATTGCACAAATTAGGAAACGTCGCATAGTGATTATCAATATCATAAAGATAATGTTTATGAAATTTGAACAGATGAAAACAGCGACTTATCTTGCGAAGTAGAAGAAATTAGAAAGACGGCAGACATGGCTTTTATAACAAAAGGACTGTCACATGGTTGGGTGGAAGTTGAACCTAATCTGGTTTGTCTGTGTGCGTACTGTACTAGGTACTTCGTAACGATTTAAAACATAGTCCATTCAGTGTCCAAGATAACTTTGACGGAGATACCTGCCCGCAAACCGTCCCTCGCCATATCAAAGGTCGAGTTTTGATAAAAAAAAATAAAAGTAACTCTGCCAATGTTTGGAGAAAATTTTTATTTCGCATCCAATTATTATAGGTAAGTTGTAGCAATGAATCTAATAATTTCCCACCCTTTTATGCAAACTTACCAAGTCCAAGTCCTTTCCTCAATCTTTGAAACTGTTGAAAACACAGCACTACATTTCTTACATCGGGTAGGATCCCCAGTAACAACGTTTGGGGCATCTTCAAGTATCCTCATCTGTAACATGACAACGTTGGTGTCCATTTTCTTCACCTTCACTTTATTTGTTTTCACTTCCTTTTCTTTCACTTCCAGCTCCCAATCCTCGTCATCATCATCGTCATCATCATTAGATGCTGAACTGCCGCCAGATCTACCTTTGAAGCTTGCACTCAATCTGTTCTTCATGCGAGAAAAGAGACCGGTATCTGAAAACCAATTAACCCTTTCTTTACTAAGTGGATTCCCCAACAGTTATACAAGTATATGGCAAGGTGTCCAGCAAATATATGCAATAACGGACATGCAAAAAGATTGTACAAGTGTACAAGGATTTCTATTGGTGGGAAATGTTCAGATAATAAATTCAACAAACGTTTGTTGAACTTATTATCTGAATATTTCCCAAGGGAACTACTCATCAATCAGTATTTAGTAAAGATATGGTTAATATGCACTATCGTTAAGATCATACCAGCTAGTACACCATTGGCCATCATAGGCCAATTATCTATTTTCTACCACTTTGATTGAGTCTAGCCTTTTTCCGGTGATATTTCATTCACTCAATAAAATAATCCTTAAGACTAACTTCCAAATATGTTTATAGATGTGAATTGTCAGACTGACTATAATGAATATGATGATGATGATGACGATGACGAAGAGGAGTTGCTTTTAGAATTGTTGAAGTGATTGATAGTCCAACAATCCAGAATTATATATATTATGGAATAACATAAATTTGTGCCAGGACAACTAATAAACTTAGCTACATGATTAATTTTGGGAAGGTACAGGTAATAGGTTCAGCAAGCCTTTGACTGATTGTTGAACTTATAATGAACACTCCTAAAATGAGTGTTTCTCTTTCTCTAGTATCGGAACAACCCCACAAATGAAGAATGACCATTCCCATGGCTACCTTCAGAACTGAATGGAAGAATCAATACTCTAATCAAAGAGTAAACCCTTTCTTTGCTAAAAACTCATTGATGAGTAGATCCCTTTAAACCTTTAAACCCTAGATTATATATGTACAAGGGTTGTGCATCAAAGATGGCTATGGTCGTGTTTTTTTGCCCATAAGAGTGAATCTAATCGACCGAGAATCACTAAAAATGGACGAACTAAAAAACCATATATCAGGACTATTATAAAGGGCCATAACTCAGGTAAATAAAAACAAGTCTGTAAAGTTTCAAAAGAATTCTCCAATAAATGTGGGCTGCAGTGTTTGCTGATGGATTCACATTTGAAATCCAACATGGCTGTTGGCGGCCATGTTTTCTTTAACATATTTTTTGGGAAAATGGGAGGCTCCTATATAGAAGTCACCCTGATGATCCATATGAAGTTTGGTGATGATTGGATGAGAAATGTGACCTGTAATACAACTAGACAGTCAATTACTGTGGGTCGCTCACCAGACTTTAAAGACTGAGAAGACTGGGGGGTCTCTGAAGACTACAGCAGTCAGTACTTGACAAAATCACTTAAAACAAGTAGTTCTAAACATGGACATAGCTGGAGGTTCTCAGATGAGCAGGGCTGTTCGCCTTGAAATTTCTAATTGCACACCACTGACAAATCAAAATGCCTGACCCTTTTTTATAAAAGACAACCATGCCACAGTACTAAGTTCACAAAAATCCTTTCAGGTTGAATTTTACAAACAGTACTGGTACTTATTGCTCTCAAACTATTGAAAATTACCAACCTGACAGCCCCCATAAAGTAAAAATTTGTTGCTAATTCGGTCTAACAGTTTAACCTGAAATAGGAACTTATGAACTGTTGGTTTAAGAACATACTGGTTGGAAAATCAAATCAAACTATTCTATTAAACCTATTTTTGGTGTGAAAATCTAATCTACAACTAATGTTGTATCCGGCATGAAATTTTCAACTGTTAACAAGAGCTAGGGCGTGGCAAAATATGCCCTTTAGCTATTTCGAATTGTACTACCGCAAAATAAAATAATAATTTGAGCTTACATCAAGAAACTCTGATATACCCCTACCGGTAATATCAATGCCAAAATGCGGTCAAATTCTGAGTCGAAAAATGGCGGTAACTCATGTGAAAATAATAAGCCTTTTTACTGGTTCGCGATTTTCAAGATGGCCGATGGTTCTATATTTTCCGATTCCTAGCTTTTTATCCAACCCACCGGTAAAAGGTCAAAGTTGAGAAGTAGCATCCATTTCGACCATTTGTAAACATTCGACAGCTGAATGCGAGAAATTTTTATCAACATTTTATGGCTTAATTTCATTTATTCTGAGTGCAACTACGTGTTTAAGAATTGTTTTGTGGCCATGTCATCTATAGAGTTAGGATCTGGTGACGATGTAGACATTCAGACGCCCTTTTTTGTCAACGAACTTCCCATAAGTTACTGATAAATAGCGAGTTCTTGCGTTAAAAAAATAACTCATAAACATGCGTGATACATCCAATCCATCTACTGTGCGAAACCTATGTATCGTATGTATCCAGGTGAGTCATATGACTGGAGTCATATGCTAAACATAGATGCTACTTGTTAACTTTGACCTCCGAAGACCAAATGGCGGATTCGCCGCGAGTAAGTGAAATCACTTATTAGACAGAACCTATATTCAAACTTGACCTGGGCAAAAGACATACCAGCTTTGGTTCAGATCAAATGATCAAAACTGGAGTTATCGGTCGGAAACCGAAATGTTATGAAATTGGTCAAATTCTAAGTTGAAAAAGGGTCGTAACTCATGTAAAAATAATTGGACAAAACCCATATTTGAACTTGGCCTACAGGTATCTTTAACTGGGAAATACACATTCCAACTTGGTTCAGATCAAATAATCCAAACTGGAGTTATCGATCGGAAACCAAAAATGTTAACGGACGGACGGATGAACGGACGGTCGGACTGATTACATAATACTATCTTTTTTTTCAAAAGGGTGAATAAAAATTTGATAAAAGTTGGGGGTCAAAACTCCACCCCCTCTACACTCCCTACCCATTGCCTCAAACATTGCCCCCACCAGGCAGCCTATAAATCAATATTATTATAGCAGTACCAAACAGCATTAAGATACAGGTAGGGAGGGTGTGGGAGAGTTAAATCTCTTATCTCTGCCCCTATTTGAACAATGTGAATCCCCATCCATGAGATCCATTCATCTAAAAAACTCAAAGGGGAGATTTAAGAGTTGAAGTGAATTGATTTCCTTCAAAAGTTTCCAAAAAATGACCATATTTGAACAAATCTGAACCTAATGACCCTCCATACAGACAAAGAGACAAATTCAATCCAATATAACCTCCAATTTTTCTTTGAAAACTCAGGTTATGATTTCACCTGGATAAGTGGTGGTTAAGAAAATAATATTGGAATAGCCAAGCCTGAATTTAGTGTGTCTGACATTTTCAGAATGAGGTCCCCAAAAAGTGGATTTATTGTTGCTATGCCGCAAGGTGGGCTAGAATCACTAAATTCATCCTCTGGAGACTGCATTCTGATTAGGCCTCTTCTGCCTTGGGAAACTTAGGATTGATTGAAGTTCTCCAATTGGTGATATACCCCCCTTTGAGCACCTCGATTATGAATTTTATCTTCCATATTAAGGGATATATACGGTGGCTGGTTTATACGTCATGGAATTTTTTTTTTATTTCGTAGCCACGAAATACTAATTCGTGGCCATGAAATAACTAATTTGTGGCAAAGAAATAACTAATTCGTGGCCACGAAATAACTAATTCGTGGCCACGAAATGACTAATTCGTGGCCACGAAATACTAATTCGTGGCCACGAAATAACTGATTGACCTTTGCATATATCCAGATATCTTTATGGCGACTGGTTACACTTGATGATATTTTAGAAACAATGTGTACGATCGCTTCCATTACAACAATGTACGGTGTCTGGTTTAGGACATGTAAATTGTTTTTTTTATTTTGTGACCACGAAATACTAATTCGTGGCCACGAAATGACTAATCGTGATATACGATCGTCAGTCAGATCTGGTTGTAGTTGTCCACCATCTTGGCATGAGCCACGGCGATATGAGATAAAGGCTGTTGTAGGGTGGCTCGTAAAACAAATTAAGTAATCACCCCTTTCACCAACCCGATCCAAAGTTGCCGCCGTCCAGAGGGGTGGGGTCACATAGGGCACCCACGCATTCAGTATATCTTGGGAGCCACCCTACAACACCCATTATACTAAATCAAATGGTTGAGGAGCCGAGAAATTGTATAGGTACGTGCCATATCTGAACCCATCTGAGGTGGCCATTTTGGATCGCAGAGGGTCAAAGTGGGTCTCAGGAGTCACCCTACAACACACTTTATTAGACCTAAAATGGGGGGGGGGGTTGCATGGGTTCCATATATGGACCCCTCTGATCATTTATCATTTTCGCTCAATGTGGGCTGAAGGTGACACTGAAAATTTAGCTTGCTTTGCGAGCCACCGTACAACACCCTTTATTTGATCTATATCGGTCAAGTGGTCGAGAAATAATGTGTACCCTATTTGACCCCTTCTGATGGGCAACCATTTTGGATCGGGTATGGTTGAAAGGGGTAAATATTTATGTTTGTTTTGGGGCCACCCTACAAAACCCTTTATTTGACTTAAATCTGTCAATAGGCCGAAAGAAATGTCATTCCCATTCGACCCCTTGTGGTAAAAACTAATGAATATTCAGTTTGTCTTGGAGCCACCTAACCCGTGTTTCATCGTTCTCTCTGGGCTAGTTTATATCGGACGTTCATATCCCCATAGAGCCCGGGTCCCACGCCATATGGGGTTTATAGTAGCTTCTTTGCAATCGTATACATTGTTTCTAAAACATCATCAAGTGTAACCAGTCGCTGTAAAGGTATCTGGATATATGCAATGGTCAATCAGTTATTTCGTGGCGACGAATTAGTTGTTTCGTGGCGACGAATTAGTTATTTCGTGGCCACGAATAAGTATTTTGTGGCCACGATTTAGTTATTTCGTGGCCACAAATTAGTAATTCGTGGCCACGGAATAAAAAAAAATTCCCATGTCCTAAACCAGCACCCGTAGATATAGAAACTGAACAGAAGTGAAAAAATAACTAAAAAATGTCAATTTGATACTCTAGATACTTTCCAGAAGATGAGGCATAAACAGAATGAGGTCCCTGGAGGGTGTATTTGGTGTCGCTAGCCTGTTGTATGGTGTAGCATCACTAAATTCAAATAAAGGGTTTTGTAGGGTGGCCCCAATACAAACATAAATATTCACCGGGGGGGGCCCTTTCAACCCGATCCAAAATGGTCGCTGCTCAGAAGGGGTCAAATAGGGTACACATTATTTATCAGCCACTTAACCGATCTATATCAAATAAAAGGTCAGCCGACCACAGTGTCCCCTGAAAACATGGCAAGTCGACGCCGCTTTGTTAAAGAAATTTTAAAAAATGTTGAAATTTTCTAAGTTGAATGGATTAATAATTTCTTAAAGAAGTAATTGTTCTGTCATCTATATACATGTTGCACATCTCCAATCTGTGAGTAACAATACTCTGAAGTTTCAAATATCTACGATCAAAAATGTAGGAGGAGTTGATTACACCATGAAGGTACCCTCAAACAGAAAATTATAAACGAGAGGCCGATCACGATCGGCAGATGTTAACCCATCCATTGGCGATAGTAAATTACTATGATCAGAATCAAAAATGAGAGTTTTGACGTTGAATTATAGAGTATACTGTTATGTACTATTATAGACAAATGTACATAACACAAATTATTGGAATTTATGGGTCACTCGCATGTATATAAGAGAATGAACTGGTACAGGATCTGTAATGCTGCACCACCACAGCCTTGGGTTAAATGTGAAAAAGGTGACCTGGACATGGAATACTTGGGTTAAAAGAGTCAAATTTAAGTTTACAAGGATAGTGTATCAAATTCTACCAACACCCATCAAGATAAAGACACCTCACTGCTGAGCTGTCAACAAATCACAGACATTGTTTATATTGATGCTGGCATCTCTGTTAAACCAATATCATTTATAATGACCTCAGGCCATCTGTTGAGTGATATACTCAGTGATATACATAGCTTTCTTTATTTGCACATTGGCATAAGAGACATCAGAAAATAAAAAAGCCTTATCAATAGCTAAATAGTCCAAAGGCATGGGATGGAATTGTTGAATTTGGTTTAAAGTCGCTCCAAACAAATTTACCAGTACATAACACAAGATTATGGACCGATTTGAACCAAATTTGGTGTGGTGACTCGGGGTACCCTTGGCAGAGTTATAATGGTGTTAGTTTTTCAAATTTTGTTAACTTAAAAAAAAAAAAATTATTATTACCGGTATTACTAAAACAAAAAATATTTTATTATATTTTGTTTTAATTTATTTATATTGATTTTTTTTTTAATTTGAGCAAGGAATTCAATCTAAAAAAAATTTGTTATTTTGTTTTGAGTGAATATATTTTTTTGAAAAAGGGCCATAACTCAGTTAAATATAGTCGGATCAAACCCATATTCGAACTTGATTTGTATTTTGGGCTGGGAAACTCACATACCAAATTTGATTGCGATCAGATAGAAAATGTTTCAGTTATCGCATTACACGTGAAGTGTCTACGGACAGACGAACAGACAGACGGACGAACGACGAGTGGTCAATCCGGACAACGACACTATGTTTACCATAGTAAACATAAAAATGTTTTTCAAAGTCGAAAGGCCCATAACTCTGGGAAAACTCATTGGATCAAACTCAATTCGAACTTGACCTGTATTTTGATATGAACGACCCACAAAAAAAACAGAATTTCCAATTAAACATCCGATCATTACGAAACTTCATATAGATCATCGGGGTGACCTCTAGATGGGTGCTTACCATTTTTTCTGAATTATGTTAAATAACATGGCTGTCAGTGGCCATCTTTGATTTTACTTTTTAGCTCACCTGAGACAAAGTCTCCGGTGGAGCTATAGTCATCACTACTCGTCCGTTGTCCATCTGTCCGTTAACAATTCTTTGAACACCTTCTTCTCCAGATCCTTAAGACCTAATGGGTTCATATTGGTGTGGATGTTCCCTATGTGACTCACGTTCAGAGTTGTTCAAATGAAGTCACCAGTTGTGAAGCTAGGACCATAACTCTTTCAAACAGTTTTGATGCATTCTAACAAATGTGAGCCGATGATGCTGTGTACATAATTATATATGGTATATATAACTATGGGTTGTATAATCTATATACATATGAACTCAACCATCCAGAGGATAACCACCAGATTGGAAAACCTCATCTACCACAGCATGACAGAGCTCTGGAATCAGGAAATATTCTGAGCCATATGAGGTACGTTAATTTATTAAATAAAATTTAACAATTTGATTTATCAAGTTATGATTTTATGAATAAATTATACCTACCTCATATCGGCGAACCCACCCACCTCCCCTTTGATGAGTTTTTCTTGGTTCCTCGGGCGCCAAGTTTTAAACTGAAGAAGGCAGGGGTATTCCGGTGTGAAATCACATAAGTGGGTAATTAAAAAAAACACACCGGAAACGGAACGAGTTGAGGCGAAGCGTTAAAGTTTTATATTCTGAGCCATATGAGGTAGGTATAATTTATTCATAAAATCATAACTTGATAAATCAAATTGTTAAATTTCGTGGCCATGAATTAGTATTTCGTGGCCACGAATTAGTTATTTCGTGGCCACGAATTAGTTATTTCGTGGCCACGAATTAGTATTTCGTGGCCACGAATTAGTTATTTTGTGGCCACAAATTAGTTATTTCATGGCCAAGAATAAGTTATTTCGTGGCCACGAATTAGTTATTTCCCATGTCCTAAACCAGCCACCGTAGATATAGAAACTGAACAGAAGTGAAAAAATAACTAAAATATGTCAATTTGATACTCTAGATACTTCCCAGAAAATGAGGCATATAAAGCACAATGATGTCCCAGGTGTATTTGGTGTTGCTAGCCTGTTGTATGGTGTAGCATCACTAAATTAAAATAAAGGGTTTTGTAGGGTGGCCCACTTTCAACCATACCCGATCCAAAATGGTCTAAAAAAAAGCTGGACCCACCCCATAATATCTTGTTATAATTCAATTTAGTTTGTGTAATTGGTTTTGGGAACAAAATTACATCTCATTGAACAAATCTGCAACCCACATGCACCCCCCCCCCCCCAACCCCGATGGCCTATGGGCCTATCCCTGCGAGAATAGGACATGTGTGATTTATTTGGATGCCTGACTACCAACTCAACAAGCAATAACCCCCCCCCCCCATGTTCAATTGAGGAAAAACATCTGTGCCCCACTGTTGTGAGTAACATAAACATATTGTGCAACAGACCCATATACCAATACAAATATCAATTAAATTTTTTGAGTGTCTCGCGCACGTCTGGACACCTGTCTGGATGCCTACTGACCTCGCCAAAGCATAAGTCAAATTTTTTTTTTAACTTGACTAAAAATGTCCCATTCCCTGGTTTGTAGGACAAAATTGGGATGTATCAAATGATATCTAAACCACTAACCAATAGAATAAAACACACATAATTCATTATATATATCCATCAGGATGCACTGAATTAGAAACAATATAAGATTTATCATATAAATGAGTCAGTTATCCCCAGATTTCTCCATGCAAACAGTTTATTTATTGATGTCATATGTTATCGGCAATTACGTCAGATGTTTGAGACAGCATCAGCTGGTCGGTTTTCTGGTTTTTATTTTAAATTAAGACTATGTATATTGTAGGCAAATGAGGATATATTCAGTAGCTATCCTGGCTAAGACTTTCCCGATAAGTTATCACAAGGTTTCTCTATACAAAGTAACAGTTTATTATTGATATCATTTAAATTGTTCGTGGCAATTATATAAGATTTTTCATACGGTATTATCTGGTCATTTTTTTTATTTGATACATATCATATATAAACAACTCTGACATACACTTGTTTTCAGTGGATGGACTTGCTCTGCCATGCTCGCCAACAGTTATCACCAGGTTTCTCTATCTAACACTGAAATGTATATTTAACACACCAAATTCCATTTTTACACGACGCATGTCGGCTGGCCGGTTAATAATGTTCAGATATTCCCAAGAGAAAATGAGACCAAAATTTCAGTGAAATTACCAAATTTTGATGTTATTTCAACATTTCAGTGAATTTCACTGAAATTTATTTTAACTTTTCCAGTTAATTTCACTAAAATTTCACTCGAATGATGAAATAGTTTTCAGTGAGATTTTGAGTACTAAAATTTCAGTTTTAAATATCAAATTAATTCACTAAAAAATGATAAAACAATTTTCAGTGAGATTTTGAGTACTTTTCAGTTTTAAATATAAAATTTCACTAAAAAATGATCAAATAGTTTTCAGTGAGATTTTGAGTACTTTTCAGTTTTAAATTTTTAATTTTACATCATTATATAGTTTTATTATTGTCTTGGTGGACAAAAGAAAAAAGAATAAAATTGTGTTTTCAATTCTATCTTAGAAGTGTGTCTACATGGAAATATGGACCCCCAAATGTGAACAGCATGCAGTATATATTTAGTATACAGAGAATGGCTTCCAGTAAAGGGATATTATAATCATGCATATGAAATTTTTATTTATCAATGGGCCACATTTTTCCATTATCGGTAAGTTCGTGTCCATATATTATCACAATTAAAGACTATATATATCTTGTGCGGATGCAATTTTCAATTACTCAAATTGAGAGGATTTGGTAAAATACAGGTAAAATAGAGAGTGAATGTCAGCGGATATTGGTAGAGACAAATACTCGCCATTTTCTGACGTGTACGGTAAAGAAACATCTGATTCAGAGCGTCCCTCATCACTAATAATAGCTGACTGTTCTAAGAAAGACACCGTGAACAGAAAATTACTCTGTGCCCAGGGGGGGGGGGGGGCGAATTTTTTTTACGAGACATGAGGTGGGTCACCGTGGGTGGGGTGGGTGGGTACCCGAGGCCGGAAACAGTTTTTGACCACCTTTTTTCCATTTTTTTTTCATTGACATATTTTCAACTGTTTTAAACATATTTGTTTATATGTTGTGGCTTGTTGCAATATGAGAAGCACTAATACATTCAATATTGTTATAATTACCCCCATAAGGTGATATAAAATGGAAAAATAGTGAATATTGTGGGGGTGGGTCCCAAAATTTTCATTGATTTTTTTTGCCCGCAATTTTTTTTTATTGTGTCTGTTTCAGCTTGCTTGGCAGTTTTTATATTGAAAATTGTCTAGTTCACGGTGTAGATCAATAAAAAAAATACTTCAGATAGCTCTAGGGTAGGGTGAAATTAATGCAGTCTGACAATATCAGCTAACAACTCATGACAGAATATTACAATAATTCTTATAGTTCATGACAGTCTCTTTACTCATACAGTTAGTTGATGCATGAGTGTAATGTATAAAATAAATATTTGTATCAGTGTTTGTATACTAAATTGATTTTTAAATATACTTTTGTCAAATAATTATTTGAATTGTCAAATTATTTGTTTCAGTGTTGTTGACAACCATCAATAAGTAAATAAGTAGACATGAAATAAAGTTTTAATAACATTTATTGAAAGAAACAAAAATATAACCTTTCTTGGATAGTCTTCTGAAAAGTATAAAAATATTATTTAAATAGATGTGAAGAGGAGCCAGGACACATTACAGTTTTCTTCACATTGTAATTATTATATCCCATAATTACCTGCATATACTAGTATGTAAATGACACCTAATGTCTAATTCAGGCTAATTTGAAAATTATCAAAGAAGAAAATTAATTTACTTAATTAGTGTATATTTATAAGATGATGTGCATGCAAGGTGGTTTAGTTTGAAGGCACACATAAAGGTCATGTACAGAATGTGTGTGAATTTCTTATTGCACATGAACTCCATCCAATACATGACCGAAGTTCAGCTCTGATTGTCCAAATGAATCTCAGTAATATACATCCGTGTATATGGATTTGGCATTAAATTGACCATCAACGTTCAAACTCAAAGGGTTAAGCATTATTTTAGGCCTAGTTCTAAGTCATAATGCGAGGTCGGGTCGGTGGTCATGCAGGCATACATAAAAGTTAATTCGTACACTGGTTCATATGCACATTTTCCTTTTTGGTATTACTATAGGCTCTAGGCCTACTAGTTGATGCTGGTTGATGTCTGAATAAAAGATAAATTTAAGTTTGTGTAATTTTTTATTCTACTGAAGGCCCTAACACTGGCCCTAGTTATTTTTTGTTGTCATTCCAGGGGATTCAACATATTTTTCATCTACTCACACAGATGAATAGGCTGGGTTATAAATTTACCAATATAATCACATAATATTCTACCTTTGTTGATTGCTTAGAGTTCAATTTTGCACATGTTTGTTAACAGGAAGTAACATTTAATTTGATCTTTCAAAGAAGGGACCAATATAGAGCGGTTGGTCGTTTTTACAGAGGGGACCAACATAAAGCTTTGATGTTTTGGGGTGGGTGTCTAAAATTTTATGAAAAAAAAATGCAAGACAGGGTGGGTGGGTGTAAAAAAATGGAAATGTAAAAAAAAGACCCCCACGTCTCGCAACTTTTTTAAGCCCCCCCCCCCCCCCCCCCCCCCCCCCCCCCCCCCCCCCCCCCCCCCCCCCCCCCCCCCCTGCTGTGCCAACAAAGTTTGTGATGTTGTATTATGTGTGAAATGTGAAAAGCCGCGATGTGTCAGATATTGTGTCTATTCAAATACAAAACTTCAAAGGGCATGTTTTTTTTTATTCGCGACGATCTCAGTCGGCCGACATAAATGGGAGGCACCGCGCTGAGAACTCCCGATAGACGTCGCCGCTACGCGATGTGTTATATAATATCTGGGTCAGCTTTGTTTACGTTGGGTTACTACTGTTAGCGCATACAAATCAGTACAATTACAGGTGACTATTATCGATCGCTTAGACAATTGTGAGAACAACAATGCCAACAAATTGTTGTGTACCGCTTTGTCGAAAAGTCAAAGTCGGACAACGATTCTCGAAAGATCAGAAATTGAGAGAAAAATGGATTTTTGCGGTGAAAATGAATTTGCCGATTTCCAACAAACAGTGGACACCCGAAAGTCAGATTGGAAAACCTGTTGTTTGTCGTAATCATTTCCTACCATCTGACTACCAAACTGACATTGTTGGTTGAGTCAAATAACACAACAATCAATATTTTGCTATTTGAATAGTATTTATTACGCCACCGTAGTGTGGTGTTTCTAGCTTTTGGTTTTTTGATATCGCATGGTCGATCGATAATTCACTGGGTGATTGTACATTCGGCAAACCTCGTCAGATTCCGTCACCGTTTCATCGTACCGATAATTACGAGAGTACAACTAAGATTGGCACATGTGTTTACGTCACCGGTGTAATTGTGGGGACATGCTTCTATTATGAAGGTTTGCTATCCCGAAGGTCCGCTATTCCGAAGGTTCTCTATTCCGAAGGTTTTTGTTATTTTTAGGTTAATTCTATATTTTAAAGTATTGAGACTAATTTGAGAGGGTTCATTTTCACAAAGATTCTTTATATGGAGTGTGCGCTCACATCCGAACTGATCATGCGCGCACACCGATACAGATACAGGAGGAAATAACTTAACTTAGAACATTAAATGTGATTTTGTTTTGTTTTCGCTGGTTTTCTTGAGATTTTATGTCATTACGTGGGCCCATACCTTTGAATTCTTGGCATATACTATGAATGTTGTGGTATATATGGACCCTCCCGCATTGGGACATGACATAGGTTCAGTTGACTTAAGTGGTGTTCTGTGTGTGCTCCAATTTGGAGTTCAATATTTTAAGGGCCAAGTTTAGAATTTTATGGGTCCATACCTTTGAACTCTGGGCATATAATATGAATATTGGGGGGCATGTCTCTATTCCGAAGGTTCACTATCCCGAAGGTCCACTATTCCGAAATTTCTCTGAATGTTCGCTATTCCGAAGGTTCACCAATCCGAAGGTTCGTTATTCCGAAGGTTCTGTGTTCCAAAGATTTTTTTTATTTTAAGGTTAATTCTATATTCTAAAGTAACGAGAGGGTTCATTATCACGAAGATTCTTTTTATGAAGGAAATAACGTAAAACATTAAATGTGATTTTGTTTTGTTTTCGAGGGTTTTCTTGAGTTTAATGTCATTACGTATGACCTATTTCTCATTACATATTCACGCCAAGGAGCCCACACAATTGCTATGTTACGATGCGATTTAATGTGATTATGTGTGACCTAATATCTCAATAATCTGAGGCAAGAGTACGCCTGCTAAAGGCGAATTATAACAGTTGGGGGTATAACGCTCAATAAATACTGGAGGCTATAACAAACTGCGCAGTAGAATATCGCTGAATGGACGAGTATGAGATGAGCCTAAATGCAATTGTGACTTTGTTTAAATGCCCACTTAATTTTCGAGTCATTATTTTTTTATAGTATATACGGTTTGAATAACAATTTATGCCATAAAATTTGAATAAACTACTATAATTCATCACCATTTGAAAGGCAGAATACTTCTATCTCCTAGTTTGAAACACCTTCAAAATACCGCGTCGTATATCTAGCAATTAGCAACCAACATGTCCTCCTCGGCTTTCCATAGAATTCAACGTAATTTGATACTTATGGGTATTTGTGTCCGGGAAGTGTTTTGAACGGGTCAAATCGTGACCCCGACCTGACCTTGACCATTAAAACTGTCAATGCAAGGTCAATTTGGGTAAAACGGACAAATTTCGGCGAAATTTGATACCTAGGGATACTTTGGTCCGAGGAGAGTTTTGAACGGGTCAAATCGTGACCCCGGCCTGACCTTGACCTTCAATATGGCCAATCAAAGGTCAACTCGGATAAAACGGATAGATTTCGACGAAATTTGATACCTATGGGTACTTTTGTCGGGGGGGGGGGTGTTTTGGACGGGTCAAATCATGACTCTGACCTTACCTTGACCTTCAAAATTGTTAATTAAAGGTCAAGTTGGGTAAAACGGACGGATTTCGACGAAATTTGATACCTATGGGTAGTTTTCTACGGGTGGGGGTGTTTTGGACTGGACAAATCATGACCCTGACCTGACCTTGACTTTCGAAATAGTCAATTGAAGGTCAAATCGCACCTTTCACCGGAAAGCAGATGGGAAACAGCCCGGGTGAAGTCGGGCCTATCAGCTTGTGTAATAAAGAAGACAGTTTGATGAAAGTAATGTATGCCACGAGAAACGGGAAAACTTGAAATATGGAAGTACGCAAATTTCCCGCATAAAATTTGAAAGCTAGTTTATAGAATAATTGTATTATTATTTATATTTATGGCTAATAATACGATCTTGGTGGCGTTACCATTTCTGACTATGGTTTTCTTGTAATGATTGCGAATGATGTCACGAGCGTGAACGTGAAACGATATGACCTGCATTCTAGGTACGAAAAAAATTTAGTCTGACAGAACTGTATTAATATTGTTACCACATATGCTTATTAATGTGTCCATGAAAATTAAATTTGATCCCCACAATCAGCAAAAATGATATATTGTTGTGGTAATAATATATAGTATAAAATTATTATGGGTCATTTGTTCTTTTGGGATCATGTGGGCAGAACTTTCAACACATGTGATTGTCATTTGAACTGTTGAATCAGGTGTACACATAAATTATTATGTGCTAATGATGTAATTACCAATGACCTAATTGGATTGCACTTTGAACAATAGAACTGTCTATCCAGCTTATCTAGCATTAAAGTCCATTAGTAAAGTCACACACAGTGATGATTACTTATATACACCTGGCCTTTTTCGAAATGTTAATACAGCGGCCCCCTGTCGGGTATACGGACATTTCCCCACCAGACATTTACCCACTTTCAAAAGCGGACGAACTCTCACAAGCAAGGGGTGTGTCATAACTGATAACGAGGTAAGTCCCAATTTCCATGATGTTAATTCATTTGATAACCATTTTCTGAAGAACAGAAATAAAGAGCGTTCATCATTAATTACCCAATAATATGTGTGCAAATTTCCATAAAGAACATTTAATTTGATATTGTTTTCTGAAGAACAGATCTATATAAAGAGCGTACATATTTAATTATCCAATGATAGATAGATAGATAGATAGATAGATATATTTATTGCAATACACCAATTTATGGCAGTTGCACAATTGAAAATAACGAACATATATATCATAAACAACATAATAACAAACATAATATAGTTAATTTCTAATAATGATCATGACACATTTGCAATTGTCAACTACTAATGTGTTCATCGTTAGTTTCCATTTTATAAAGATAATTTAATTTGAAGAACAGAAATAAGATCTCGATTAACACGTTAATTGGTAAATACTCACATAGTGAATGCGTAAATATATAGTGAATAATGATCATTTTTCAGCATTTGGTGCAAAGCACATTAGCCGAAAAATTTTGTATTCACTGTTCATGGTAATAATGAGTGAGCTATCAATTATCGCTTCGTGCATGAACAATGAAAATAGGTCACGCTATTATAGAGCGTGTGGTGTCATTTCTAGCCGAATCGCCTAGTATGTCGGGTCAACTCCAATTTTTTTGTTCGCTTCCTTATGTTTCTGGTTATGGTCCGACTGGATAATATACAGCAGAGAACTCAGACATCCGACTGTCAGATACCAGAGTAATGACCAATTGGTGGAAGAGATCTTCAAGTCGAACATTTTGTGTTCGCATTTATAAGTTAAGTACCGTTGTATTTTTGTAACAGAAGAGGTGTCCTGGCAAAATTCTAATTTTAATTTTAACATGTAGTTAACAGTCAGAAAAATAATTTTAAGTTTAACAGGTAGTTTACAGTCAGAAAAATAATTTTAAGGGTAGAATGAACCATATATATATTGCATATATGGTCGGTTTATAATTTTCCACACGAATGGTAAAAAGAGGGTCAGTATTTAATAACATTTTTGTTAGAAACTAAAGATAATCGTGAAGAAAATATGTTTTGAGAATGTTGCTGAGGGAAATGTGCACATGTATGAGGATATAATAAACTAATTTACATATTCAAATGCCGGCAAATTTATTTGGTGATAAGACTGTATTTATTCACCTGTCTTGTCATTCTGATGGAAATATTTCCAGACTTAATGGGTAAAATTTAAACCTTATAGCTGATGATTCAATTCGAGGGAATGCATGAGGCAGTGGATTACATGCAGATGATCTCAGCGAACAGACTACAGTATGGACGAGTACATTCATGGATGCTTACCAATTGGATCGAATCATACGATTTGCATGGAATGAATCGGAATAAGATGAGTATAGTAGTTGCTTGCATGTTTTTATCAGTGCGACTTGGTGAAACACGTTTTAGATAGCGATATAGCAGAATAAGCTACGTGTTCAGTTATTGTGAGGTCAAAAGTAAACAGCTTTACTACACAACTGCATATAGTCACTGATACATGTACATACATGTAAATTTATTCCAGGTGTTATATTAACGTATGCGCCTATGTATGCGCGGAAGTATATAATTGGACAAGAACGCCAATAATGTTTGATAGTAATAAATAATAAATTTAGAAAATTCCAACCAAGAGATTAATAATCAAGTTAAAAATGTGATATTTTGTGGCATGTTGATTACATATGATTAGTCACTCATTATGGTGTTAAGCTGTTTTGAATGTGCCCAATCCAGTGAAGTGCATTTCCATTTTGCATGTAAACGTTTTAAAAAAAAATACAAATTAATGCTAATATTTTATGCGTTTTTGCTATGCATATTGCTGATTTTGGACCCATTTTGATGTGGGGGAAAAATGAATGGGGAATTAGCATGTTAATATAATGACATGGTATCGTGTGATACATTTGTTTTCATGACATATTTACGGTGAGCTAAATAAGCACGAGAATATATACGGTGTATGTATAAGTGTATGGAAAATGGAGGCTGTGTGTCTTAACTAGACAAGCTATACAAGAAGCAGTGTAGTTCTATACATGCGTATGCATGTGATATATGCCTGTTTGCGTGTGTATAAATATGTGGTATATAACGTGCGAGAACCGTTTTATTCTCGGACAGAATTGACATCGTATAATTCAGTCAATATATCGAAAGAGCTATATCAATTATAAAATAAATCGAATTATTAACGATGATCGGCTGCAAGGAAAAGGTAACGGGATTAGATTTGTTGTCGTTTGTGGTATATATCATATATAAACATGTATGTTTTGAGATAATACAAACCGTCTATAAGTTCGAATTAATGACGTTGGATGAGAACCCATGATAAGCTGGTTTTCCTGTTCATTTGTAGAACATGGGTAAATTTGAGATCGGAGCAAGCGCGTAGCGCAGCTATTGATGTTAATGACATGTTTCTTGAACATGGTCTGACGATATGTATATTGTGAAAAAATGTGTACCTTGTGTGCGTACATATGACTCACATATGT
The DNA here is from genome assembly GCA_032622095.1 of Siphonodentalium dalli. NCBI lineage: Eukaryota > Metazoa > Mollusca > Scaphopoda > Gadilida > Siphonodentaliidae > Siphonodentalium > Siphonodentalium dalli. The sequence goes on along the minus strand of CP136064.1, from coordinate 146,500,408 downwards.
ATCTAACAGAATAAGAAGTGTATATGCACGATTATATATGTCACGTATTTTTGAAAATAATGAGGTTGTATTGTTGGGGGTAATTGGGAATGTGTGTATACAGTGTATATACACATCGGAATTTTGAGGAAGGTTGTTTGGTACATTGTGAATAAAATTTGCTTTGTAGATACGATACGTCCGATAATTGATCATGGTTTATTTGGAACCAAATTATGGGGATCCATGTTGCGGTGGTGTATAACAAAAGCAAAACAACATAGACGAATGGACAGCTATAATTCGTGAATTCATCGATCGACATTCGAGTGGAAATAAGCTTAAAACGGAAAAGTAACTATGGTTGCGGTGGTATATATATGTTTATATACATTGTATAAACTCAAAGATTATAACATTTGTTAGTAATGTTATTGAACTGTTTATATGACGGGCACGTCTATTTAATATGTATGAAGAAAATGTTATTTGATATTCCACCATATACAGATATATAGATGCTTGTAGATGTGAGCAGGGACTTTGTATGTTAATTTTGTTAACGCATATAAAGGTGTTCGATTGTACCGATGGTTATGGTGTGTACACGCATATACGGTGGAACACTATATATACACGAAATGTATATATGAGGGCGTGAGGCCACTGCGCCAACATGGTAGCACATACAACGATAGTATTCTCAGAAATAAAACACTTTGAAAGAAACGCAATTTAATCGAACCGGAAGTAACTTAGGAAGGAGGGTCCAAATTCGGACCGGCATAAACCGTACTTGACAATAGACAAAGGTTAATACAAACATAAGTGTCAACAACACAGGCGTGATCTCTTCTCTCTTTTCATGACAATATACTTGTAGGGTAAACTTAATTTAAAAACAGTAGCTCCCTGTTAGATATAGTCTCATATAGTTAGTATGCGTTGGTTCAGAACAAACACATAATTTAAGCAAATCCTTGAGCTAAGTTAACTGTGTAATTGTGCCACAACTGCTGGATGTCAGTTTGTATCCTACCAGGACAAGGAATAGTCTGATAAGTAAGAAGGTGCCTTCTTGGTGCGTTCCGGTCTTGTGTGTGGATCACATGGAGTTGGCCTATTATCCAGAGAGTCTGCAATAATGTTTTCGGATTGATTACTGTCCAAGCTTATATTTAGTGGAACTGAGAGTTCACGAGGTATCGGTTGTTCTGGTGGAAATGTTTCAGACTCGCTGCACTCATCATCATCATCAGAGGTATCATGTTCATACGGGGTGCGTATTGAGCTAGAAATCAGATCACTTGGTACAACATAACAGTCCGATAGCTTTACACGATATGATACTGCTCGGAGCTGTGATCCCACGAATTTCCTTATGTTGCACCATTCCGAGTCACTATCTGTGGAAGTCACTAGGTAGGGGAGACCCGGACAAAGCGGATCGCCCGGGCAAAGCCGATCACCTTTATTATTTCAATACTAGCAAATTATTCCGATTCTATCCGTATTTTAGAATAAAATAGTTTTATGTTTGGTTAGTTTTTATACATTTCCACCGAGAACTAGGTATACTGAAATTTTGTAGCCCATTAGAACATTTTCGTCGACATTTTACGATTTTACCAAATTTGTAATTATTGTGCGTTTGCGCATATCTATTGCGCAGGTCGATGGTCACATACCCATGCATCTACCCGAATAAATGTTGTCGGTGTCTTAGGCAATATATATGTGGAATAAGACAATATGTCAATTTGCTATATTTGATAGGACACGCGTGTAATACGCCGGACTGTAAAAAGATGTGATCTGGGCAAAGCGGATCGGGCAAAGGGGATCATTCATAACATGACTAAATTCCGGTACACATGCGTAGATTAAGTGAATTTGGACAATTTTAGTCCGATGTATCGACAAAACTCGTGCCTTGTCGGCGCATGACCATAATTGGAAAACTTGAGCGTTTGAAAACACGCGGTATTAATTATTTGGGATAAATATGTATTATTGTAATAAATAAAACTAAAAAGCATATGAATAGTTGAACATTATTGCATTTTCAGAAGGATTCGTTTGCTGATCCGCTTTGCCCGATGTGGTGATCCGATTTGCCCAACGGCCGGGCAAAGCGGATCAAAATTAAAAATCACCATAGCAACCAAACCAATAGATGTATCTTAATGCATCATAAGTCAAATGTTATGCCATCATGATTAGAAACTGACAGTGCTAATAATTCTGATTGCCGGTTGCATTTTGTACAAGAAACCCTTACGTGATCCGCTTTGCCCGGGTCTCCCCTACCGACTACGTGGATTGTTTTTGTCACGATCAGAATGAAGATAGACTAGGTCTCCGACATGTAGGCCTACCCGTGAATGGACTTGGATACTGTTCTTAGGTCCTTTCGCTTTCTCACTATGTGGATGATTCTGGCACCTATTTTTATATTGTGTCAGAATTAGTTCACGATCTGTCACTGGAATTTGTTCGTTCGTGAACTGGTCTCGCTGTGACCATTGTTCTCTTGATGACAGACCACTTGACCGGATACGTGAGTTTATAGTCGAGCAACAGCTAATGATAGCGCTAGCTGTGTAACATGTGTAATGCTTGACTTATGATGTAAAAGTTCAGTTTCCAGTTCTTGGACTGCTCGTTCGGCTACAGGGTTTTTGTTAACGTTCATTGGGTGACCCAGTTCAACCGATAGTCTATGCTCTCGAAGAATGCAGTCATCACGCGTAACGCCTTGAAACCTGGAGCAGGATCTGTCCTAATAATAGAGGGAGGTCCATCCAAAGGTCTGAGTTCTAGACACATCTGAACTAGTGCTGATCGTAATGTCTCGTGCCGTTCATTCTCTATTAGCATCGCAACCGTGTAAGCAGAGACTGTTTCACGCACTACCAGCATCAACTGTCGATTTCGTTTGATCACATCAGCAGCGAATGACTCTTCAAGCGCACATGGAGGGTCACATGAACTTTGCGGTACTAATGCCTTCGGAATTTTTCTGAAGTGATGCGCACACATGACAGAGTCGATGGACTTTGTCGATTATCTTGTCCATGTCGAGCGCATAGAAGTACCTGCGCATCACAACTTTTAGCTGGTTACCAGAAGGATGATCCAACTTAATATGGAGTTCCATTGCAACACCGTCGAACATATTACGTGGAACAACTGTACATTCACGATCCTGCGCGAGTTTCTCGGTATGTCTAACAACGAGCAGCCCATCTGACGCGATTGTCACAGCATTGAGGTATCGCTTTACATCTCTAACATCGGTGACTCGTTTAGATGGTCGTGTTCCTTGTGTTAAATGGGCACAAGTTCTCCGAAGGTCCTGACACTCGGTTTGTGTTTGTTTCCATGCGTTGCGGCTTGTAAATGGCATTTTGATTTGTCCGGACACAACATCTTGTACGGTTAAAGTACGAACAACAGAGTCTTCGGTTTTGGCGATGAATATGCAGATTTTGCATTCTGGCTCAGTACACTCAGCCGCGTTTCTGCTCGCGAAGTCGGATGGGACATTGGCGATTCCAGCAAGGTGTCTCACGGATACTTGGAATCGGCTCACAACAGACAGAAATGTCACGACACGTGGATTCGCGGAACAAATTTTCTCCACGACACAAGCGGTCGAAAGCCTGTACACATGGTTTACTGTCCGTTAGAACACATGCAGTATGGCGAGATTGAACAATGTATGGACTGAAGTGTTTAACACTAGCTGCGATGCTCAGTGCTTCAACTTCACACGGTAACCAAGTTACCTGGTGTTTACGTAGTTTGGCGCTGAAGAATCCAGCAAGGAGTGGTTTGCTGTTACGTACAACATATACATCGTCGAACCGACTCCACGATCTTTGACTGCCCCATCTGTCACAATCCACACAACGTCGTCTAGCTGGGGTAGTGTGATTGTTTTGGCACAGGAGAGATGTTGCTGGGCTGTGGTGAACATAACACGGCGATCCTCCGTCCAAACAATCTGATCCTGAGATTCACGACCGGCTACGATATCTTCCAATGGAGTCAGAATATGTGCAGTGTCTTTAATCACACGCGAGAGCATTTTGTACGCTCCAAGAAATGAGCGAAGCCCTTTCACTGTAGTAGGCATCTGACACGATGTAAGCGCAGCAACTCTATGTTGGCTTGGTCGTATTGTTCCCTGTTCCCATAACCAGCCTAGCACGGATGTAGTTTTCGGAGCAATGACAGTTTTTGAAGCTGATAGGCGGACATCACATTTTTGGAAAGCTTGAAGCACAAGTCTCCAGTTGGTCAAGAGTTCATCAGGTGTATTTCCCCTACAGTACAAATCGTCTGCGAGCTTAGCGACGATGCCCTTGCGAAGGAGATCTCCTAAGATGCGAGTCATCAACTCCTCAAGTGCCGTCTCGGAACCTGGCATCCCCATGGCAGTTCTCACGTATACTCGTGTCCCGCGGAATGGTGTGGATACGCCGCAGTACTTCATCGAGTCTTTACTCAAAGGAATTTGGTAGAACGCACTTGTCATATCAGACATTATTATGTATTTCCATTGAGCGATTGTTCTTAGAGTCGAGTTCACGTCTGGCATTAAGGAGAGTTGCGGCTTACTATATCTTCCAACATCGGCGAATGCAGTCACAAGTCTGAAGGAGCCATTTGCTTTCTTGATGAGAAACGATGGGTTAAGATATTCAACAACCACACCCACATCCTCTGGTCGTTTAAATACACCAAGTGTTTCAAGTTCATCAAATTTGTCTTGAAGTTGAATCAGCTTGTCGTGTGCATATTGAGGAACGCGGCCTTTCCTTTGAGGTGGTTGGGTGGGTCCCATGTTCACAATCGTTTCAAATTTCCCTGCACCACCATTGTATCCTCTGAACTGTGGGTCGAAGACCACAGAAGATATTGGGAAACTCCCCCCGCATAAAGATAACCGTTGGATAGTCTGACATTGTTTATATATTGCAGTGGTTCCAAAGGTAGTTGATCACTTGGTCACGTCACAATTGTGGGTGGTTTCTCGGGATTTGGTCGGGGGTATGGCTTGTTGCCATTCATCGGAGAGCTGTCGATGAGGACTTTCAGATGAGTGGCGGCGGGCCATGTTTCCGACTGGGTCCTGAGGGGTGCCCGTGGTTCTGCTGTGATTGGGTCGACAATTGCTTTTGGGTATTACTGTATATACTTATATATATACGCGGTAGCACATTCCTTTCGTATGTGTATGCATGTGGATGTATGTGGATGTATGTGTATATATGTATATCTGTATATATGTATATATATATATATATATATATATATATATATATATATATATATATATATAGCTAACAACACTAACGACCTTAGGGAGACTGTTGAAATAATCCGACCTTAGGGAGACATCTCGATATATCTTTTTCTATGCATTTTCATAGCTTCTGTGTGTGGTGAGAGCATTTGGTATTAATCGAAAAACCATCAATTATATCATTTGTGATGACTATTATAATATTAAAAAATATATACCAAGTGTCCCCCTAATACCGTCTCCCTAATGTTTGGTCATTTTACATACAACATGAACCATATTAGGGGGACATATACAATAAATACCACTACATGCGGTATTAGGGGGACACATATTAAAAATCAAAGTTATGGAGATACATAATATGTACTTTATATTTTGAAGCCATATTCTTGCAATAGTCTTACGAAATGACTAGATATAATTTAAGATGCTAGCATACGCGAGAAATTTAACCCGCAATACACGAATGCGGGACCTGGTTTAATCTTTGTAAAACGCTATATCAGTACATGGCATTGGTTATAATAATCAAAGGCACGGGCGGCGTTCGTTGCAGAAATATCATATGTGTTCAAATCCCAACCAACAGAAGGAATATTAAAAAATATATAGTTTTGATCATATGCAAACATAATCAGCGCGTAAATAGTATATTGTCCTCAATGTGCACTATGGTGGCGTAAAAAGCAGTCTGCTCATGTTACAGAAGTTTTGCTTTTGTTTACACAACACAACGCAAGTATAGTAGTTGACCACACCAAAATTATATAAACGCTCTTTATTATTTCCATATAAGGAACAAACAACGCTCTTTATGTTTACCATATCCGGATCTAAACAAAAGCAAGGAAACGTAACGGTTTTTTTCCCTTTCTTTACATAATAGGCGCAAAACACAACGCAATCATATTGGTTAATCACACAAACATTATATAAACGCTCTTCATTATTTCCATATAAGAAAAATAGTAACAAACAACGCTCTTTATGCTTACCATATCCGGATCTATACAAAAGTCAGGAAACGTAACGGTTTTTTCCTTTTGTTTGCACAACAAAGTGAAAACGATGAACAATAACATACTGTTTATGCCATATTTCTGTATGATATAACAACAACTTCTGCCTATTTTTTACTATTTCTGTTTACGGTGGTTTTTGACGGAGCTGAATATTTTAACAGCATACCCACCGCCAAAGACAGCCCGTATCTTTAATATGAGCAATAAAAGATGTTTTTTTATTAATACCAAATGCTCTCACCATACCCTGAAGCTGCACGTTTCATGGAAAATGATATATTGAGATGTCTGCCTAAGGTCGGATTATTTCAAGAGTCTCCCGAATGTCGTTTCATGTTGTTAGGTATATGTATATCATTACATGGTATTGGTTATAATAATTAAAGGCACGGGCGGCGTTCGTTGCAGAACTATCCATATGTGATCAAATCGCCACCAACAGATGGAATATTAAAATATATATAGCTTTGTTGAGATGTCTCCCTAAGGTCGGATTATTTCAAGAGTCTCCCTAATGTCGTTAATTTTGTTAGCTATATGTATATGTATATCAGTACATGGCATTGGTTATAATAATTAAAGGCACGGGTGGCGTTCGTTGCAGAACTATTCATATGTGATCAAATCGCCACCAACAGATGGAATATTAAAATATATATAGCTTTGTCGAGATGTCTCCCTAAGGTCGGATTATTTCAAGAGTCTCCCTAATGTCGTTGATTTTGTTAGCTATATGTTTGTCAGTACATGGCATTGGTTATAATAATTAAAGGTACGGGCGGTGTTCGTTGCAGAAATATTAATATGTGGTCAAATCGCCACCAACAGATGGAATATTAAAATATGTACAGTTTTGTTCATATCCAAACGTAATCAGCGCGTGAATAGTGTATTGTCCTCAATGTGTACGATGATTGCGTAAACAACAGCATGCTCGTGTTACAGAAGTTTTGCTTCTGTTTACATAACACAACGTAATCATATTGGTTAATCACACAAACATTATATAAACGCTCTTCATTATTTCCATATAAGAAAAATAGTAACAAACAACGCTCTTTATGCTTACCATATCCGGATCTATACAAAAGTCAGGAAACGTAACGGTTTTTTCCTTTTGTTTGCACAACAAAGTGAAAACGATGAACAATAACATACTGTTTATGCCATATTTCTGTATGATATAACAACAACTTCTGCCTATTTTTTACTATTTCTGTTTACGGTGGTTTTTGACGGAGCTGAATATTTTAACAGCATACCCACCGCCAAAGACAGCCCGTATCTTTAATATGAGCAATAAAAGATGTTTTTTTATTAATACCAAATGCTCTCACCATACCCTGAAGCTGCACGTTTCATGGAAAATGATATATTGAGATGTCTGCCTAAGGTCGGATTATTTCAAGAGTCTCCCGAATGTCGTTTCATGTTGTTAGGTATATGTATATCATTACATGGTATTGGTTATAATAATTAAAGGCACGGGCGGCGTTCGTTGCAGAACTATCCATATGTGATCAAATCGCCACCAACAGATGGAATATTAAAATATATATAGCTTTGTTGAGATGTCTCCCTAAGGTCGGATTATTTCAAGAGTCTCCCTAATGTCGTTAATTTTGTTAGCTATATGTATATGTATATCAGTACATGGCATTGGTTATAATAATTAAAGGCACGGGTGGCGTTCGTTGCAGAACTATTCATATGTGATCAAATCGCCACCAACAGATGGAATATTAAAATATATATAGCTTTGTCGAGATGTCTCCCTAAGGTCGGATTATTTCAAGAGTCTCCCTAATGTCGTTGATTTTGTTAGCTATATGTTTGTCAGTACATGGCATTGGTTATAATAATTAAAGGTACGGGCGGTGTTCGTTGCAGAAATATTAATATGTGGTCAAATCGCCACCAACAGATGGAATATTAAAATATGTACAGTTTTGTTCATATCCAAACGTAATCAGCGCGTGAATAGTGTATTGTCCTCAATGTGTACGATGATTGCGTAAACAACAGCATGCTCGTGTTACAGAAGTTTTGCTTCTGTTTACATAACACAACGTAATCATATTGGTTAATCACACAAACATTATATAAACGCTCTTCATTATTTCCATATAAGAAAAATAGTAACAAACAACGCTCTTTATGCTTACCATATCCGGATCTATACAAAAGTCAGGAAACGTAACGGTTTTTTCCTTTTGTTTGCACAACAAAGTGAAAACGATGAACAATAACATACTGTTTATGCCATATTTCTGTATGATATAACAACAACTTCTGCCTATTTTTTACTATTTCTGTTTACGGTGGTTTTTGACGGAGCTGAATATTTTAACAGCATACCCACCGCCAAAGACAGCCCGTATCTTTAATATGAGCAATAAAAGATGTTTTTTTATTAATACCAAATGCTCTCACCATACCCTGAAGCTGCACGTTTCATGGAAAATGATATATTGAGATGTCTGCCTAAGGTCGGATTATTTCAAGAGTCTCCCGAATGTCGTTTCATGTTGTTAGGTATATGTATATCATTACATGGTATTGGTTATAATAATTAAAGGCACGGGCGGCGTTCGTTGCAGAACTATCCATATGTGATCAAATCGCCACCAACAGATGGAATATTAAAATATATATAGCTTTGTTGAGATGTCTCCCTAAGGTCGGATTATTTCAAGAGTCTCCCTAATGTCGTTAATTTTGTTAGCTATATGTATATGTATATCAGTACATGGCATTGGTTATAATAATTAAAGGCACGGGTGGCGTTCGTTGCAGAACTATTCATATGTGATCAAATCGCCACCAACAGATGGAATATTAAAATATATATAGCTTTGTCGAGATGTCTCCCTAAGGTCGGATTATTTCAAGAGTCTCCCTAATGTCGTTGATTTTGTTAGCTATATGTTTGTCAGTACATGGCATTGGTTATAATAATTAAAGGTACGGGCGGTGTTCGTTGCAGAAATATTAATATGTGGTCAAATCGCCACCAACAGATGGAATATTAAAATATGTACAGTTTTGTTCATATCCAAACGTAATCAGCGCGTGAATAGTGTATTGTCCTCAATGTGTACGATGATTGCGTAAACAACAGCATGCTCGTGTTACAGAAGTTTTGCTTCTGTTTACATAACACAACGTAATCATATTGGTTAATCACACAAACATTATATAAACGCTCTTCATTATTTCCATATAAGAAAAATAGTAACAAACAACGCTCTTTATGCTTACCATATCCGGATCTATACAAAAGTCAGGAAACGTAACGGTTTTTTCCTTTTGTTTGCACAACAAAGTGAAAACAATTGACAATAACATACTGTTTATGCCATATTTCTGTATGATATAACAACAACTTCTGCCTATATTTTACTATTTCTGTTTAAGGCGGTTTTTGACGGAGATGAATATTTTAACAGCATACCCACCGCCAACACCGCCCGTATCTATAATATGAGCAATAAAAGATGTTTTTTATTAATACCAAATGCTCTCACCATACCCAGAAGCTGCACGTTGCATGGAAAATGATATATTGAGATGTCTGCCTAAGGTCGGATTATTTCAAGAGTCTCCCGAATGTCGTTTCATGTTGTTAGGTATATGTATATCATTACATGGTATTGGTTATAATAATTAAAGGCACGGGCGCCGTTCGTTGCAGAACTATTCATATGCGATCAAATCGCCACCAACAGATGGAATATTAAAATATATATAGCTTTGTCGAGATGTCTCCCTAAGGTCGGATTATTTCAAGAGTCTCACTAATGTCGTTAATTTTTTTTAGCTATATGTATATGTATATCAGTACATGGCATTGGTTATAATAATTAAAGGCACGGGTGGCGTTCGTTGCAGAACTATTCATATGTGATCAAATCGCCACCAACAGATGGAATATTTGAATATATATAGCTTTGTCGAGATGTCTCCCTAAGGTCGGATTATTTCAAGAGTCTCCCTAATGTCGTTAATTTTGTTAGCTATATGTATATGTATATCAGTACATGGCATTGGTTATAATAATTAAAGGCACGGGCGGTGTTCGTTGCAGAAATATTAATATGTGGTCAAATCGCCACCAACAGATGGAATATTAAAATATGTACAGTTTTGTTCATATACAAACGTAATCAGCGCATGAATAGTGTATTGTCCTCAATGTGTACGATGATTGCGTAAACAACAGCATGCTCGTGTTACGGAAGTTTTGCTTCTGTTTACATAACACAACGCAATCAAATTGGTTAATCACACAAACATTATATAAACGCTCTTCATTATTTCCATATAAGAAATATAGTAACAAACAACGCTCTTTATGCTTACCATATCCGGATCTATACAAAAGTCAGGAAACGTAACGTACTGTTTATGCCATAGTTCTGTATGATATAACAAAAAATTCTGCCTATATTTTACTATTTCTGTTTATGGCGGTTTTTGACGGAGCTGAATATTTTAACAGCATACCCACCGCCAAAGACAGCCCGTATCTTTAATATGAGCAATAACAGATGTTTTTGTATTAATACCAAATGCTCTCACCATACCCAGAAGCTGCACGTTGCATGGAAAATGATATATTGAGATGTCTGCCTAAGGTCGGATTATTTCAAGAGTCTCCCGAATGTCTTTTCATGTTGTTAGGTATATGTATATCATTACATGGCATTGGTTATAATAATTAAAGGCACGGGCTGTGTTCGTTGCAGAACTATTCATATGTGATCAAATCGCCACCAACAGATGGAATATTAAAATATATATAGCTGTGTCGAGATGTCTCCCTAAGGTCGGATTATTTCAAGAGTCTCCCTAATGTCGTTAATTTTGTTAGCTATATGTATATGTATATCAGTACATGGAATTGGTTATAATAATTAAAGGCACGGGCCGTGTTCGTTGCAGAAATATTGATATGTGGTCAAATCGCCACCAACAGATGGAATATTAAAATATGTACAGTTTTGTTCATATGCAAACGTAATCAGCGCACGAATAGTGTATTGTCCTAAATGTGTACGATGATTGCGTAAACAACAGCATGCTCGTGTTACAGAAGTTTTGCTTCTGTTTACATAACACAACGCAATCATATTGGTTAATCACACAAACATTATATAAACGCTCTTCATTATTTCCATATAAGAAAAATAGTAACAAATAACGCTCTTTATGCTTACCATATCCGGATCTATACAATAGTCAGGAAACGTAACGGTTTTTTCCTTTTGTTTGCACAACAAAGTGAAAACAATTGACAATAACATACTGTTTATGCCATATTTCTGTATGATATAACAACAACTTCTGCCTATATTTTACTATTTCTGTTTATGGCGGTTTTTGACGGAGATGAATATTTTAACAGCATACCCACCGCCAACACCGCCCGTATCTTTAATATGAGCAATAAAAGATGTTTTTTTATTAATACCAAATGCTCTCATCATACCCAGAAGCTGCACGTTGCATGGAAAATGATATATTGAGATGTCTGCCTAAGGTCGGATTATTTCAAGAGTCTCCCGAATGTCGTTTCATGTTGTTAGGAATATGTATATCATTACATGGTATTGGTTATAATAATTAAAGGCACGGGCGCCGTTCGTTGCAGAACTATTCATATGTGATCAAATCGCCACCAACAGATGGAATATTAAAATATATATAGCTTTGTCGAGATGTCTCCCTAAGGTCGGATTATTTCAAGAGTCTCCCTAATGTCGTTAATTTTGTTAGCTATATGTATATGTATATCAGTACATGGCATTGGTTATAATAATTAAAGGCACGGGTGGCGTTCGTTGCAGAACTATTCATATGTGATCAAATCGCCACCAACAGATGGAATATTAAAATATGTACAGTTTTGTTCATATGTGCAAACGTAATCAGCGCGTGAATAGTGTATTGTCCTCAATGTGTACGATGATTGCGTAAACAACAGCATGCTCGTGTTACAGAAGTTTTGCTTCTGTTTACAAAACACAACGCAATCATATTGGTTAATCACACAAACATTATATAAACGCTCTTCATTATTTCCATATAAGAAAAATAGTAACAAACAACGCTCTTTATGCTTACCATATCCGGATCTATACAAAAGTCAGGAAACGTAACGGTTTTTTCCTTTTGTTTGCACAACAAAGTGAAAACAATTGACAATAACATACTGTTTATGCCATATTTCTGTATGATATAACAACAACTTCTGCCTATATTTTACTATTTCTGTTTATGGCGGTTTTTAACGGAGATGAATATTTTAATAGCATACCCACCGCCAACACCGCCCGTATCTTTAATATGAGCAATAAAAGATGTTTTTTTATTAATACCAAATGCTCTCACCATACCCAGAAGCTGCACGTTGCATGGAAAATGATATATTGAGATGTCTGCTTAAGGTCGGATTATTTCAAGAGTCTCCCGAATGTCGTTTCATGTTGTTAGGTATATGTATATCATTACATGGTATTGGTTATAATAATTAAAGGCACGGGCGGCATTCGTTGCAGAACTATTCATATGTGATCAAATCGCCTCCAACAGATGGAAAATTAAAATATATATAGCTTTGTCGAGATGTCTCCCTAAGGTCGGATTATTTCAAGAGTCTCCCTAATGTCGTTAATTTTGTTAGCTATATGTATATGTATATGAGTACATGGCATTGGTTATAATAATTAAAGGCACGGGCGGTGTTCGTTGCATAAATATTAATATGTGGTCAAATCGCCACCAACAGATGGAATATTAAAACATGTACAGTTTTGTTCATATGCAAACGTAATCAGCGCGTGAATAGTGTATTGTCCTCAATGTGTACGATGATTGCGCAAACAACAGCATGCTCGTGTTACAGAAGTTTTGCTTCTGTTTACAAAACACAACGCAATCATATTAGTTAATCACACAAACATTATATAAACGCTCTTCATTATTTCCATATAAGAAAAATAGTAACAAACAACGCTCTTTATGCTTACCATATCCGGATCTATACAAAAGTCAGGAAACGTAACGGTTTTTTCCTTTTGTTTGCACAACAAAGTGAAAACAATTGACAATAACATACTGTTTATGCCATAGTTCTGTATGATATAACAAAACATTCTGCCTATATTTTACTATTTCTGTTTATGGCGGTTTTTGACGGAGATGAATATTTTAATAGCATACCCACCGCCAACACCGCCCGTATCTTTAATATGAGCAATAAAAGATGTTTTTTTATTAATACCAAATGCTCTCACCATACCCAGAAGCTGCACGTTGCATGGAAAATGATATATTGAGATGTCTGCTTAAGGTCGGATTATTTCAAGAGTCTCCCGAATGTCGTTTCATGTTGTTAGGTATATGTATATCATTACATGGTATTGGTTATAATAATTAAAGGCACGGGCGGCATTCGTTGCAGAACTATTCATATGTGATCAGATCGCCACCAACAGATGAAATATTAAAATATATATAGCTTTGTCGAGATGTCTCCCTAAGGTCGGATTATTTCAAGAGTCTCCCTAATGTCGTTAATTTTGTTAGCTATATGTATATGTATATCAGGACATGGCATTGGTTATAATAATTAAAGGCACGGGCGGTGTTCGTTGCAGAAATATTAATATGTGGTCAAATCGCCACCAACAGATGGAATATTAAAATATGTACAGTTTTGTTCATATGCAAACGTAATCAGCGCATGAATAGTGTATTGTCCTCAATGTGTACGATGATTGCGTAAACAACAGCATGCTCGTGTTATAAAAGTTTTGCTTCTGTTTACATAACACAACGCAACCATATTAGTTAATCACACAAACATTATATAAACGCTCTTCATTATTTCCATATAAGAAATATAGTAACAAACAACGCTCTTTATGCTTACCATATCCGGATCTATACAAAAGTCAGGAAACGTAACGTAAAGTTTATGCCATAGTTCTGTATGATATAACAACAAATTCTGCCTATATTTTACTATTTCTGTTTATGGCGGTTTTTGACGGAGCTGAATATTTTAACAGCATACCCACCGCCAAAGACAGCCCGTATCTTTAATATGAGCAATAAAAGATGTTTTTTTATTAATACCAAATGCTCTCACCATACCCAGAAGCTGCACGTTGCATGGAAAATGATATATTGAGATGTCTGCCTAAGGTCGGATTATTTCAAGAGTCTCCCGAATGTCGTTTCATGTTGTTAGGTATATGTATATCATTACATGGTATTGGTTATAATAATTAAAGGCACGGGCGGCGTTCGTTGCAGAACTATTCATATGCGATCAAATCGCCACCAACAGATGGAATATTAAAATATATATATCTTTGTCGAGATGTCTCCCTAAGGTCGGATTATTTCAAGAGTCTCCCTAATGTCGTTAATTTTGTTAGCTATATGTATATGTATATCAGTACATGGCATTGGTTATAATAATTAAAGGCACGGGCGGTGTTCGTTGCAGAAATATTAATATGTGGTCAAATCGCCACCAACAGATGGAATATTAAAATATGTACAGTTTTGTTCATATGCAAACGTAATCAGCGCACGAATAGTGTATTGTCCTCAATGTGTACGATGATTGCGTAAACAACAGCATGCTCGTGTTACCGAAGTTTTGCTTCTGTTTACATAACACAACGCAATCATATTGGTTAATCACACAAACATTATATAAACGCTCTTCATTACTTCCATATAAGAAAAATAGTAACAAACAACGCTCTTTATGCTTACCATATCCGGATCTATACAAAATTCAGGAAACGTAACGGTTTTTTCCTTTAGTTTGCACAACAAAGTGAAAACAATTGACAATAACATACTGTTTATGCCATATTTCTGTATGATATAAAAAACAACAAATTCTGCCTATATTTTACTATTTCTGTTTATGGCGGTTTTTGACGGAGATGAATATTTTAACAGCATACCCACCGCCAACACCGCCCGTATCTATAATATGAGCAATAAAAGATGTTTTTTATTAATACCAAATGCTCTCACCATACCCAGAAGCTGCACGTTGCATGGAAAATGATATATTGAGATGTCTGTCTAAGGTCGGATTATTTCAAGAGTCTCCCGAATGTCGTTTCATGTTGTTAGGTATATGTATATCATTACATGGTATTGGTTATAATAATTAAAGGCACGGGCGGCGTTCGTTGCAGAACTATTCATATGTAATCAAATCGCCACCAACAGATGGAATATTAAAATATATATAGCTTTGTCGAGATGTCTCCCTAAGGTCGGATTATTTCAAGAGTCTCCATAATGTCGTTAATTTTGTTAGCTATATGTATATGTATATGAGTACATGGCATTGGTTATAATAATTAAAGGCACGGGCGGTGTTCGTTGCAGAAATATTAATATGTGGTCAAATCGCCACCAACAGATGGAATATTAAAATATGTACAGTTTTGTTCATATGTGCAAACGTAATCAGCGCGTGAATAGTGTATTGTCCTCAATGTGTACAATGATTGCGTAAACAACAGCATGCTCGTGTTATAAAAGTTTTGCTTCTGTTTACATAACACAACGCAACCATATTAGTTAATCACACAAACATTATATAAACGCTCTTCATTATTTCCATATAAGAAATATAGTAACAAACAACGCTCTTTATGCTTACCATATCCGGATCTATACAAAAGTCAGGAAACGTAACGTACTGTTTATGCCATAGTTCTGTATGATATAACAAAAAATTCTGCCTATATTTTACTATTTCTGTTTATGGCGGTTTTTGACGGAGCTGAATATTTTAACAGCATACCCACCGCCAAAGACAGCCCGTATCTTTAATATGAGCAATAACAGATGTTTTTGTATTAATACCAAATGCTCTCACCATACCCAGAAGCTGCACGTTGCATGGAAAATGATATATTGAGATGTCTGCCTAAGGTCGGATTATTTCAAGAGTCTCCCGAATGTCTTTTCATGTTGTTAGGTATATGTATATCATTACATGGTATTGGTTATAATAATTAAAGGCACGGGCGGTGTTCGTTGCATAACTATTCATATGTGATCAAATCGCCACCAACAGATGGAATATTAAAATATATATAGCTGTGTCGAGATGTCTCCCTAAGGTCGGATTATTTCAAGAGTCTCCCTAATGTCGTTAATTTTGTTAGCTATATGTATATGTATATCAGTACATGGAATTGGTTATAATAATTAAAGGCACGGGCCGTGTTCGTTGCAGAAATATTGATATGTGGTCAAATCGCCACCAACAGATGGAATATTAAAATATGTACAGTTTTGTTCATATGCAAACGTAATCAGCGCACGAATAGTGTATTGTCCTAAATGTGTACGATGATTGCGTAAACAACAGCATGCTCGTGTTACAGAAGTTTTGCTTCTGTTTACATAACACAACGCAATCATATTGGTTAATCACACAAACATTATATAAACGCTCTTCATTATTTCCATATAAGAAAAATAGTAACAAACAACGCTCTTTATGCTTACCATATCCGGATCTATACAAAATTCAGGAAACGTAACGGTTTTTTCCTTTAGTTTGCACAACAAAGTGAAAACAATTGACAATAACATACTGTTTATGCCATATTTCTGTATGATATAAAAAACAACAAATTCTGCCTATATTTTACTATTTCTGTTTATGGCGGTTTTTGACGGAGATGAATATTTTAACAGCATACCCACCGCCAACACCGCCCGTATCTATAATATGAGCAATAAAAGATGTTTTTTATTAATACCAAATGCTCTCACCATACCCAGAAGCTGCACGTTGCATGGAAAATGATATATTGAGATGTCTGTCTAAGGTCGGATTATTTCAAGAGTCTCCCGAATGTCGTTTCATGTTGTTAGGTATATGTATATCATTACATGGTATTGGTTATAATAATTAAAGGCACGGGCGGCGTTCGTTGCAGAACTATTCATATGTAATCAAATCGCCACCAACAGATGGAATATTAAAATATATATAGCTTTGTCGAGATGTCTCCCTAAGGTCGGATTATTTCAAGAGTCTCCATAATGTCGTTAATTTTGTTAGCTATATGTATATGTATATCAGTACATGGCATTGGTTATAATAATTAAAGGCACGGGCGGTGTTCGTTGCAGAAATATTAATATGTGGTCAAATCGCCACCAACAGATGGAATATTAAAATATGTACAGTTTTGTTCATATGTGCAAACGTAATCAGCGCGTGAATAGTGTATTGTCCTCAATGTGTACAATGATTGCGTAAACAACAGCATGCTCGTGTTATAAAAGTTTTGCTTCTGTTTACATAACACAACGCAACCATATTAGTTAATCACACAAACATTATATAAACGCTCTTCATTATTTCCATATAAGAAATATAGTAACAAACGACGCTCTTTATGCTTACCATATCCGGATCTATACAAAAGTCAGGAAACGTAACGTACTGTTTATGCCATAGTTCTGTATGATATAACAAAAAATTCTGCCTATATTTTACTATTTCTGTTTATGGCGGTTTTTGACGGAGCTGAATATTTTAACAGCATACCCACCGCCAAAGACAGCCCGTATCTTTAATATGAGCAATAACAGATGTTTTTGTATTAATACCAAATGCTCTCACCATACCCAGAAGCTGCACGTTGCATGGAAAATGATATATTGAGATGTCTGCCTAAGGTCGGATTATTTCAAGAGTCTCCCGAATGTCTTTTCATGTTGTTAGGTATATGTATATCATTACATGGTATTGGTTATAATAATTAAAGGCACGGGCGGTGTTCGTTGCAGAACTATTCATATGTGATCAAATCGCCACCAACAGATGGAATATTAAAATATATATAGCTGTGTCGAGATGTCTCCCTAAGGTCGGATTATTTCAAGAGTCTCCCTAATGTCGTTAATTTTGTTAGCTATATGTATATGTATATCAGTACATGGAATTGGTTATAATAATTAAAGGCACGGGCCGTGTTCGTTGCAGAAATATTGATATGTGGTCAAATCGCCACCAACAGATGGAATATTAAAATATGTACAGTTTTGTTCATATGCAAACGTAATCAGCGCACGAATAGTGTATTGTCCTAAATGTGTACGATGATTGCGTAAACAACAGCATGCTCGTGTTACAGAAGTTTTGCTTCTGTTTACATAACACAACGCAATCATATTGGTTAATCACACAAACATTATATAAACGCTCTTCATTATTTCCATATAAGAAAAATAGTAACAAATAACGCTCTTTATGCTTACCATATCCGGATCTATACAATAGTCAGGAAACGTAACGGTTTTTTCCTTTTGTTTGCACAACAAAGTGAAAACAATTGACAATAACATACTGTTTATGCCATATTTCTGTATGATATAACAACAACTTCTGCCTATATTTTACTATTTCTGTTTATGGCGGTTTTTGACGGAGATGAATATTTTAACAGCATACCCACCGCCAACACCGCCCGTATCTATAATATGAGCAATAAAAGATGTTTTTTATTAATACCAAATGCTCTCACCATACCCAGAAGCTGCACGTTGCATGGAAAATGATATATTGAGATGTCTGTCTAAGGTCGGATTATTTCAAGAGTCTCCCGAATGTCGTTTCATGTTGTTAGGTATATGTATATCATTACATGGTATTGGTTATAATAATTAAAGGCACGGGCGGCGTTCGTTGCAGAACTATTCATATGTAATCAAATCGCCACCAACAGATGGAATATTAAAATATATATAGCTTTGTCGAGATGTCTCCCTAAGGTCGGATTATTTCAAGAGTCTCCATAATGTCGTTAATTTTGTTAGCTATATGTATATGTATATCAGTACATGGCATTGGTTATAATAATTAAAGGCACGGGCGGTGTTCGTTGCAGAAATATTAATATGTGGTCAAATCGCCACCAACAGATGGAATATTAAAATATGTACAGTTTTGTTCATATGTGCAAACGTAATCAGCGCGTGAATGGTGTATTGTCCTCAATGTGTACAATGATTGCGTAAACAACAGCATGCTCGTGTTATAAAAGTTTTGCTTCTGTTTACATAACACAACGCAACCATATTAGTTAATCACACAAACATTATATAAACGCTCTTCATTATTTCCATATAAGAAATATAGTAACAAACGACGCTCTTTATGCTTACCATATCCGGATCTATACAAAAGTCAGGAAACGTAACGTACTGTTTATGCCATAGTTCTGTATGATATAACAAAAAATTCTGCCTATATTTTACTATTTCTGTTTATGGCGGTTTTTGACGGAGCTGAATATTTTAACAGCATACCCACCGCCAAAGACAGCCCGTATCTTTAATACGAGCAATAACAGATGTTTTTGTATTAATACCAAATGCTCTCACCATACCCAGAAGCTGCACGTTGCATGGAAAATGATATATTGAGATGTCTGCCTAAGGTCGGATTATTTCAAGAGTCTCCCGAATGTCTTTTCATGTTGTTAGGTATATGTATATCATTACATGGTATTGGTTATAATAATTAAAGGCACGGGCGGTGTTCGTTGCAGAACTATTCATATGTGATCAAATCGCCACCAACAGATGGAATATTAAAATATATATAGCTGTGTCGAGATGTCTCCCTAAGGTCGGATTATTTCAAGAGTCTCCCTAATGTCGTTAATTTTGTTAGCTATATGTATATGTATATCAGTACATGGAATTGGTTATAATAATTAAAGGCACGGGCCGTGTTCGTTGCAGAAATATTGATATGTGGTCAAATCGCCACCAACAGATGGAATATTAAAATATGTACAGTTTTGTTCATATGCAAACGTAATCAGCGCACGAATAGTGTATTGTCCTAAATGTGTACGATGATTGCGTAAACAACAGCATGCTCGTGTTACAGAAGTTTTGCTTCTGTTTACATAACACAACGCAATCATATTGGTTAATCACACAAACATTATATAAACGCTCTTCATTATTTCCATATAAGAAAAATAGTAACAAACAACGCTCTTTATGCTTACCATATCCGGATCTATACAATAGTCAGGAAACGTAACGGTTTTTTCCTTTTGTTTGCACAACAAAGTGAAAACAATTGACAATAACATACTGTTTATGCCATATTTCTGTATGATATAACAACAACTTCTGCCTATATTTTACTATTTCTGTTTATGGCGGTTTTTGACGGAGATGAATATTTTAACAGCATACCCACCGCCAACACCGCCCGTATCTTTAATATGAGCAATAAAAGATGTTTTTTTATTAATACCAAATGCTCTCATCATACCCAGAAGCTGCACGTTGCATGGAAAATGATATATTGAGATGTCTGCCTAAGGTCGGATTATTTCAAGAGTCTCCCGAATGTCGTTTCATGTTGTTAGGTATATGTATATCATTACATGGTATTGGTTATAATAATTAAAGGCACGGGCGCCGTTCGTTGCAGAACTATTCATATGTGATCAAATCGCCACCAACAGATGGAATATTAAAATATATATAGCTTTGTCGAGATGTCTCCCTAAGGTCGGATTATTTCAAGAGTCTCCCTAATGTCGTTAATTTTGTTAGCTATATGTATATGTATATCAGTACATGGCATTGGTTATAATAATTAAAGGCACGGGTGGCGTTCGTTGCAGAACTATTCATATGTGATCAAATCGCCACCAACAGATGGAATATTAAAATATGTACAGTTTTGTTCATATGTGCAAACGTAATCAGCGCGTGAATAGTGTATTGTCCTCAATGTGTACGATGATTGCGTAAACAACAGCATGCTCGTGTTACAGAAGTTTTGCTTCTGTTTACAAAACACAACGCAATCATATTGGTTAATCACACAAACATTATATAAACGCTCTTCATTATTTCCATATAAGAAAAATAGTAACAAACAACGCTCTTTATGCTTACCATATCCGGATCTATACAAAAGTCAGGAAACGTAACGGTTTTTTCCTTTTGTTTGCACAACAAAGTGAAAACAATTGACAATAACATACTGTTTATGCCATATTTCTGTATGATATAACAACAACTTCTGCCTATATTTTACTATTTCTGTTTATGGCGGTTTTTGACGGAGATGAATATTTTAACAGCATACCCACCGCCAACACCGCCCGTATCTTTAATATGAGCAATAAAAGATGTTTTTTTATTAATACCAAATGCTCTCACCATACCCAGAAGCTGCACGTTGCATGGAAAATGATATATTGAGATGTCTGCTTAAGGTCGGATTATTTCAAGAGTCTCCCGAATGTCGTTTCATGTTGTTAGGTATATGTATATCATTACATGGTATTGGTTATAATAATTAAAGGCACGGGCGGCATTCGTTGCAGAACTATTCATATGTGATCAAATCGCCACCAACAGATGAAATATTAAAATATATATAGCTTTGTCGAGATGTCTCCCTAAGGTCGGATTATTTCAAGAGTCTCCCTAATGTCGTTAATTTTGTTAGCTATATGTATATGTATATCAGGACATGGCATTGGTTATAATAATTAAAGGCACGGGCGGTGTTCGTTGCAGAAATATTAATATGTGGTCAAATCGCCACCAACAGATGGAATATTAAAATATGTACAGTTTTGTTCATATGCAAACGTAATCAGCGCATGAATAGTGTATTGTCCTCAATGTGTACGATGATTGCGTAAACAACAGCATGCTCGTGTTATAAAAGTTTTGCTTCTGTTTACATAACACAACGCAACCATATTAGTTAATCACACAAACATTATATAAACGCTCTTCATTATTTCCATATAAGAAATATAGTAACAAACAACGCTCTTTATGCTTACCATATCCGGATCTATACAAAAGTCAGGAAACGTAACGTAAAGTTTATGCCATAGTTCTGTATGATATAACAACAAATTCTGCCTATATTTTACTATTTCTGTTTATGGCGGTTTTTGACGGAGCTGAATATTTTAACAGCATACCCACCGCCAAAGACAGCCCGTATCTTTAATATGAGCAATAAAAGATGTTTTTTTATTAATACCAAATGCTCTCACCATACCCAGAAGCTGCACGTTGCATGGAAAATGATATATTGAGATGTCTGCCTAAGGTCGGATTATTTCAAGAGTCTCCCGAATGTCGTTTCATGTTGTTAGGTATATGTATATCATTACATGGTATTGGTTATAATAATTAAAGGCACGGGCGGCGTTCGTTGCAGAACTATTCATATGCGATCAAATCGCCACCAACAGATGGAATATTAAAATATATATATCTTTGTCGAGATGTCTCCCTAAGGTCGGATTATTTCAAGAGTCTCCCTAATGTCGTTAATTTTGTTAGCTATATGTATATGTATATCAGTACATGGCATTGGTTATAATAATTAAAGGCACGGGCGGTGTTCGTTGCAGAAATATTAATATGTGGTCAAATCGCCACCAACAGATGGAATATTAAAATATGTACAGTTTTGTTCATATGCAAACGTAATCAGCGCACGAATAGTGTATTGTCCTCAATGTGTACGATGATTGCGTAAACAACAGCATGCTCGTGTTACCGAAGTTTTGCTTCTGTTTACATAACACAACGCAATCATATTGGTTAATCACACAAACATTATATAAACGCTCTTCATTACTTCCATATAAGAAAAATAGTAACAAACAACGCTCTTTATGCTTACCATATCCGGATCTATACAAAATTCAGGAAACGTAACGGTTTTTTCCTTTAGTTTGCACAACAAAGTGAAAACAATTGACAATAACATACTGTTTATGCCATATTTCTGTATGATATAAAAAACAACAAATTCTGCCTATATTTTACTATTTCTGTTTATGGCGGTTTTTGACGGAGATGAATATTTTAACAGCATACCCACCGCCAACACCGCCCGTATCTATAATATGAGCAATAAAAGATGTTTTTTATTAATACCAAATGCTCTCACCATACCCAGAAGCTGCACGTTGCATGGAAAATGATATATTGAGATGTCTGTCTAAGGTCGGATTATTTCAAGAGTCTCCCGAATGTCGTTTCATGTTGTTAGGTATATGTATATCATTACATGGTATTGGTTATAATAATTAAAGGCACGGGCGGCGTTCGTTGCAGAACTATTCATATGTAATCAAATCGCCACCAACAGATGGAATATTAAAATATATATAGCTTTGTCGAGATGTCTCCCTAAGGTCGGATTATTTCAAGAGTCTCCATAATGTCGTTAATTTTGTTAGCTATATGTATATGTATATCAGTACATGGCATTGGTTATACTAATTAAAGGCACGGGCGGTGTTCGTTGCAGAAATATTAATATGTGGTCAAATCGCCACCAACAGATGGAATATTAAAATATGTACAGTTTTGTTCATATGTGCAAACGTAATCAGCGCGTGAATAGTGTATTGTCCTCAATGTGTACAATGATTGCGTAAACAACAGCATGCTCGTGTTATAAAAGTTTTGCTTCTGTTTACATAAGACAACGCAACCATATTAGTTAATCACACAAACATTATATAAACGCTCTTCATTATTTCCATATAAGAAATATAGTAACAAACGACGCTCTTTATGCTTACCAAATCCGGATCTATACAAAAGTCAGGAAACGTAACGTACTGTTTATGCCATAGTTCTGTATGATATAACAAAAAATTCTGCCTATATTTTACTATTTCTGTTTATGGCGGTTTTTGACGGAGCTGAATATTTTAACAGCATACCCACCGCCAAAGACAGCCCGTATCTTTAATATGAGCAATAACAGATGTTTTTGTATTAATACCAAATGCTCTCACCATACCCAGAAGCTGCACGTTGCATGGAAAATGATATATTGAGATGTCTGCCTAAGGTCGGATTATTTCAAGAGTCTCCCGAATGTCTTTTCATGTTGTTAGGTATATGTATATCATTACATGGTATTGGTTATAATAATTAAAGGCACGGGCGGTGTTCGTTGCAGAACTATTCATATGTGATCAAATCGCCACCAACAGATGGAATATTAAAATATATATAGCTGTGTCGAGATGTCTCCCTAAGGTCGGATTATTTCAAGAGTCTCCCTAATGTCGTTAATTTTGTTAGCTATATGTATATGTATATCAGTACATGGAATTGGTTATAATAATTAAAGGCACGGGCCGTGTTCGTTGCAGAAATATTGATATGTGGTCAAATCGCCACCAACAGATGGAATATTAAAATATGTACAGTTTTGTTCATATGCAAACGTAATCAGCGCACGAATAGTGTATTGTCCTAAATGTGTACGATGATTGCGTAAACAACAGCATGCTCGTGTTACAGAAGTTTTGCTTCTGTTTACATAACACAACGCAATCATATTGGTTAATCACACAAACATTATATAAACGCTCTTCATTATTTCCATATAAGAAAAATAGTAACAAATAACGCTCTTTATGCTTACCATATCCGGATCTATACAATAGTCAGGAAACGTAACGGTTTTTTCCTTTTGTTTGCACAACAAAGTGAAAACAATTGACAATAACATACTGTTTATGCCATATTTCTGTATGATATAACAACAACTTCTGCCTATATTTTACTATTTCTGTTTATGGCGGTTTTTGACGGAGATGAATATTTTAACAGCATACCCACCGCCAACACCGCCCGTATCTTTAATATGAGCAATAAAAGATGTTTTTTTATTAATACCAAATGCTCTCATCATACCCAGAAGCTGCACGTTGCATGGAAAATGATATATTGAGATGTCTGCCTAAGGTCGGATTATTACAAGAGTCTCCCGAATGTCGTTTCATGTTGTTAGGTATATGTATATCATTACATGGTATTGGTTATAATAATTAAAGGCACGGGCGCCGTTCGTTGCAGAACTATTCATATGTGATCAAATCGCCACCAACAGATGGAATATTAAAATATATATAGCTTTGTCGAGATGTCTCCCTAAGGTCGGATTATTTCAAGAGTCTCCCTAATGTTGTTAATTTTGTTAGCTATATGTATATGTATATCAGTACATGGCATTGGTTATAATAATTAAAGGCACGGGTGGCGTTCGTTGCAGAACTATTCATATGTGATCAAATCGCCACCAACAGATGGAATATTAAAATATGTACAGTTTTGTTCATATGTGCAAACGTAATCAGCGCGTGAATAGTGTATTGTCCTCAATGTGTACGATGATTGCGTAAACAACAGCATGCTCGTGTTACAGAAGTTTTGCTTCTGTTTACAAAACACAACGCAATCATATTGGTTAATCACACAAACATTATATAAACGCTCTTCATTATTTCCATATAAGAAAAATAGTAACAAACAACGCTCTTTATGCTTACCATATCCGGATCTATACAAAAGTCAGGAAACGTAACGGTTTTTTCCTTTTGTTTGCACAACAAAGTGAAAACAATTGACAATAACATACTGTTTATGCCATATTTCTGTATGATATAACAACAACTTCTGCCTATATTTTACTATTTCTGTTTATGGCGGTTTTTGACGGAGATGAATATTTTAATAGCATACCCACCGCCAACACCGCCCGTATCTTTAATATGAGCAATAAAAGATGTTTTTTTATTAATACCAAATGCTCTCACCATACCCAGAAGCTGCACGTTGCATGGAAAATGATATATTGAGATGTCTGCCTAAGGTCGGATTATTTCAAGAGTCTCCCGAATGTCGTTTCATGTTGTTAGGTATATGTATATCATTACATGGTATTGGTTATAATAATTAAAGGCACGGGCGGCGTTCGTTGCAGAACTATTCATATGCGATCAAATCGCCACCAACAGATGGAATATTAAAATATATATATCTTTGTCGAGATGTCTCCCTAAGGTCGGATTATTTCAAGAGTCTCCCTAATGTCGTTAATTTTGTTAGCTATATGTATATGTATATCAGTACATGGCATTGGTTATAATAATTAAAGGCACGGGCGGTGTTCGTTGCAGAAATATTAATATGTGGTCAAATCGCCACCAACAGATGGAATATTAAAATATGTACAGTTTTGTTCATATGCAAACGTAATCAGCGCATGAATAGTGTATTGTCCTCAATGTGTACGATGATTGCGTAAACAACAGCATGCTCGTGTTACAGAAGTTTTGCGTCTGTTTACATAACACAACGCAATCATATTGTTTAATCACACAAACATTATATAAACGCTCTTCATTATTTCCATATAAGAAAAATAGTAACAAACAACGCTCTTTATGCTTAACATATCCGGATCTAAACAAAAGCCAGGAAACGTAACGGTTTTTTCCTTTTGTTTGCACAACAAAGTGAAAACAATTGACAATAACATACTGTTTATGCCATATTTCTGTATGATATAACAACAACTTCTGCCTATATTTTACTATTTCTGTTTATGGCGGTTTTTGACGGAGATGAATATTTTAACAGCATACCCACCGCCAACACCGCCCGCATCTATAATATGAGCAATAAAAGATGTTTTTTATTAATACCAAATGCTCTCACCATACCCAGAAGCTGCACGTTGCATGGAAAATGATATATTGAGATGTCTGTCTAAGGTCGGATTATTTCAAGAGTCTCCCGAATGTCGTTTCATGTTGTTAGGTATATGTATATCATTACATGGTATTGGTTATAATAATTAAAGGCACGGGCGGCGTTCGTTGCAGAACTATTCATATGTAATCAAATCGCCACCAACAGATGGAATATTAAAATATATATAGCTTTGTCGAGATGTCTCCCTAAGGTCGGATTATTTCAAGAGTCTCCATAATGTCGTTAATTTTGTTAGCTATATGTATATGTATATCAGTACATGGCATTGGTTATAATAATTAAAGGCACGGGCGGTGTTCGTTGCAGAAATATTAATATGTGGTCAAATCGCCACCAACAGATGGAATATTAAAATATGTACAGTTTTGTTCATATGTGCAAACGTAATCAGCGCGTGAATAGTGTATTGTCCTCAATGTGTACAATGATTGCGTAAACAACAGCATGCTCGTGTTACAGAAGTTTTGCGTCTGTTTACATAACACAACGCAATCATATTGTTTAATCACACAAACATTATATAAACCCTCTTCATTATTTCCATATAAGAAAAACAGTAACAAACAACGCTCTTTATGCTTAACATATCCGGATCTAAACAAAAGCCAGGAAACGTAACGGTTTTTTCCTTGTGTTTGCACAACAAAGTGAAAACAATTGACAATAACATACTGTTTATGCCATATTTGTGTATGATATAACAACAAATTCTGCCTATATGTTAATATTTCTGTTTATGGCGGTTTTTGACGGAGATGAATATTTTAACAGCATACCCAACACCGCCCGTATCTTTAATATGAGCAATAAAAGATGTGTTTTTATTATTATTAATACCAAATGCTCTCACCATACCCAGAAGCTGCGCGTTGCATGGAAAATGATATATTGAGATGTCTCCCTAAGGTCGGATTATTTCAAGAGTCTCCCTAATGTCGTTCATGTTGTTAGGTATATGTATATGTATATCAGTACATGGCATTGGTTATAATAATTAAAGGCACGGGCGGTGTTCGTTGCAGAAATATTAATATGTGGTCAAATCGCCACCAACAGATGGAATATTAAAATATGTACAGTTTTGTTCAGATGCAAACGTAATCAGCGCGTGAATAGTGTATTGTCCTCAATGTGTATGATGATTGCGTAAACAACAGCATGCTCGTGTTACGGAAGTTTTGCTTCTGTTTACATAACACAACGCAATTATAGTGGTTAATCACACAAACATTATATAAACGCTCCATATAAGGAAAGTAGTAACAAAAAACGCTCTTTATGTTTACCATATCCGGATCTAAATAAAACCTAGGAAAGGTAACGTTGTTTGCTTTTGTTTACGTAACACATTTGACGGATGTGAATATGTTAGTAGCATGCCCACCGCCGACACTGGCCGTATCTTTTATATAGCAATAAAAGATTTTTTGTTCGTTTGATACCAAATGCTCTCACCATAACCAGAAGCTTTACGTTGCATAGAAAATGATATATCGAGATGTCTCGCCATCAACATATGGAATATTAAAGCATTGTTCATATGCAAACATAATGGGGCGTAAATAGTGTATTGTTTAATAGTATACTGTCTTCAATGTGTGCGATGATTGCCAACACCGCCCGTATCTTTGATATAGCAATAAAAGATGTTTATTTTTTCGATTAATAACAAATGCCCTCACCTTACCCAGAAGCTACGCGTTGCATAGAAAATGATATATCGAGATTCTCCATAAGGTCGGATTATTTCAAGAGTCTCCCAAAGGTTTATGGCTGTTTTTGACGGAGGTGAATATTTTAACAGCATACCCACTGCCAACGCCGTCCGTATCTTTAATATAGCAATAAGCAGTTATCAACGTACGATATCTCCATTCGTCGTTTATTTACATGTCTTCGTGGCATATGACACTTTCCGACAAACACTTTAAGGACATTTCTAACGGGACAATGTTTTCGTTTGAAACGTGTGGGGGAGGGGTTGTGTGTCTTTGTTCAGTCATATACTCATTGTAGCAAATGAACACACCCAGCTTCATATGTCGAGTTGTTTGTAGATGCGATCGCGAATCGCGATGGAGAGTTCAAACAATAATGAATATTTCATAATTACCCTCTAATTTGGTTGTTAAAAATAGATAATGACGACGTGTGCATAGATACATTATCAGACAACAAGTGATCATTGAGCGCTAAACGTTTTAGTTGATTGTTCGATCGTTTTGTAATTATAATAAGCTGGATGCGTGCCGGGCCACATCGTTCGCGCCACCCAGACCTTGCTTTTTGACGCTGTTGGGAGACAATATTCAGAAGAAAATACTAAATGCTTGCATATAGAAATGAAATTGATGAGCGTTTGTACATGTATGGTTTAAAATGAAAGAATCAATCGCCGACCCACCCATGGCGATAAAGATGCCATTGTTGGATAAATGGGCTAAATTTGTCAGATTTTCTAGTGATGGTAAACGGGGGTATTGTATCGATCCCCTTGACTTTAATAATACTACCGTGCTATTAACGTAAAACGTGCATCCAAACTGCCTCTATCCGAGTACATGTATAATAGGGACAGCGCATAGAGGCCGTTTGGATGCATGGAATGGGAGCGGAGCGCGTTGCAAGTCCATGTGCACTGGTTAATATATTCATTTCCGCTTTAGCTAACAACTTGCCTGATTGCCAACAAATGCATACAGGGCAATTGGCTGCATGATATTATATTGTCCTTATGAAGGCAGCTTGGGGAGGTGCGGTCCGTGTCATATTTATGTTGCGCACTTGGCAGAACCGGCCGTAGGTTAACAATGCTGTTCTCGCTCGAGCTACCGAGATTGGAACACCTGTATATACATACATGTCTATTCTGCACGAGAGCATTTACCGGTATTGCATCATTTGGTTAATGATTTATTTTGGCCGAATTATACCAAATGTGCTTGTCCCTATAAACATGCTGATGTCAACTTCCATGTACCATGCCATGACCAATGTCC
This sequence comes from Siphonodentalium dalli, assembly GCA_032622095.1. Classification (NCBI taxonomy): domain Eukaryota; kingdom Metazoa; phylum Mollusca; class Scaphopoda; order Gadilida; family Siphonodentaliidae; genus Siphonodentalium; species Siphonodentalium dalli. The sequence continues at coordinate 146,470,430 of CP136064.1, read as the reverse complement.
CAATTGTATGGATTGTATCCCGTGCTAAATTATTTAACGACAAAATCCGACCAAAATATGCACCAGAGAACATGTTTTGCCGGACGACGCCAAATGCAAGATATTTGTTTTCTCCCTCAACCAGATAACTTATATCAACCGAGGGCGTTTTGTAATAATGTCGTTTGGTCCCAAAAGGTTTGTCCTACTGTTTGTTTTCTTCCTGAGGGGGTTTTGTCAGAGTACCATGACAAGATATCTGGACATCAATTCAAATTCAGATGTTTATTGAACATGGATTATCATCAGAACAAAATGAAAATATAACAATGATGACGATTTTATAAAAAAAAAAACAATGATGACGACTTACATAACATATAATCAAATAACTTAAAGGCACGGGAGGCCTTAATTGTCGAAAATATTCATATCTGTTCCAAACACCGTAAACAGAAAAACATTAACACGCTTAGTGTTCAATGCATATATACCATGACAATCGCGTAAACAACAGTATGTTATCATACAGATCTACTATATGTTATCTGAACAAGAGCCTGGTTGTGTTACAGAAGACAGCACAATGCTGCTGGCTAATCACACACAAATGGTATAAACGCTCTTTATTAGTTCCATATCAGGAATTCACCAACAAAGAACGCTCTTTATGTTTACCATAATAATATAAACAAACACCAGAAAAGTAACTGTTTATGCTTTTTTTTGTTTACATAACAATGGTCAAACATATGTCTACATTTTGATGTTCTTTCTGTTTGTGCCGGTTTTTGACGGGTGGAAACATTTTGACAGGATACCCACCGCCAAGGCCTCCCGTACCTTTAAACGTAGAACTGGATAGCTTCTATCTCATGACATGACTAGACTACTTTGTGGCACATGAGGGGTTTCTGAATTATGACGTAGACAGGACACCGATAATGATGAATGTTCACTAATCCTGATATGGCACCAGAGATAAAATGGGAAATAAACAGTATCCGTTATCATGAAAGCCCTTGTTGCACTTCCATCCGAACTGTGTGGTGAACCATTGACCGATTTAATTTGGATATGGCTCAACATGAGCATTATGCCAAAGTTATATTTGTCCCAGGAAAACTACGAAAACCAACAGCGTCTGTCCGAGTGTGCGTCATTTCGTCCGTGCATGCGCATTTTGGTTTGCGAACGATAACTTTAGTAACGTTAAAATTGTATTAATTTTCTGCGCATGTTTTATCTCTTTACTCCCCATAAGCGTCCCTGGACGCTTTTGCACTATTTCCACATAAGCGCATGTGGACGCCTCGCAACATATCCCTAGACGCGCATAAGAGCGCGTTATCAGACTTCCCCACAAGCGCCCTAGAGCGCCACACTAGGCCCAGACTGTACTAATGAGTTCGCCCCTATGCCCCCCGCTTTTGCTATGTTTCTAATCGAGACCACCCGGTTATGTCAACTCGTTATTTGCCTATCTAATAACAATAAACGTGGCACCGTGTGCATCGCGCGCGACACATGCTGTGTTACTTGGGTACCATTCTAAGTATTTACGAACAACATGGCTGCAACATTTTCGAAACAGCAAGTGATCGACATGTTAATGGGAGATGATAGCGATTTTAGCGGAGATTGCGGTTCCTCGTCATCAGAAAATTCAGACGACGATTACTCTGCCCCTGCTACCAGCGACAATGTGACCTCCATCGATGATAGCAGCTTGAATAATAACCCGATTGGCTGGTCAAATAAACTTCGAAAGGTATCACTTCAGCCATTTACCCAAAGGACAGGGCCAGTTATACCAGATGAATTCGATACTGATACAGCAACAGCTTTGGAATATTTCAATTTTATGTTCTCGCCATCGAAGTATGCCGAAATAGCCAGGCATACTAACAACTATGCCAAATGGAAAATGGAAGAAAAGGGCGAGACTGATAAATACTGGTCTGATATTTCGGAACTAGAACTTCGTGCGTACATCGGTATGAACATCATGATGGGTGTGAATGACCTTCCCTCATACAAGCAGTACTGGTCACATGATGAGTTTATCTGAAACGCCGGCATCAGCAAAGTTATGAATCGGCGCAGATTTGAAAAAATCACAGAATACTTCCACGTCAGTGACCGAGAGAGCGAACCTGCTAAAGGGACAGATTCGTACGATCCACTATATAAGGTTCGCGACATCATCGACTCATCACTAACAACATTGAAATCGTGTTACTTGCCTTCGCAATATATATCTGTCGACGAAGGAATGATAAAATGGACAAGCATCTCCTACAAGCAATACATGCCGGCAAAACCAATAAAACGAGGGATCAAAATATGGATGATGTACGATGCCACCAATGCCTACCTGTTAAACTTTGAAGTATGCCTCGGAAAGCATTATTTCAAACCGTCTGGAAAAGGTCTCGGGTATGATGTGGTTACGTCATTGTCATCGGATTTGTGTGACAAAAATTACTGTTTGTTCTTTGATAACTATTTTACGAGTGTGCACCTCATGCAGGACTTACTAAACGATGGGTTTTACTCGTGTGGCACCGTTTGGCAGAACAGGAAAGGATTCCCGAAGGATTTACAGCGACTGAAGAAAATGAATCGAGGTGACTATAACACTAGGCAGGATGGCGAATTTCTCACGGCAACGGTATGGCAGGACAAGAAACAAGTGTTCACCCTTAGCACGATGACTGACCCAACGACAGATATCATGGCTAATCGGCGCCAGGGAAAAACAATTTTTGAAGTGACTCAGCCGATGAGCATATTCATGTACAACAAGTACATGAATGGTGTTGACAAACATGATCAGTTGAGGATGACGTATCTCCTCGGTCGCGAAAGGAAAAAAGCATGGAAATGCATATTCTGGTTGGTCGCCAATTCATCAATAGTTAACAGTTTCATCTTGTTCAAAGAAACATCAAAGAGACATAATTCTAAGAAGGTGTTCACGCATATGGATTTTAGGATTGAACTGGCTCATCAACTGATTGCAGGATATTCTTCTAGAAAACTCAAAGCACAAGAAGAGCCACGTGCCCTCAATATATCACAAGAAAACTCAAACGGACACGTGTCCACACACATGGGACGCAAGAACCGATGTCGGGTTTATCTGAACTCAAAAGAAAGAAAAGAAACTGTATTTGGTTGCAAACTCTCCAATGTTCATCTATGTAAGGACGGTTGCCATTTCAAGTATCATTGTAGTTGAACGTTCCGAACAATTATGGATTATGGTTATGAGATATATAATGCATGGACATCACATGCAGAGAACCCAATGTGTATCTACTGTATATTGCTATACTCAGTTAACATTCATAGTATCCAATTATATTAATTGTTCACGCAACACATTTCATGATATAATTTCAAATTTGGTGAAATGCACGATTTGACTCAGTTATTATTTCAAACCAAATTATAACATTCAAAAACAAATTTATTGCGAAATATTTTTAAAGATACGGGCGGCGTTCGCGGTGGGTATGGTGTTAAACATTCATATCCTTGAAAAACCACCATAAACAGAAGGAATAGTAAGATATGGACATACCTTGTTCTTATACCAATCAGAAATATGGCATAAACGGTATGTTATTGTCAATTTGTTCCCCTTTGTTATGTAAACAAAAGCAAACAAATTACGTTTCATTGCTTTTGTTTAGATCTGGATATGACACACATAAAGCGCGTTGTTTGTTACTGTTTTCCTGATAGGGAAATAATAAAGAGCGTTTATATCATTTTTGTATGAATAACCAATAGAATTTCGGTCTGTTATGTTATTTACGTAAACCATTGTACGTCTTGACGACAATACACTATTTACGCGCTGATTATGTTTGGCATATGAGTTGAACTGTATATACATGATATATCAGTACACGGCATTGGTTATAATAATTAAAGACACGGGCGTATATACATGTATGTTGGCGTTCATTCTGTTGATGCCGATTTGAACAAATATAAATATTTCTGCAACGGATGTCGCCCGTGACTTTAATAATGGTTGCATTAGTTGAAAATCGACTATAACCAAGATCGCTATTTGCGTCGTTTTAGAAACACCAGCGCAGTTATTATTATATTTTTCAAAAATATATATGTTCTTGAATGTTTTTGTTTTATCAAATCGCTCTAGTTATCCAATCACCTTGAAAATTACAACTTTAGAAAAATAACGGTACTTTTTCGTAACGGAATTAGTTTGACCTACCCGCATCATAGCAATTCAACATGACCACCGGCATCATAGTATATTAGCATGCCCACTTGACCAGGGGTGGACACGCGACAGCTCAGCTACAGTTATGTATTATTGTTTCAAACCGCTTAACATTAAATGGCTGGTGTTACATGCATGTTTCAGTCGGACGTTATGTTACAATTTGCTTGATCGAAGAGTTCACAAACTATTTTCTCAAACATGTTTGGTTTTTGAGTAAAAGGAAATATCTATATCAATACAATGTGTATATTGTGCGGTCCTTTTTCTGATAATGTTGGTATATGTTTCTGGTGTTTCTGACGTATGTGATAAAATAGTGTGTAATCGTACACCTATATACCCGTATATGGATTGTTTCAAATTTCTCTTATATTATATAATGCGGCTAAATTTTAAATGGTGATGCCATACAGTGTTTGCACGAAGATGAACTTCCAAGCACGACGTGTTATATAATAGGTGTTTTCGACGTCGAAATCAAAGTTGATATTGAGTAATTAGACAACGCGCCATAAAACCAATGACATACACGTATACCTATGATCTAGCCTGCATCACGATTACCATTGATTTGTGCTAATAAATCAGAAGCCGTGCGGTATATACACGTAAGCATTACGCACTCTGGAAGCGGAACATACTTATGTATGTACAGCGAATTACCAATGAATAATAATTATAATTGAATTGTATGTGTATGTTCTATATTTCTGTTAACTGTTACATTTGCATGTTAGTTTATAGTAATAAACAATCACAAACATCACTATTCTGAAAATATATAAAACCTTACTTGAATTTCGTCGCGTTATTTTGGCTGAACGAAATAGAGGATATCTAGCGTTCTGAATTGATACCGGACAAATATATTTGATTATTTTCGCGACCGACTAGCTGCACTTTTCGCCAGCGGAAATACATTTGTTCTGGCAGTAACAACAGAAACTCATTATCGCCAGAAACAATGTACATGCGTTGACGACAAGTTGGTCGCGAAATTAAGTCCTTAAGCCATATCATGAGATATTTCTGGTATTAATTATGAGAAGAAAACAAAACACATTTGCTTTGAATTGTTTACAAAATACTTTTGGGAGTTGGTGACTTTCCAAAATAAGACGAGTCTAAATCCTGAACAAGGATCATTTGTATAAGACCTATTTTATTGTCACAATGTGACATTCGTGTGCAAACACGTCGTGGTCACTTCAACCCATGTAATCTGAGTAAATGATGAGATTTTGTATGGAATATTAAAAGAAACATTTCAGAGCTGACGAAACGCACAATACATATAGTTTGATATACTGATATTGAACTAATCCCAACAGAAATGTCGAAGATACTTGCTTGCCCAGGGCTCTTATACACAGGTGTCGATTTTCTCATATTACGACACACGTCCCGGCTTACGGTCATGATCCCCAGTTGGAGTGTCACTCCAACAGCCTACCTTCACTGCGTCAACACAGTAACAGGTTTACCACCATTTATGGAGCAACGGGATACTTTCTGACAAGCCAAAACTTATGGGGAAATAGCGTCTGGTACTTGATATATGCCCGGGAACACACCGTCGGTATTATGTTATAGCTGCAGGGAGATGAAGGGGTGGCTTATACAGCTAGTGTGGGAACTAAAGAGTTAAATATCTTATAAATATGTTCAGTGCGTAAATACAATTCAAGTTCGAAAATGGGTTCGGTCCGAATCATTTTTTACTAAGTTATGACCCTTTTTACTTAAAATTTTCCAAATTTGAGATTTCTCGATAAATTTAAATTGGGCTGTTTGGTCTGAAGGAAATGTGTATGTTAGCTGTTTAGTGCCAAATAAGGATTTGTTTCGAATAAGTTTTACTGAGTTCTGGCCCATTTTAGAGTAAGGATTTTCCAAATTTGAGGTTTCTGGATAACTCAAGTTTTGGTTATTTGATCGGAACCAAATTGGATGTATGATTTTTCCAGTCATATTTTGTTACCAAGAAGACCCTTATCGCTTGTCCAGGATCATCTATAAATTCTGTCCTACTTTCTAGAAAGGCAATGCCCTAAATGAATCAAATTTAAAGGGGATATGTATATTATTTAAAGGGGCATTGTGTCCTCAGTACGTATGTGGCTTATTTCATGCTGTATTAAATTGTAATGATGTTGAGAAAATACTATTGTATAAGTTACTTTAATATAATAGTAAATAAAATGCCATACAAAAACACTCATTGTCGAAGCAGTCAGTTGCTATTTGCAATATTGAAATACAGTATATCGAGTTTGAATATACAAGCTCTGTTTAGTTGTTTTGAACAGAAAATTACCTATGTGATTTTATTTATATATTACTTTTATAATAAAATACAGGTAGCCCACAATCGTGCTACAATAAAGTAACCCAGTAAGTCATGAGTGTTTGTGAACCTGATTCTTTTCATGCAACTTTGTCTTGCGTGGGTTCGTGGAACTGGTTGTAATGAACATATTCTTTCTTAAACAATTAATGAATTTCTTTGCATATATATAGCATGGACACCAGTCAGAATAATTTTATTGGTGCCAACAACAATATCAGAAGGTGTATTAAACCATTCGCAATGAATGTGTTATATAATTATTGTTTATTGACCTCCAAGTATGAAGAGCTAACGAGTTATGTGGCTTATATTGACACGTATGAATACCTATACAGTGAAAAATGGGTGGCATACAAAGTCAAATATAACTCTTTTGAGTAGTACTCATTAGGGGCAATAGCCTAACCTGTATATGCAATGCGTTGAAACCAGTTATTAGGGAGACATATATAACGAGCACGTACGTGTCTCCATAATCACGGTTTATCACCTATCAGTTAACTTGAGAAAGTTAATATTCCCACAATACCCGCGTTTGGCTTCTATATATATATGGACACGTATTTATATATATATACAATAAATAAGTTGGTGGCAAACAAAGCCAAATATTACTCTTTTGAGTCGCAATCATTGGGGATAATAACATAACGTGTACATATGCAATACGTTGCAGAAACATACATGCATGCTGGTTATCTTTGTCTCCTTAATAACGGTTTATTACGTATAAGTTAATCTGAGAAAGTTAATATTCCCACAATACCCATATAGTGGCTTCTATAGACACGTATGTATATCAATACAGTAACAAATGAGTGGCATACAAAACAAATATAACACTTTTGAGTTGTAATCTTTAAGGACAATAACCTAACATGCATATGCAATGCGTTGAAATCCGTCAATAGGGAGACACATATAACCAGCATGTACGTGTCTCCCTAATCATGGTTTATTACATATCAGTTAATTTGAGAAAGTTAATATTCCCACAGTGTCCACTATGTGGCTTCTATGGACACGTATTTATACCTATACAATAACAAATTGGGTGGCATACAAAGTCAAATATAAGTCTTTGAGTTGTCATCATTAGGGACAATAACCTAACGTGTATATGCAATGCGTTGAAAACAGTTATTGGGGAGACATATATAACCAGCGTGTACGCGTCTACCTAATCACAGTTTTTTACCTATCAGTTATCATTTATTATATTAACTCGCCACGTTATAGTACGGGGGGAAAAGTCATATTGTACTCCCAAATGTCACATTGGACTCCCGAGTGTACAATGCCACGTTATATTGGGACTCTGTGACGTAACGAATTACCTATTGCGAAATAAACTGGTGAAATTGTGATGCGCGTACAACAGATTTAGCAAACGTTTCACTTCCGCGTTGAGTATTTTGTATTGCCGTGTTTACTGTTCCAAATCAAATCATGCATACTGTGTGTTTCGTCATCACGGTTTCTACAAATAAAATGCGAGCGCACAATATCCATGTAACTTGTTAGTTTTTTATCATTCTACATTTATATTTATCTGATTTAAAAAATAAAACGATGAAAATACTAGGCACACACACATAGTAACATACTGGTATATAAGCCTTTTATCAAAGTCGGAATGTCATTTTGAAAAGATAAGAGATCACCCATGACTATCTTTAAACGATTTAGAATTTGGAAAGTTGACGCATAATTTGGTCGCCTATTATAAAAAATAACCAAAAACAACCATGTCATCGATGACCTTTCACCTATTAAATGGCGATCGCGATCTTTAAAAAAATCGTATTAGTAGCGAAAACAGGAATGCATGTTTACATAGCACGTGTCTAATTATGCCAGCTAATGGGATTTTATATTCGAGAACAGTTGAAGCTGCTTTCACAGACCTGCGGCGGACGCACAAGGCCAACGCTATCGGGTTTGTGGCTGACCACTGGCACTGCGCATAAACCGATAGCCGCAGACACTGCACGCATGCGTCAGCCGCAGGTCTGTGAAATCAGCTTTAACTTCAGACAGACAAAATTGCGACTACGACCTCCAAGTCATCTGGCCATGTGAACGGGTTCCAAACAATTATGTTTCGAGTGAAAAGGTCAGAGGTAGCAAATTACTCTAAATTACGCGGAACGTGAAATGTTGACGCATCATTTTGTCGTATATTGCAATTTTAGAAGATATGAACACTTCAATTAAAACAAGTTGTAAATTTTCAATGATCTTCCCACAACAATCATGTGATCGATTTTGCTCAAATATGACTGTACGATTACACACCACATGTCCCAATTAGGCCAGATAAAGGGATTTTATAATCGACAACGGTTAAACCACAAGACAGACCACCACACTGTTGGTCCAACCAAATTGCGACCACGCCCTTTAGGCCATGTGTACGTGTGAACGGGTCCCAAACCATATTCTTGCATATGGCGAAGTCCACCCGCTATGTGTGTACACCTCCTTTGATAAGAAATACTGCTGACCTTGTGATTTTGATTGCGAATTATAAATGTTATACCTAAACAGAATACAACCAAAGCATATTATGCAATCTGATTGTTAACATTTATGAGGCCTGATAACCCTGACTAGATCACAGGACGTATAACTGTTATATTTATATATTTACATACACCTGATATCTCTTCCGATTTCCCCATAGCGTTACGGTAGACACACCCCCTTATTCAATGCGTTCATAAATCTATGAACGTAACGTCACGTTCATTGTCGTTCATAGGTTTATGAACACATTGTTCCCGGAAATCACCGGGGATTGTCGGACATTACCGACTGCTTGAGTATCTAGTCAGCCAATACGCCAAGGATTTGATAGCAAACAATATGTAATCGAGGTTCACGATTGGATGGCTTGTGGCATCTGATCGCGAGCACGGGTGGCACAAGATGTTCGGTTGACTATCAGAATGTTGGTTATCATATAATTCCATAATATGTCAAATATAGCGAATTATCGAAATATGAAATACAACGAAAAAGCGAAATATGAAAATACAGCGAAATAGCACGAAAAATCGAAATAGGAAAATACAGCGAAATAGGGCGAAATATAGAGCAAAATATAGAAATAGGAAATTATTTTTATAAACAAAATAACGGACATATTTGAAAAAAGTGTTTTTGACTTAATAACGGACATATTTGGAGAAGTGTTTTAAAGAGCGTAAGTATATAAATATGAATAATAAACGGCGGACTCAACGTGGTCATGGGTTTTGACTGCGATAAAAAATCAGCAAACTCCGCATGAACCCCTTTGGGGTTTATGCAGTTTGCTGAATTTTTCTCGCGGTCAAAATCCCATGACCACATTGAAACCGCCGTTCATTTCTTATATAAAACAAAGTGCACCATTCCAAATTTCATGCATAGAAACAAGTTTTATTCCACACCGAGATGCCAGGCCAGATGGCACTGAGTAAAATTTTATTCCATAAAATTATATGGATAGCATACACACACTGTTTACATTTAAAACAATTACATGTTTCGGAAATATGCTCAAATTCTTTCATCCTATCTGTGGTTCTACGTAACTCTGGGTGAGAATTTCACACTATATGTGCCATGAATCTGAATGAGCTAAGATCGCATGTAGTAACATCATGATTTATAATGGAATATGCAATGGTTTGAATGTAATCAATTTCAATTGGGGGAGGGTCCGGGAGGGTGCGCGAGATCTTTTTTTGGATTTACAGCTGGGAGTTACCGTTCAAATCTCGAGATTAACGGGGTCTTTATTGGTGTTATATGGTGCTGACAGGTTCATTTAATGACAAAATTACGATTAGCCAATTAAGCTGGATAAACAACACATGTGGCGGCACACGTCGGTTTCATTTGCGGCCAACCAAATATACCACATGTAATTTCATTAGGTTGTCGCTTGAGGGACCTAGCAGCAATAATACGCATCGTAGCATTGATCTTGGTTACGAGCACTTTTGGGGTCCGTGAAGTTGGATCGAAGTTCGAAATTCGGTGGAGATTCGACCCCCACTTTTGTTTGCCTCAAATGCATTGTTGTGTTCCAATTCGTGCTCCCCTGCTCGAATTTTGGGTCAAAAGTGATTTTTTTTCACTTTTTCTGAGATACTGCTGGACTTGGAAAATTTAGCCACGGCGCTGGACTTAGAAAATTCTATAGAACCTATAGATCGAGTAATTTCTCGAAGCTGAGCGTTAGTTTGCTTGATTCTCTTATGGAAAGTATCAAACATACAAAATTTCAGCTCAATCCAGCCATAAACAATGCCACTTCCCTTCGGCACCTTAATATTGAAGGCGAAATTTTCTAAGTCCAGCGCCGTGGCTAAATTTTCCAAGTCCAGCAGGGGGGGGGGGGTCGGAAAAAATTCCAGGCACGTATGATGGGGTGGGTGGGTGGGTGTCTCTCGGGTCCAAAAAGCTGTTTTTTCCATGTGCCAAATTTTTTTTCCATTCCTGCTATTGAGTCTTATTTTGATGTGTTTTGAACAGAAACAGGTCATATATAGTTAATATTAATGCTATACTATATATAGAGGTTATCAGTAGTTGGATCAGTTGCACAATGGCCAACAATAACCCAAATTCAACTTGATAGAACTAGAAACTGCGCTATTGAAAAATTAAATTTAATCAGGATTCCATCTACTGATACAACAAAATAAGAATAACTATGCAGAACTCAGCTGAAAATAAGCAATAAAATGAAAGCACATTTGACCATATGAGACATGGAAATAAAGATATAATAAATAATGGAATAAAATAGACTTTTGACAACATAAAACATAAAATCTTAACAAATAAATTGAAGGCCAGCCGGGCCAGCTTGAACAATTTCAAATTGTTTTCCAAGTTAATGTGGATCAGCTTGTAATGTTGATCACAGTAACAAAGATTTTATCGTCACTGATATCGTGAGCAAAAAAGAAGTGAGATTGGGCTATCCATCCATATTATTCCCAATTATTACGAAGCCTATTACTTCAAGCAGTGGCTACCAGCCTGCCATTACACGCTATAACATGTTTCCTCAGTTCTGGTTTCTGAGATGCACCAAGAAGAGTCACGCGGGTATATCATGGTTGTGTTTGGTATTAGCATTATTCTTCAAACTGGGATAAACTGGGATGAACAGTTGTATTTCCACATGTTTTGATAAACAATTTGGTTCCAGCAATGAACTAATTAAACGACTCCATAACCACAGCAGAATAATGGGTAATTTTTTCAGGGGAGAGCTTTCCGATGAATGACAACAAGCCATATTTCCAACTAAATCCTGAAAAATTACCCATTATTTTGCTGTGGTTATGGAGTCAATTAATTAGGGAATTAATGTATATCACATAGCAAATATCAAAATATCAAATATTCTGAAATTTGTTGTACCGGTACCATGTATTCTGTAGAATACTCAAATGTGATTATGTGACTAGATCATGTGACTATATATTATGAAAATGAATGTTAATAAAAACTTTGGCACTCTGCCTATATATCCCTAGAAATGTGATTATGTTGACACATTTCTTGATTAATGACACTTATATGATAAATTCAAATAGTATCGTTATCTCATTATGCACTGTTCTATTCAAATATCGCGCAATAAATTATAATAATGCAGGATAATCAGCTATTTGGTTGCTCAGTTGATAATTTTCTCAAATTTAGGGGGGTGGGTATCCAAAACTGACCGGAAAAAAATTCCTGAAACGGAAAAAAGAGGGTGGGTGTCCAAAATTGCCTGGAAAAAAAGGCCGGAAACGGAAGAAATTGGGTTGGTGGGTCCCCCGAGGCCGGAAAAAATTAAAATGATCATACGTGCCTGGAAATTTGTTCCGACCCCCCCCCAGCAGTATCTCAGAAAAAGTGAAAAAAAATCTCTTTTGACCCAAAATTCGAGCAGGGGAGCACGAATTGGAACACAACAATGCATTTAAGGCAAACAAAAGTGGGGGTCGAATTTCAATCTGAATTTCGAAGTTCAATCCAGATCGAAATTCGCCCAGATTGAAATTCAAACCTATAGATAGAGTAATTTCTCGAAGCTGAGCGTTAGTTTGCTTGATTCTCTTATGGAAAGTATCAAACATACCAAATTTCAGCTCAATCCAGCCATAAACAATGCCACTTCCCTTCGGCGCATTGATATTGAAGGCGAAATTTTCTAAGTCCAGCGCCGTGGCTAAATTTTCCAAGTCCAGCAGTATCTCAGAAAAAGTGAAAAAAATAACTTTTGACCCAAAATTCGAGCAGGGGAACACGAATTGGAACACAACAATGCATTTGAGGCAAACAAAAGTGGGGGTCGAATCTCCACCGAATTTCGAACTTCGAACTTCAATCTAACTTCACGCGAATCTCCACCGAATTTCGAACTTCGATCCAACTTCACGGACCAGCACTTTTGAGGAGCTTTCTTAATCTTCAAGTATTTTTCGCAAATTGCCCAGACCATCTGGTGTGTTAAACTCTTCCCTAAACCGAAATGAGGCCAGTCCGTCCCATTTAAATCGCGCGAGGTGGCTTCGCGCGCAACGGAAACGTCTCGTGCTGTGAACCATGTATGAATTTACCAGTATTACTAAACTGAATTCCAAGATAATTTTATTCATTAACAGCTTCTGACACTTGGGAGTAATGGGAGCCAAATCTGACTGGTTACACAAATCAGTACAATCATATATATAATCTTACTACCGGCTCTGGTGTACTTCCGTACACAAAACTACACAATAATTGTTTAAATACAAGCACCATCGGTCTCTATTGGCACAATTCAAGTACAATTGCATTTTAGATTGGAATTTACGAAACTATTCATACATATAAAGCTGGACATCAATATTGGAACACACACAGGATACATTTCTATCAGGCTAATTGATAACCTTATATCGAGTTACAACAAACGAGGCCGCATCGACAAGTTCGTGGCATCTGTGCACTGGCTGATTTATTACCTCTTGCGCGATGAGGTGAAATCAAAGAGATACCGATACCGGATATGGCATTAATTTGTCCATACATTAGGAAGAAAATTCCAGGGATATACATGTACGATGGGTTCTTCTCAGAAGATAGCAGTCATTCTACTTACATATTTGGGACTGGCCACGACTGCTACAGTTACCATTCTGTAGTCGATCCCAGTCTATCTGCTATATTTTCATGGCAATTACTTTACTTAATGCGTGTTAATCGTCGATAATCGTTCTTGGCTGCGTGGTATTCTCGTGGTGATTCCTTTGTGCGATTGGCAGCATCATTTTATTTAACGGAAATTTTATCGAAATTCAACCCGTCGATTGTAAAAATTGGCCCAAAGAAAGTAAAGATACCAATATACCGCGATTACTCATAAAAATATGTTATATTGTGTGTGCTATAAAATATGCATATGTGCATATATATGAAATTACTTTGATACTAACAATTCTTGAAAATTTTATTAATTGTTGAAAATGAGCATTTTAAATTAAATTTGGAAAAACTAAATTTTATTTATATAAATTTTGATCCCAGTTTTCAAAACAAATTAATTAAAATTTAAAACTTTAGTTACGTTTTGGACATTAAATTCGATATTTTAAAGTGATCTGAAACACTCCGGTAGGGTGATGAAATAGAAATGGAGAATATCTTGCTGAAAGTAGTTATTTTTACAAATATTATATCCAAATTGACAGAACACACCGTAATTCTTATATATATATGCATTAAATACAGTGACCCCCCGATGGCGAAATCATTTGTGTAAATTTACCGCCGATAGTTGCGTCCCGAATCGGGAAGTAAATATTTACAATTGAGCGTATAATATAGTAGTTCAGACGATGTTTTCTATGAAGTGGTACGGTCGATTTGTTTGAGATTTTCGGCAATGTTAGTAGAATTCATACATCCCCCCATGGCATAGCGCATGCATACTAACTAATCAGTTTCACGCGTCCGAACAAGTGCATAATATGTCTTTAACTTATGAATTTTTGTAATGTTATATCCAATTTTTCACCCATTTGTTAGAACACGATATCGCCGCACAAACTACCGAAACCATTTGCGTACATGTAATATGAACAAACACAAGAAAATAGTAATGCCAACTAAAATAAAATGCGACAACAAAACATGACATGGATATAAAGGCCATAGACACAGATAAACAAATATGATATATATATATAATTCAATATATGAAATTGTTTTTTATTATAAAAGATTTTATCTGACAATTCTGTATTCATTGACGCTAAGACCACGTGCGATTTTTCCGTGTTTTTTCCGTGTTAAAATGTTGGCCACGCGTGGTTTTGAAAACACCACGGGCCTTGTATACTGTGGTTGACACATCTTGACTTCTAGAATATACCGTGGCGCATCCATTCTAACAATACCCCTCTCCCAATCATGTTGACTTGCTATAGTGAACAGTCATTGAAGTTTTAACTAATCTAGCCGAAAT
Organism: Siphonodentalium dalli; assembly: GCA_032622095.1. Classification (NCBI taxonomy): domain Eukaryota; kingdom Metazoa; phylum Mollusca; class Scaphopoda; order Gadilida; family Siphonodentaliidae; genus Siphonodentalium; species Siphonodentalium dalli. The sequence continues at coordinate 146,455,328 of CP136064.1, read as the reverse complement.
GTAGGCTAAGCGTTTTTTGGAATGCGTAACCGTCTATGACGTGTCATCGGTCGACCCCATTCATGACTTATTTGATGGATACGCTCACAGTATGTAGCCCACCACGCATGTGTACCGTCATGTATCAATCACCATAACGAATGCAAATTTAGCCCTCCCCGGTTCTTGTAATTTAACAGAACCCAGCTGTTCGAAGCCAAAGTTAAACTATCTCTTAATTGCTGATTATTAGTGCCTCTTCAAAACCATTATAGGTAAACAAAACCAATCCCGTGACATTCCCTGCGTCATGTCACTTTTTTGCATCAATTTCTCCACATATCTCCATGAAATAATAATAAACGCTCTTTAATGATTGTATATCAATGAAATCATCTGAGGTCAAAGACGCCTATCACGTGAAATCACCTGGTCGGGTGATTCATCTGTACCAATTTTTCTTCATATACTTTGAGCCTATAGCGAATGCCTTCATTGCTCGCATTTGCCCACTAAAGTCGTCTGAGATCAACGGCATCCGGATAGAGTTAATTTTTTTCTTTTAATTGCTAATTATTAGTGAATCTTTAAATCGTGTGAGGTCAACACACCCAATCCTTTGACACGCCCTGCGTCATTCCAGTTTTGTCACAAATTTCCCCCACTCATCTTCAGGAATGAAAATAAACGCTCTTTATTGATTATATGACCATGTAAGTCATCTGAGGTCAAAGACGCCTATCGCGTGACAACCACCTGGTCGGGTGATTCATCTGTACCAGTTTCCCTACATATACTTTGAGCCTATAACTAACGCTCTTTATTGCTCACATTTGTCCATTAAAATCGTCTGAGATCAGCGGCATCCGGATAAAGTTACATTTATCTTTTAATTTCTTATTATTAGTGCATCTTTAAATAATTTGAGGTCAACAAACCCAATCCCTTGACATGCCCTGCGTCATTCGACTTTTGTCACCAATTTTCTCACATATCTTCTGGAATGATGATAAACGCTCTGTATTGATTATATACCCATGTAAGTCATCTTGGGTCGAAGATGCCTATCGCGTGACATTCATCAAGTTGGGTGGTTCATTTGTACCAATTTTCCTACAAATACTTTAAACTTATAAAGAACGCTCTTTATTGTTCAAATTTTACCCTTAAAGGCGTCTGAGGTCAACGGCATCTATACCACACTATATGGGTCATCCCCGTGTTTAAACTTACACCGACCTGATTGCAACCATTTTTGGTCTATAATCAATTAGTTAGTTAAATGCGTTGTTATTGCCCCTTTAGGACATCTAATGTCAATGGGACCTATCTAATAATATTTTCCGGGCCAAATTACCCATATATCAAACCTCATTAGTAACTGACCAATGTGGTTGTCTACTTAATGCATGGTTTATTCAGATGTAATTCTATATCTCCTGTGTCGTAGAAAATATCACCGCAAAATACGTAAATCGAAATATATCTCAGGATTTTGAATTTTAAAAGTTGATATTGAGTAAGCGGTTTTAATTATAAGATATAACCCATAATCAGTCTTCGTCATGCAAACATATTCCCAAATTAACAGTATTTATCACAATAAAACCAGGTCCCCCTAATGTCGGTCTGTAACACTGTCAGATATACACTACCGATAATTTAATTGCATATATCTATTAAAATATTCATTCCGCGCAAAAACTATCGACAGTTGGTGAATAATAGTGTCACAGAGATCACACATGACAGGAAAAATATATAAATTTGCATGTTAAATTCACTTAAAAAACACGCTAAACATTAGGGGGACACACAAAAAGTCGCCCTAATGTAAAAGTCGCCCTAATGTGGGTTATTTACACACAAATGTCTCCCTAATGTGGCTTCCGCGAACATATATATATATATATATATATATATATATATATGTATATGTATGTGTATGTATACGTATGTATATATATGTATATACCGACACGGTATGGAAACACTTGTCCCTTGGACACTCCATACTTATATGGTGTGGCCATCCAGATACATGTACCTAGTGTGCGTGGTGTGGCATGGAATTTGATCTCCACGCCCTATTCAATTCCCGTGCAATTATGAAGAATCAATTGGTGGCGGGTCATAAGAATAAGTTCTTTTTCTCTTATATTTCTATGTTCCTGTTATTTAATCATTATATTCATGTATATTCTTTTGTAAAATCTTCATATTGACTTGGAGGAATAAAAGATATATATTGAATGGAAATATACGCTAGAATTATTCCTCGGGAACTTGTAAAGTATAACACGTTTGCGATGTCAGAAATAGACCACGATGGATAGTACACGAAAATCTATCTCTCTATTAAGTCATGTTTTCGACCAGTCAGGATAGCTCCACGCTTCTCAAGTCATACCTTTAGTTTCTTTATGGTATAATTATTATAACCACGCGAAGACACATCTCAATAAATGTGTTATGTTAGTGTAAAGGAATCACTGAACTAAATGGTTTCCCATAGGCGACAGTGTTAACGTTTCGGCCAAATTCACTGAATTGAAGCCTGCAAGCCATACCAGTGATGTTTACCCAGCTAGATTGACACCAGTTGATCACGAAAATGCAAGAAAAATCATAGGTCATGTGTTTACTTTTTAAAATAAATCCCCAAGTCTACGACAGGGCTATCTCACAGCCAAATTGGATCTGGAAAAACCCAGGACTACAGCAGCTAGTTAAATAAATTTCCCGCTCACAAAAATCCATTCCCCCATTCATTCACCAGTTTAAATTTTTTAGATATTATGTACAAATCAAATAAACGCGATGTCATCCTTTAATAACGTGTCGCATGTATCAGGTGAAGGTCATTCTTCAGTTACCTTCACCTTTAGCATTCCACGGTGTACTCGCTCACCGACTCTAGAACACATTTAGCTCCATGATTCCTATATATATGTACATGTGTAAAAACACAGCGTTTCTTATAGTATTTTATCAAAATATAGACCTTACTGAAATCAAAAATGGATTATATCGAGCAGTAGTGGTTTATTTTTCCTATATGAGGCATCCTGAAAATTAGTGTCAATCCTCAAAATAAAGCCAAAAAATTAAGATTTGTTTTTCAATTTTACTAGCTGATGCATCTCGTATAACTGAAGTATGCCCTGATATACCATAATATTACTAAATTGAAGAGGAAATGTTAATATACACTTTGAGAGCGATATATTGTCCAATTTTAAACACTTTTCATGCAGAATTTGGCAATTTATAATAAACATTTACCAAAATTAACAGAAGATTAAAATAAAAAATACTTTAATAGCAATATAAAGCAACCATAAGTCAATTTAAATATCTAAACATAATGATACAACATCAGACACAGCATCAGACATGAAATTTTACCAGATGGCAGGGCATACTGTCTGTTTAACAAACCTGCCATGACAATTTTGCACGACAGTAACTCTTGTTGTGATGCCATCACCCCCCCCCCCCCGCCGACTTGGGGTGGGGCTACGGTCCCCGTTAAGACTGCAGGGTGCCGGAAAAGCTTAATTGGGTCAACTGTCACCTTTTCCCGATTTGGGGGGGGGGCTAACACTCCTCAAAATTATGGGAGAGGGGCTTTAGACCCCCTGACCCCCTAATGGTACCGGATGTCCATGCAAAATTCCCAGATTTATCACTTTCTTTACTATCTACAGGCGAATCCATGGGTTTCTTCTTTAAATATGTCCAAAATGTGGTCATTATCATTTGAAAATAAGAAAATATGGAATTAACAACTTATCATGGCGAGACGTGAATTTTCGTAAAATTCAAATTTTCCTTATAGGAATCACTGAACTAAATGGTTTCCCATAGGCGACAGTGTTAACGTTTCGGCCAAATTCACTGAATTGAAGCCTGCAAGCCACACCAGTGATGTTTACCCAGCTAGATTGACACCAGTTGATCACGAAAATGCAAGAAAAATCATAGGTCATGTGTTTACTTTTTAAAATAAATCCCCAAGTCTACGACAGGGCTATCTCACAGCCAAATTTGATCTGGAAAAACCCAGGACTACAGCAGCTAGTCCAAGTCTTCTCGATCTAAAACTAGCTAAGATTTTGGGATGGAGATGCTAGTATTTAGTCCGAGATCCAGGCCCATGCATTCCTATGACACGAGTTATACGCCCAGGATCTGTGGCGGGAATCTGTGGTGTATTTTACTCGATTTACCTAACAAAGCAATACATGATGCTATATACATCGGAAAGAGTGACATCTTATGGTCATAATGGTGTATAATAATCTAACTTTAATGTTAAATTACACATAGAATATTCCGGTTGATTGCCACAAACATCGTTGTTTTTTCTGTTTGTTTACTTAACTGAAAGCCGAACTCAGGTTCCGAAGAACTTCGGCATTGTCCGGTGTTTGTTTTGGCCGAGACGAATTTCGATACAAACAAAATGGCGGCCCCCATGATATTCTAATGCTCGTTGTGTTTACACTGTTTTAAACTGTGAGATGGTTGTAATTCCCGTAATTTATTTAATGTATTACATTTATATCTTCAATATGTATTTAATCTATGTATTTATTTATTTATTGTCACGTATAATTACGATTACAATGGAGAATTCATCGTGCGTGGTTGATTGAAAATCTACGGAATATTTTCACCGGAAAATGCCGAACGCAGTTCGCAAGGTCAACTGAGTTCGCATACTTATGTAAACACTGCGGCAAATGTTTCTTTTCACATTAAATTACCGCTTTCAATTCACAACCGATGTGGGTTTCAGATCAAATAGCATGTCTTCTGCGGAAACTATCCGTTTATTGTAGCAATTGTGATATTTTATTTCATATAATTGTGGTTTTATTTGAGCGGGTCACTAACGCTTAAGTCGTGTCATAGGAATGCATGGGCCTGGAACTCGGGCTAAATACTAGCATCTCCATCCCAAAATCTTAGCTAGTTTTAGTACGAGAAGACTTGGACTATACAGCAGCTAGTTAAATAAATTTCCCGCTCACAAAAATCCATTCCCCCATTCATTCACCAGTTTAAATTATTTAGATATTATGTACAAATCAAATAAACGCGATGTCATCCTTTAATAACGTGTCGCATGTATCAGGTGAAGGTCATTCTTCAGTTACCTTCACCTTTAGCACTCCACGGTGTACTCGCTCCCCGACTCTAGAACACATTTAGCTCCCTGATTCCTATAGAACGATCCGATGGGTACAAAATACGCATGTCGACTAAGGTAAACAAGAAAACCATAGTCAGAAATGGTAACGCCACCAAGATCATATTATTAGCCATAAATATAAATTATAATACAATTATTCTATAAACCAGCTTTCAAATTTTATGTGGGAAATTTGCATACTTCTATATTTCCAGTTTTCCCGTTTCTCGTGTTATACATTACTTTCTTCAAACTGTCTTCTTTATTAAACAAGCTGATGGGCCCGACTTCGTCCGGGATGTTTCCCATCTGATTTCCGGCGAAAGGCGCGATTTGACCTTCAATTGACTATTTCGAAAGTCAAGGTCAGGTCAGGGTCATGATTTGACCCGTCCAAAACACCCCCACCCGGAGAAAAGTACCACTAGGTATCAAATTTCGTCGAAATCCGTCCGTTTTACCCCACTTGACCTTTAATTAACAATTTTGAAGGTCAAGGTAAGGTCGGAGTCATGATTTGACCCGTCCAAAACACTCCCCCGACAAAAGTACCCATATGTATCAAATTTCGTCGAAATCCATCCGTTTTACCAGATTTGACCTTTGATTGACCACACTGAAGGTCAAGGTCACGCCGATGTCACGATTTGACCCGTTCAAAACACTCCCCGGACAAAAGTATCCCTAGGTATCAAATTTCGCCGAAATGTGTCCGTTTTACCAAAATTGACCTTGCATTGACAGTTTTAAAGGTCAAGGTCAGGTCGGGCTCACGATTTGACCCGTCCAAAACACTTCCCGGACACAAATACCCATAAGTATCAAATTACGTTGAAATCTATGGAAAGCCGAAGAGGACATGTTAGTTGCTAATTGCTAGATATACGACGCACGACTTGTCGCGGTATTTTAAAGGTGTTTCAAACTAGGAGATAGAAGGATTCTGCGTTTCAAATGGTGATGAATTATAGTAATTTATTCAAATTTCATGGCATAAATTGTTATTAAAACCGTATATATACTATAACAAAAATGAATGACTCGAAAATTAAGTGGGCCTTTAAACAAAGTCACAATTGCAGTTAGGCTCATCTCATACTCGTTTAATCAGCGATATTCTGCTGCGCAGTTTGTTATAGTTCCCAGTATTCATTGAGCGTTATTGCCCCACTGTTATAATTCGCCTTTAGCAGGCGTACTCTTGCCTCAGATTATTGAGATATTAGGTCACACGTAATGACATTAAATCGCATGGAAACATAGCAATTGTGTGGGCTGCTTGGCGTGAATATTTAATGAGAAATAAAGTCATACTTAATGACATTAAACTCAAGAAAACCCGCGAAAACAAAACAAAATCACATTTAATGTTTTAAGTTATTTCCTTCATAAAAAGAATCTTCGTGATAATGAACCCTCCCAATACTTTAGAATATAGAATTAACCTTAAAATAACAAAAACCTTCGGAATACAGAACCTTCGGAATAACGAACCTTCTGATTGGTGAACCTTCGGAATAGCGAACATTCAGAGAAATTTCGGAATAGTGGACATTCTGGATAGAGAACCTTCGGAATAGAGACATGCCCCCAATATTCATGTTATATGCCCAGAGTTCAAAGGTATGGGCCCATAAAATCCTAAATTTGGCCCTTAAAATATTGAACTCCAAATTGGAGCCCACACAGAACATCACTTAAGTCAACTGTACCTGTGTCATGTCCCAATGCGGGAGGGTCCACAATATACCACAACATTCATATTATATGCCAAGAATTCAAAAGTATGGGCCCACGTAATGACATTAAATCTCAAGAAAACCCGCGAAAACAAAACAAAATCACATTTAATGTTCTAAGTTAAGTTATTTCCTCCTGTATCTGTATCGGTATGCGCGCAGGATCAGTTCGGATGTGAGCGCACACTCCGTAAAAAGAATCTTTGTGATAATGAACCCTCTCAAATTAGTCTCAATACTTTAGAATATAGAATTAACCTAAAAATAACAAAAACCTTCGGAATAGAGAACCTTCCGAATAGCGGACTTTCGGGATAGCGAGCCGTCATAATAGAAACATGCCCCCACAAGTACACCGGTGATGTAAACACATGTGCTAATCTTTGTTGTACTATCGTGACTCTATCGGTACGATTTATACTCAGTACGAAATAACCATAATAATACAGTCGCCCAGTGGATTATCGATCGACCACAGAATATGAAAATCTGCGTACCAAGCAACACCACGGTGTGGCGTAACAAACGCCGATAGCGAAATCGAAAGTAATGCTATAACCAATCGGATAACAGCGCCGCCTGGTGAGGCCTCGCGCGGTGCCTCCCATTGTCCGGTCATTCAAAGCGACACCGGTTGTTTTTTCGGCAACACCGGTTCCACCATGCCGGTTTAATACGTAGCTTCTCATTGGCTCGATTCGCTTCCTTTGGTGTCGATGCTCGACATCAAGCCAATGATATTCGTTGACTCGACGGACTTCGGGATATTTTTTGCCGCGATCATTCTTTTGTTTTGAACAAAAGAGTTCACGGTTCGCGATCTCTTTCAAAAGAAATTAGAAGTTTTAAAAGTGATTGTTATGAATTCAATTGTGAAAGAAGGCGATCGATACGACGACGTTGGAGTTAAGAATAAATTTTCATTTGCCTGGTTTCAAAAGCCGGTCAAAATTCGTCATAAAGATGGTAAAGAAAAAGATTACATTCTCAGTGATTTTTTGAAAAGGTTGCCGTTTCTGGAAAGTGAATATGTGTTATTTGCAATAAGCTAACAAATTACGGATCGCGCGGATGCAAGGCTTTGCAAGATCACTGTAGCACGTACAGTTGTGCACATATATTCTTTGTGTGTGAGCCCTTACCAAAAACCACATTAGATCTAAGCGGATTTCTAATCTGATTGCCAACGTAGAACTAATGTAGAACTAATGTTGTAATTTAGCTGTCAAAAGTGAGATGGGCGGAGCTTAAAAACTAACATATTGCACATGTGGTCAGGTTAGCGGATATGCACACTAGTTATACGTTGGAAAACTCTGAACCAAATTTCTAACGTAGAACTAACGTGCAAATTTGCTAACATAAAGCATATGTGCAATTTTATAGCTCTTAAGAGCTGTAAAATTGCACATATGCTTTATGTTAGCAAATTAACACGTTAGTTCTATGTTAGTAAATTTCACATCAGGAATGTATAAAAATGCCACATGTGCAGGCAGGTTATCAAATTAACTTTAAAGTAATTATACATACGTCCAGCTGGGTAACAATTTGTGGAAAAAAAACACACACAAACAATATATCATACCATACGGTATTGCTTTTAAAAACTATATAAATACATAAAATATACATCACATACACTGCAATGTTCATGTTAACTGCTCTTCATGGAATATTCCAAATAACTGTAAAAATCACTTCGATGAAAACTGCCATAAATTGTTTATTTCCTACAATTCATTCATTTTGTAAATAGATTCGCACATTTGTTCTGTCTAATTACTAACTAGAATCCATAAACAATAGCAGAATTTAGATTATTTGATGTGATGGTCCATCATTATTTATTCTAGATATAAGATTGATAGTATTTGAAAATAAAATTTAAATCAACTTTAATATACATGTAGTCTACCTGGTTGATAAATTAGATATTAGAACACGCAGTAAAGGCACACAAGAGACCATATGCCCTTAAAACTGCCATGATGTGCGAATGAGATATGAAAACTGACAAAAGATTCTATATATTATTATACATGAATGAATAACTGAATAATTATAAATTGACCCTTAATTTCAATGTAAAAACCATAATACTATCATTATGAAATGTTTAAGGTTCAATTTTGGAAAGGAAATTGACAAAAGTCACGATTTTCTCGTGTCTTAAATTCTTAACTGTTATTTTAAATGCATGCAGTCACTTACCCTGCTATGAAAAAAAACAACGAGGTTTTAATTCACCAAACAAGAACAACTTATCCTATCAGTCCCACAGAAAACAAGCAGCTTTAACTTGGGAATTGTAAACTCCAAGTGAATTGAACAGAATACTAGGTTCCAGGGAAGTTCTTATCATGGCCATAAAATCCTTTAGCATAGGAGTCCTGGTCTGAACTGGGGATAAAACCCAGATGTGAAAGTCATTAAATGGTCCATACATGCCTGGGGATTTGTGTCAAGAAAGCATTGGCCGAACTAAATTTCTAATCTCTAACCTGCCCTAACTTAGTCTAAGTTACATTTTTGGACACACCATGGGCAGACTGGGAGAAATCTATACCCAGTATGAATACTAAGCTATGCTAATGTGAGCAATGAGGTTAGAAATATTTTGCACACTAGATCTAATATGCTGCTAATGTAGCAGGGGTGATTAACATACAAAACTAACATAATGCTAAGCTGTTCTAACCTGTTTCTACCCAAATCACATGTGCAGTTTCTGTACGGGAGGACATCAAACTTTAGACTTGACTCAGTGTTTGGACAGTCAATAAATAATAAATATATTTACATTTCATATATCCTTGTTCCATCTCACTGACCAATGCGGGCCAGCATATACAAAGATCGACGTCATACAGTAAAATCGAACTGGATTTCTCAGCTCTATATAGGGTTGAAAATTTGACATGCGATACAGAACAGTATAGTACAAGAAATGATGGAACCATTTTACTGTTTAATAGTGTTATTTTGGTAAAATTTCAGTAAAAAATTGGAGAAATTTTGACTAAATATTTTACTGTTATTTTGTTGAAATTTCACCAATTTGAAATTTTGGTGAAATTTCACCGAATTTTGACTAAATTTTTTACTGTTATTTCAGTGAAATTTCAGTCAACATTTTCTCTTGGGTTAAGTTCACGGTTTGTTGAACTTATTAAATAAACATTTCCAACTAATGAATAAGAATCCCAGTGAACTTTTATGATCTGCTTGGATGTTTGTCTATTGCTAGTGTAACGGAGTGAGGTTCTACTAGGTTGACCACATTCACGACAATCTCCGGGGAGGTCCGGTGATTCCGGAAGTCGGCGGAGCTCCTCGAAGATTGTGGTGGGAAGTAGAGTTAACCCGCCTTAGTGGTAATTAACCTGGTGCAATCTCATTCCGTTAAATATATACCAATTAACGCGCAAGGAGTGGTGTTCGGTGGAGCCACGATACACTTTGTCTACGGGATTGTGCATTGTGTGTATCGGGGCTGCACTGAGCACTTCTAATTGCGCGTTAGGGTGAAAATTTCAATTGTGTGGTTACCACACCATCTTTTGGCTCATTCGCAAACTAAGTAGTCTCGCCTCTTTATAATTTTCAACCTCTTCGATCTGGTCACAAAATCGACATAACAGTTTCAAAGGTTAATATCAATTAACCAGGAACTAGATAATTTTTTGGGGAATAAATGTTGAACGCTTTCAACAAATTCCCAACATATTAACAAATTGAAAAGATGTACACATACATCTACATTTAAAACGGCGAAAACTGAACTCATTCAGTTGGCCATTAGTAGGTAGGAACCCTCCCAGACTTATATAGGGTATTTTGGTAAATAAAAGTAATTAAACTCAATAGAATTATCATTTGGAAATTCGGGGAATAAGAATCATGGGGAAATGACCACAACATAGAGAAGAGAATTGTTGGCGGTTACACTGGGGGCTCGTCCGTTTTTCCTCAAATTAAAGTTATTTCCACCGATTTATTTTCTATTTAGTTTTCAGTATGTTTATTTTTTTTTAAATTTAAAAACGCCCATTTTCTGCAATTTTGAGTTCTATATATTTTGTTGTGACCATGTTGTGGAGCGATTTTCATGTAAATATTGAAAATGGGGATGAAGCCAAACAAAATTGGCAGCAGTTGCCATCAGATAAGAATCCTTTTAGGTTACCTGGTGATAAGTTAAAGCCACGCCGCATTAGTTTTGCGGATATGTCAAACCCCACCAGTCTAGAGCAAGGGACAGGGGGTATTAGTATGATACGGGCTTCCCAGCAGCAGCATCAGCCATGGACTTCAACACCGGCTCCTCCTGGCCACGAACCGAAGAGTTTTTCACTGGGAAGTTCATTTCTAGGTGGAGGGGAAAACAAAAATGAAGTTAGGGGAATTTGGAACACAGAGCAGGCACACACAGGTTCAATATCAAGAACTTGTGGACCCAGTGTTGATCCAAATAATATGGGAGGGGTACATTATTCAACTCGAAGTAGGCTAGCTGGAAATGATCCCGTGACACCTTATTTGGGGAATCAACATATTCGACCTATTGGTTCCGGTAAAATTGAATCGAGTGCCATGCATCGTCATAAATATAAGGACCCCGAGAAATTTGATGGCAAGAATATGGAGTGGAGGGATTTCATTTTTCAATTTGAGCAAGTGGCTCTATGGAATGGATGGAACGATCAGGAAATGGCTCAACAGTTAGGGATGTCACTAAGAGGGTGTGCCCAACAACTGTTGGGTGATTTTGCTCATGGTCAGTTGTTATCTTATCAGGTGTTGAAATCGTGCTTGGAAAAACGTTTTAATCCGCCCGAGCGGGAACCGGCTTATCGTGTGGAGTTCCGTTGCCGATCGCGAAAACCTAAAGAGTCGATAGCAGACTATGGTTATGCATTACTGCGTCTCTGTTCATTAGCATACCGTCCTTCTGTGGATTTCAATTCAAGAGAGATATACGTTGTAGATCGCTTCATCGATGGGATGGGTGATTTGGAAATCAGAAAACATATACAATTCCATCATCCTTCCTCTCTCGAAGTAGCGATCAGTCGAGCAGAAGAATATGAGGCATTTGTGGGTAACGCTTGCAATAGAAAACCTCGGGTGTGTGACGATGCACGCCTTGATAATTTGTTTGCTTGTCATCAGAATTGTGAATCGAAGTCAGGTGGTGATCCAGATTTTTTGAATTCTAGAATCAAAAACATTAAATTATCAGATAATTTTGACAAGAAACAGATACCAATGAAAGGGCAAGGGAAACTCAAATGTTATTTTTGCGAAAAAGTAGGTCACGGAATCAGAGAATGTGTTGCATTTCAGAATTATAAGGAGGGTAAGGTTTCAGGGAAACTGAAAAAGACTGGATTTGCGACCGAAATTCCAGTCAAGACTCAGAGTGCAGAAAGGTCACCAAAAATAATACAAAATCAGCATTCCTCTTGTTTGTTTGTGAAATGCATCATCAAGGGACACCACTTTTCTCTTCTGTTGGATACAGGGTTGCCTTGCAGTTTTATTTCTAAGAATATGTATACAGAAATTCGAAACTTGAAACTAAAACAGTTGTCTACTACTATAAATTATAGCACCGCCGATGGTACGGCATTGGCTATAGATGGTCGAGTAGAAATACCAATTTTAATGGGTGGTATCAAGTTCTGTCAGGATTTTGTGGTAGCAAATATTGAAGGGGTTTGCGGGATTTTGGGGATGGATTTTATGATCTCTCACGACTGCAACATATCAATGTCAAACCGCATTTTGTATGTCAACGGATGTCGAGTTTCACTTAGTCAGAGGCGTAGTTCCAATTGTTCTTACTTGTCTGTTCAGAAGAATGTGGTGGTTCCTGGGAATTCAGAGGTTTTAGTGAAAGTATATGTGGCAAATTTAAAGCCACTAGGAACAAATGTCTTGTTTGAACCATACCCTTTGTTAGCTCAAAAAGGATGTTTGATGCCCAGGGCAGTTTATGATGCACACTCCAAGAAAAAGTGCATTTCTCTGATCAATCTAGGTGCTAAACCTATTCGGTTCAGAAGAAACATGTTATTAGGAAACATATCAATGGTAAACATTGATTCCGACATAAAGTCGGATGTGGCAAATAAAAAGGACTCGACTTCTTGTAATGTTTTGAAACAGCACGGGAGACCGATATTGGGAAATTGTCATCAGTTTTCAGAAGTTCCAAACTTGAATAAAACATCTGTTGGATGTCAGTTGTCCACTTGTTCATCAGAGTTGTCTGGCCTGGCAAAGGAAATATCATTTCCTGACCAAGCTGATGTTGTTGTACTGGTGTTGGAAATGTTATCTCATCTCATGGTCATACACATAAACATTTTCAAAATGGTTTATATGGGTGTTCAGGGTTGTCTGGCCTGGCAAAGGAAATATCATTTCCTGACCAAGCTGATGTTGCTTGTACTGGTGTTGGAAATGTTAACTCATCAGATGGTCATACACATAAACATTTTTCAAATAGTTTGTATGGGTGTTCAAGGTTGTCTGGCCTGGCAAAGGAAATATCATTTCCTGACCAAGCTGATGTTGCTTGTACTGGTGTCGGAAATGTTAGCTCAACTGATGGGAATATAAAACATGTGTATAACAACAAAATCAATGGGATTCAAATGTTTCCATTGCAGGGTTCCCTGAATTCATTTGACAGTGGTGAAAATGGGTTCAAAATACCTACATTGCATGGTTCTACAGATAATCATACAGTTGAGAATATCTTCCTTCCAACACTTTACAGCCTCTATTGGATGGTTGCTCTTCTGGTCTGTCGGAACATGAACGAGGTGTCATAGCAAAACTGTTAACTAACTATCAGGATGTTTTCGTGGGTCCCGATGGAAGATTAGGTCGTACTAGTTTAGTTAAACATATGATTCTCACTGGGGATAGTGACCCTGTGCGAATTCCTCCTCGCAGGACTTCACTTCAGAAACGAAAACAAATTGAAGCAGAAATGAAAAAAATGAAGGAATTCGATATCATAGAAGAGAGTTCCAGTCCGTGGTCATCACCAGTGTTGTTGGTGCCGAAATCTGATGGTTCCATCAGGGTTTGTATCGATTACAGAAGAGTTAATTCTCTCACAAAACGAGATGCGTATCCTCTGCCGAATATCGAGGATTGTCTTCATTCTCTCTCGAATGCTAAATGGCTGTACACGATGGACCTAGCTAGTGGATATTGGCAGTTAGAAATTCGAGACGAAGACAAACCTAAGATGGCATTCTCGACACATCTTGGTTTACATAAGTTCAAGGTCGTTCCATTCGGGTTAACAAATAGTCCGGCGGTCTTTGAACGCCTTATGGAGGTCATATTTGCCGGTATGCAGTGGAAAAGATGTCTCTGTTATATCGATGACGTCATCACGGTTGGAGGTAATTTTGAAGAAGCTCTCGAAAACTTAGAGGAGGTGTTTTGTCGGCTACGGCGAGCTGGTTTGAAGCTAAAAGTGAAGAAATGTTCATTGTTCCAAAAAGAAGTGTCGTTTCTAGGTCATGTAGTTTCGGAACAGGGTATTAAATGTGATCCGAGGAAGATAGAGGCTGTGGTTAATTGGCCTATTCCTAGCAATATTACGGAATTGCGCGGTTTCCTGGGGTTCACAAACTATTACAGGAAATTCTGTCCAAATTACACATCGACAGTTTTTCCACTATTACACTTGACTCGAAAACATGTAAAATTTCGATGGAATACTGAGTGTCAAGCAGCTTTTCAAGGTCAGCGCCTATCCTGGCATATCCCAGACAGGATGGTGTTCTCATTTTGGACTGTGATGCTAGTAATAATGGTACTGGATGTGTGTTGTCTCAAATTCAAGAAGGAGAGGAGAGAGTTATTGCATATGGTAGTAAAACTCTCAGCCAAAGTCAGCGAAATTATTGTACCACATATAGAGAATTACTGGCCATTGTTCAGTTTGTTAAAAAGTTCAAACATTTTCTTTATGGTCAGAAATTCATAGTCAGAACTGATCATGCTTCACTAGCATGGCTGCAAAATTTCAAACAGTCGGAAGGGATGGTTGCCAGATGGATATCAATATTGCAATCATTCAGCTTTCTAATTCAGCATCGAAGTGGGGCAAAACATACTAATGCAGATGCTCTATCTCACAGGCCATATCGTTTTTGCAAACGAGAAGACTGTCAAAGTGAATGCAATGTAGCAAGATTGAAATTCAGAAATTGTCACAAAAATCAGTCTGGTTTTTCAAAAATTATGGTTTCTGAGGTGAAAGATGCCACATCAGTGGCAACTCAGACTGATTTACCTTGCCTTAAAAAGGTTGTCACCATTCAACCCGAAGTACTACAAACCATGGCATCCAAGGGCGATGCCTCTGTGCCTCCAGAGGTGGTGGCCTCTGTTTGTTCCCAAGTTAGTTCGTCGGTTCAATGTAATATGCCAACTGAAATAGTTTCTGCTATTCACACAGATGAGTACAGGAAATCTCAAGAGTTGATTGATAGAGTAAATTGGTTCGAAACCTGGGATGATGCATCTCTTGTCTTTATGCAGCAGAACGATCCCATTATTGGTTCCATAATGTCAATGAAGGAAAATCTAACAATCAGGCCAGATGCGGAATCAGTGTCTTTGTTGGTCCCAGAAGCAAAAGTGCTATGGTCGAGGTGGGAAGAGTTGGTATTTGATGAAGGGAAAATGTGTCTTAAGGAGGGATCTTCCTTAAGATTTGTAGTTCCTGTGCAATTACAAAAAGAGTTATTTGGTTACCTACATTGTGATAGGATTGGTGGTCATTTGGGACGTGGTCGAACGTTAAGCTCTCTAAAACGACGATGCTATTGGCCAGGGATGACGTCTGACATAGCACGTTGGTGTCAGCAATGTGGTACGTGTGCCAGTGTCAAGCTAGGCCCAGGGAAGAGTAAATCTTCATTACAACAAGATTTAGTGGGAACGCCACTGGATCGTATAGCCATTGATATCATGGGGCCATTGCCAGTGACATCTAATGGGAATGAATATATAATGGTAGTAGGGGACTATTTCACCAAATTCATGGAGGCCTATGCTATTGCAAATCACACCGCCCAAACAGTGGCTGACACTCTAGTTACTGAATTTATCTGTCGCTATGGAGTCCCAAAGCAAATCCACACGGATCAGGGACGAGAATTTGAATCACACCTGTTTTCAGAAATATGTAAGCTCTTACAAATCCAGAAAACTCGTACTACACCTTATAGGCCTCAGTCGGATGGCCTTGTAGAGAGATTCAACCGAACACTCAAACAAATGTTAACAATGTTTGTGAACCAACATCAGAATGATTGGGATGACCATATGCCTTTCCTCTTGATGGCATATAGATCTTCCATAAATGATTCCACAAAATGCACCCCAAACATGTTAATGTTCGGACACGAAATCACTTATCCTCTAGATCTGATGATGGGAAAGTCACCATTTTTCAACCAGACTTTTTGTCCAATTGCATATGTTGAATGGGTCAGAGAGAGCTCTCTAACGGGCTTTCAGGTTGCTTTTGATAATTGAAGAAAAATGCCCGTCGACAAAAATCTGTATATGATCGAGGGTTGAAACCTAGAGAATTTGCTACAAATGATTTGGTTTGGCGATGGTATCCACCATTAGCGAATAAGAAATTTGCTACCCCCTGGATTGGGCCTTACCATGTTATTAGTAAGGAATCTTCGGTAATATATGTATGTGAGAGGGTCGATGATGGGAAGAAATTGGCATTACACATTGATCATTTGAAACCATATTATGGGGTAATTGATGCCGATGAATTATCTCGATCTTTGGATGATTCTTCAGATGAGTTTGATATTGGAAACGGGCCTGTGGATAGTGATATGTCCAAATCCGAACTTGATCATGATATGTCCAAATCCGAACTTGATCAAAACACTACCCCTCTAGTAGTTCCAAAACAAACCCGAACTGGACGGCTGATAAAACCGCCCTTGAGATATTCTCCTATATAATATATGAATTAAAACTTTCTTCCGATACACGATCTGTTCCTGAGGGTTATTTATTTTGTTGCAGATGACGTCCAATCGGATTCCAAGGAAGAGGGATGTGTTACAGTTAATGGTTGCAGATAAAGAGCTTGGACACCGATATCATAGCCGTGGACGATGGTTCGAAAGTGCCTGTTAATCTATCCAGGGGTGTGGGGCCAGAGAAGCCGACACCGTGCCCAGTCACGAACTGTGGAGACCATGCCTTCAATTCGTTTAACACCTTTAAATCTCACTGGGAGAAGTTACATGAACACAATATACAGGCGATTAAATGTCACTGCAACAAGGTTTTTTTTGTGATAAAAATTTATCACTTGCATTTGCCTACCGCTCATAAAATGAGTATAATCGATGCAAAGCAACGATCCCTATATCAGGATTTCACAACAATCAAAACTCAAAATATAGGCATCCATATGGTGTTCTGCCTTATCGTAGGAAGACGGTTGCGGAGCGGACAGCAGTCACCGAAAGACAAAAAGCTGCAGAGTGGTGATCAGAGCGAGCAGTGCGAGCAGTGCTGCATCGAGTATCGTGAGTCGGCTGGGGGACAAGAGGGTGGTTATTGAGAAGGACAAAGAGTTACGCTTTGATAAAGTATTCCGAAAATAGTTCGCGCAGCGGAGACAGTGATCAGAGACAGCAGAAACAGTGTTCAGTGTTGAACGATAGCAGAACTATATAATTTATTTTATTTATATTTACATTGTATTTTGTATTTACAATGGACAGATTGTAAATGTGTCTGGGAGGGGGGAGTGTAACGGAGTGAGGTTCTACCAGGTTGACCACATTCACGACAATCTCCGGTGATTCCGGAAGTCGGCGGAGCTCCTCGAAGATTGTGGTGGGAAGTAGAGTTATCCCGCCTTAGTGGTAATTAACCTGGTGCAATCTCATTCCGTTAAATATATACCAATTAACGCGCAAGGAGTGGTGTTCGGTGGAGCCACGATATACTTTGTCTACGGGATTGTGCATTGGGTGTATCGGGGCTGCACTGAGCACTTCTAATTGCGCGTTAGGGTGAAAATTTCAATTGTGTGGTTACAACTTACCACACCATCTTTTGGCTCATTCGCAAACTAAGTAGTCTCGCCTCTTTATAATTTTCAACCTCTTCGATCTGGTCACAAAATCGACATAACAGTTTCAAAGGTTAATATCAATTAACCAGGAACTAGATAATTTTTTTGGGGAATAAATTTTGAACGCCTTCAACAAATTCCCAACATATTGACAAATTGAAAAGATGTACACATACATCTACATTTAAAACGGCGAAAACTGAACTCATTCAGTTGGCCATTTTGGTAAATAAAAGTAATTAAACTCAATAGAATTATCATTTGGAAATTCGGGGAATAAGAATCATGGGAAAATGACCACAACATAGAGCAGAGAATTGTTGGCGGTTACACTTATATGTTCTGAACTTCCCTTCAGATGAATAAAAAAACATTCCAACATACACTTTTATGATTGCATGGGATAATTCATTCAGTAAAGAAATTGTTCAATAGTTAGTGTCACTCAAACTATTTGCGCTTCAACAGGCTTTCCGCCAGGTGTTGAGGAACGGGTCCTGTATCCGCTGAGGGGAAAATGCAGTCAATGTTTTCAATGTCGTGGAAACACTAGTGGACCTACTTTTGTTGTATCGGCCAACAGAACAATCAGAGAGTAGATTTGCTGATCGTTTTGCATCCATTTTCTACCAAAGTTACTATGCTATCAACCCCAATAACTTTAATACCTAGAAAATTTATTAGATAAAAATTAATTGCCAGGTTATAGATCACCAGTGGTGAAGGCCTTGCATTGTTCAACAGTTAAACGACTCACTATTCAAGACTCTGCAGATAATTCGGATGCATAATGTGCCAGAATATAACACTCAGCAGAAAGATGATTAGCAGGTTGGTCATTTTCATAACCTAACCACAGCAACGTAACCAGCGGACTCCAAAGCATGTGCTCTAGCGATGTCGGGTTTGAATACTTCCTCAGTGTGTCCTCTAACTGTGTCTGGAGGTTGGAGCTAGCGTGCAATGTGCAGAGCCGGGTGTACTCGTTCAGAATCCGGAGCATTTCAGTAACAAGACAGTCAATGACTGTGGGTTGCCCACCAGACTGTAAAGACTGAGAAGACAGGGACTCTGAAGACTACAAGAGTCAGTACTTGACAAAATCACTTAAGACAAGTAGTTATAAACATGGACATAGCTGTAAGTTCTCAGATGAGCAGGACTCTTCACCTTGAAATTTCTAATTGCACACCACTGACAAATCTCCAACCTCTTACCTTTTAAAGAAGACAACCATACCACAGTACTAAGTTCACAAAAATCCTTTTGTACATCTCTCTTAGGTTGAATTTTACGACTGGTACCAGTACTTCAAGCTCTCAAACGTTTGAAAATTACCAACCTGACACCCCCCCCCCATAAAGTTAAAATTTGTTGGAAAATCAAACCATGAGAACAATTCTAACCTATTTTTGGTGTGATCATCTAATCGACAACTAATGTAGTATCAGGCATGAAATTTTTAAGTGTTTAAATTTTGATCAAAGTAGGGGGTCAAATCTCCACCCATATACACTCCCTCCCCATTGCCTCAAACATTGCCCCCACCAGGCTGCCAAGAAATCAATATTATTATACCAGTACCAAACAGCATAAAGAGGAGTTAAATCTCTTATCTCTGGCCCTATTAGAACAAGGTGTGCACTCGAGTGCTAGCATACCCCCACCATGGCAAATTCAACCCGCATTATCCGTAAACCAAAAAAAAAAGATTTTTAACTTTAAAGAAAAATTCGGACTAATTATATCGATATGGTGTCACAAGAAGCTTGTACATACAAAATTATTCAAATTGGTTCATATTTGTTAAAGTTATTAAGTCGGACAGAATGTTTCTAAGTCAAAAACTCAAAATAAGTCGAAAATGAAGTGTAATATTACGAAAAACAGTCTGAGCCAATCCCTACCCGTATCATGTAGAGAGGGTATTGTGAGAAGCATGTATACCAAAAATTATTGAAATCGGTTCATATTTGTTAAAGTTATTAAGTCAGACAGAATTTTCTAAGTCAAAATAAGTCGAAAATGAGGCGTAACTTAAAAAAAAAAGTCGGACCGAACTGCAATTAGCATCATGCGGAGAGGCAGTCCTAAGGCGATTGCATACAAAAAATTATTGAAATCGGTTCATAGTTGTTCGAGTTATGAGGTCGGACGGACGGATGGATGGACTGGCGGAGGGAGAAAGCGTGACGGACGGACAGACAGACGCAGCTAATCCAGTATACACCCCCATTTTCTTCGAAAGTGGGGGTATAACAAATGTGAATCCCCATCTATGAGATCCATTCATCTAGTGATATCAATATACCCCCCAATATCCAATATACCCCCAATTTTTCTTTGAAAAATCAGGGTATGATTTCACCTGGATAAGTGGTGGTTAAGAAACTAATATTGGAACAGCCAAGTCTGTATTCAGTGTGTCTGACCTTTGCAGGTGAATTTAATGACACTATTCCGCAAAGTGTACTAACATCACCGAGTTCACCCTCTGGGGACCTCATTTCCTAAAAATGACCCCATTTGAACAAATCTGAACTCCGGTCACCCAAGGCCCTCCATACCAAATATGAAAGTGTCAATGACACTGTAGCTCAACTTAGGTAGGGGAATAATTTAATGGTTGACAGTATATAGGAAAGGAAAGGTGCTAATTGCAATGTATGACCTGTGCCAAAGGATTTAGTGATGCAAAGAGTAAAATCCAAGATGGCTGCTGGCGGCCATGTTTTTTGGCCAATTGACCCCAAAGGACTCGTTCCCATCTACATGTCATTGTTAACATCCATGACAAATTTCACGAAGATCTGACTAAAGCTACGACCTGTAGCCCGCGACAAAGGATTTAGTCATGCAAAGAGTAAAATCCAAGATGGCTGATGGCGGCCATGTTTTTTGGCCGAACGACCCCAAAATCACTCGTTCCCATCTACATGTCAATATTAACATCCATGACAAATTTCATGATGATCAGACGAACAGTACGACCTGTAGCCGCGCCAATGGATTGAATTTTGAAATCCAAGATGGCTGCCAGCAGCCATGTTTTTTGGCCGAATGACACCAAAATGACTCGTTCCCATCTAAATGTCAATATATATAAACACATTCGGTCTTTGATATGGAGAAGAAAACAATTGTTGATAGACGGATGGATAGACATCCCAACAGGCAGACGGATGGAAGCCTGACAGATAGAAGACAAATTCAATCCAATATATACCCCCCCCCCCCAATTTTTCTTTGAAAAATCAGGGTATGATTTCATCTGGATAAGTGGTGGTTAAGAAAATAATATGAAATGGACAAGCCTGAATTTAGTGTGTCTGACATTTGCAGAATTAGGTCCCCAAAAGGAGAATTTAATGACACTATTCCGCAAGTCGGGCTAATATCACCGAATTCATCCTCAATCTGATTAGGCCTCAACGGCCAATAAAAACCTAGGAACAGATTGAAGTTCCACAGTTGAAGTTGGTGATGCACACCCATTGAGCACCTCAATTATGCATTTTATCTTCTGCAAATTAGGGGGACATTGAAACTGAACAGGTGGGAAAAAGTTAAAAAGCAACTAAAACAATTTGATACTTAGGATACTTCCCAGAAGATGAGGCCTAAGCAGAATTAGGTCCCTGGAGGGTGTATTTGGTGATGCTAGCCTGCTGCACGGGGTAGCAACACTAAATTCACCCTCTGGGGACCTCATTCTGCAAATGTCAGACACACTATTTCCAGGCTTGAAGACATCTAAGATGTTCACAGTACCATTGTATGGCAGGGAAACCAATACCTGTCAGTCATCACCTAACCTTGGGAACGGCAGTTTGTTTTAATTTGCTGAGCAGTTATGTTTACATAAGCATGTCAGATGACATATATTATTCTAATCTAAATTAATGACCTGTGTCTTTGCAGATATTCTGTGGTGAGAAGAGGTATTAAATTGGGAGATGATATGGGATGGAAGGGATGTTGGTTGATGGCAGGGTGGGGGTGGGTCTGGGCCATGGGTGTTGGTTGATGGGGGTGGTTCTGGGCCATGATGGAGGGGGTGGTAATGGAATGTTACCATAATTTCATTAAAGAGTAAAGTTTCATAACTCTGCAGATGTTATAATGGTGTCACTTTTTTTAAATTTTAAAATTTTATAACATGTTTAAAAAAAAAAATTTGTTTGTTAACCTCTTCGCTGCTAAATGACGTTATGGCGTCGTGTGCTGGGCTGTTGACGTTATTGGCATTTTCCAATGGGAAAATATAGCGGGAATGTCACAAGAACCATACAACTGACTCAGCTGAAAGCTTTTATCGTTCACAATCGTGGGACATCATACACTTTTTGAAACGTAGAGATACAGTTATTCCGATGCACTAATCTCTGATTTCCAGTTATGTATAATGGCCTACTTCTAGTGTGCTGAAGTAGGTCCGTAGTACCTACGGACCATATAGCACACGGCGTGCACTTTTACGTCCGTAATAGTTACGGACGTCATAGCAGCGAAGAGGTTAAATTGAACAAGGTCGACATGAAAATTCCCAAAATCTGAATTTAACCAAATTTTTTTTTTTTTTAGTTATGACACTGGCTCCGCTCACATTTGACACAGTGACCTCATTTGAACAAATCTGAACCACAGAACCACAAGGATCCTTTATATGAACCCATTCGGCCCAATGAAATACGAGAAGAAGTCGATGTAAGAATTACTATGGTGGAAAAGAGTTATGGTACTAGCTTCGCAACTATTTGACCGGGTAACCTCATTTGGTACACATCTGAAATGTGAATCACCTAGGGAACATCCACACCAAATATGAACCCAATCGGTCCAAAGGATCTAGAGAAGAAGATGTTCAAAGAATTGTTGACGGATGGACAGACGGACGACGGACGAGAAGTGGTGACTATATCTCCACCGGAGACTTCGTCTCAGGTGAGCTAAAAACTAAATAAAGTGTACTCTATATTCTAAATGGAACACATTGACCTTGCACGTTGAATGTTAGCTCCGGCATACTGACATACTGACATCCAACTTTTAGCGTTTGATCGGTCCGAGTATGTATTCTCGCTAGAAATCAAATAAAGTTGTCAACTATTTAAATTTCTTAATACTGTCCCAACAAAATTGAGAAGTAAACATCTTTATACCTTTATACATATGGAATATGTCCTGTGGTATGACAGAAGGGGAAAAATTGGCTGGGGGAATGGGACCCTTAAAGGGACCCCCTGCCCTACAAGCAGAAAGCCTGGCTTCAATGAACATGAGTAATAAATAATTATCGTGATCTACCAACAATTTTCAGCACAAAACTTTATTTATTAGTTCAAGTTTCCATGGACGTACACCAGTTAGTGATATCGGTAGAGTGAGATGCTAGTTTTTACCCAAGACCCATTCATATAGCGTTCTATGTCAGGCTTATAGCGTTGTTGACCCTCTCACCTAAAACCACCAATAAATGTAATGAAAAATCACAATTGTGACAATAAACTTGTTTATTCCGTAGAAAACAAATTTGTTATAAACTCCACAACAGTTGTCAATTGAAAGTGGTAGTTTAATGTGAGAAATATATTTAATCACAATGTTTACATAATTTCAAATAAACGAGCACAGACCCATTTGACTTGAGCTCACCCAGCAAATGTAAAAGGAATACAGGTGGTCCCATGATTGAAATAAATATCTGGTAACTTGGAAATTATATAAACATCGCGAGACGTCCAGTGTAAGGTTTTTAATAGCTGATAATAGCAAATGCTGCAATAAAATCAAAGTGGACATGACTGCATGTTGTTAATATTTGGGCAGGTTCGATTGTCACTCTGGATAGCCGAAGGTTGCCGATTATACCTCAGAATACTTTGTGTTTGTTTTAGATGTAAACAAATTGAGGTTAGTCCAATTAGCACGGAATGTTCTATGTGTAGTTTAACATTAAAGTTAGATTATAATGCATCATTATGGCCATAAGATGTCACTCTTTCCAATATAAATAGCATCATGTATTGATTAGAAGGGTAAAATCAATTGAATTGATGAAATATCCTGCTACTGGGCCTGGGTGTAAAGCCCAACATAGAACGCTATGACTAGATCAACTCACTCTGCGATATCACTAGCTGGTTTATGTCCAAGAATTTACTTATTTATGGGATATGATCGTAACTACAAGAACACACCTTTTGTTTGATTCTGATCGGTTTTCGTTGGCTTCTTCCTCCGCTTGAGAACTTTCATTGCTTCTGGTTTTGGTTCTGCTTTCTTGAGACCTGACACTTGAATATACTTCCTATATGAATCCTCGATTGTTGGGTCATAACTATCGACAAACGTATCCTGGCAGAATCTAATACAAAGGGATGATTTACCAACCCCGCCTGCTCCTAGTTGAACTATCTATAACCAAAAACATATAAACAAAATTCAATAAATTTGGAGTTTCACCAATACCTTAACACACAGCCCAGATAGCACACCCACGTTGGGCCAACGTTGGGCCAACGTTGGGCCAACGTCATTTCTATCGTTGGGCCAACGTTGGAATCCAACGTTGGCCCAACTATGGCTGTTGCCGCTGGCT
Source organism: Siphonodentalium dalli (assembly GCA_032622095.1). NCBI lineage: Eukaryota > Metazoa > Mollusca > Scaphopoda > Gadilida > Siphonodentaliidae > Siphonodentalium > Siphonodentalium dalli. The sequence goes on along the minus strand of CP136064.1, from coordinate 146,430,645 downwards.
CGGCGTCGGATCCCGTCGTCGACTCGACGGTGGTTCGACGTCGAGCCGACGTTGGTGCGCCGTCGGGCACCCGACGTTGAAACGACGTCGAACCAACGGTGAATTCCACTAATAATACGACGCTGGGCCAACGTCATTTCTATCAACGTTGGAATCCAACGTTGGGCCAACTATGGCTGTTGCCGCTGGCTCGGCGTCGGATCCCGTCGTCGACTCGACGGTGGTTCGACGTCGATCCGACGGTGGTGCGCCGTCGGGCACCCGACGTTGAAACGACGTCGAACCAACGGTGAATTCCACTAATAATACGACGTTGGGCCAACGTCATTTCTATCAACGTTGGAATCCAACGTTGGGCCAACTATGGCTGTTGCCGCTGGCTCGGCGTCGGCTTGACGTCGGATCCCGTCGTCGACTCGATGGTGGTTCGACGTCGAGCCGACGTTGATGCGCCGTCGGGCACCCGACGTTGAAACGACGTCGAATCAACGGTGAATTCCACTAAGAATACGACGTTGGGGCAACGTTGGGCCAACGTTGTGTTTGGGCATTGACAGGGACGGATCGAGGCTCCATTCGTAGGGTCGATTCCCCTCACATTAGGGCGTCCTTATAAAATTAACATCCGATGAGATACAACATACCAGTAAATTTAAAGTCCCACATAATGTTTGCAACTTCAAAGTATTATAATTGGAAACAACATTCAATTTCACAAATATGAAACCAGAATAAAATGAAACATATAGAAAAAAAAGTGTATGCCGATTTAAATAAAGACAAAATGACATGTCATTAGTTGTTGATTTTAAGAATCTTGACCATCTACTCACTCTAAAGAAAAATATTTTTTATTGGTCTCCTGAATAAAGTTATCGAAAATGCTACATATTTTTGTTAGCTTATATATCCCTTTACCATACAAAAGAAATGTCTTTATTTCAGCTTAATTTGCGATTTTGTGCTCTCGATAATGTTGGGAACAAAATATTCAAACATTATGTGGCTTTAAACTTTGGTCAGGTTACATCTTCTTCGAACATCATTATTCTGGAGGGTGATCTGATGTAGACGTGCAAAATTTGAAACGGCTCAAAGTACACATGATTAAATTAAACCTAGTAATTGCTCATCTATTATATAGAGGGAACTCTGTGCATGGTGATATACAATGTCACATAAGAAAGAATATCGCGTTTTTGCAATCCGTTTTCTAATTAGTCCATGATACTGTAGATTCTGATTATATAAATTCAATACATGCATGTACAGCAATTAATTTTATCTGTTGACATATTATGAAATGAGCAATTACTAAGCTTATTTGTATCTATACACATATGTATGCCACTTGTTGCATATGTTGGAATGATTTATCTGGGAGAAATTAAACCCATGGATCCATAAAGATTAATTTATGTATACAAAACCCAACATATTATATGAAATATAATATTTTCATCATTCCATGATCTGTCATGAACTGGATTCAGTGTACTCGTGGCTCATGCATATATGTATGCAGGAACTTGGCTTGTATGAAGCAACTGTTTTGTAGGACATTGATTGACAATTCTTCTGAAGAAATCATATCGCGAGAGAAACCATTTTATATTCACCTCCTTGAATATCTGGAATTTACCATTTTCATAGGTTATCATTACGTTATTAATAACTGATGTATCAGATGTATAACTGCCACAACAAGATGAACACACATCATCCTTTCAGTGCCGCTTATCGATACACCGATGAATGCCGAGTTTTTTTGCATCTGATTGAATGCACAACACAGGACAAGTAAGAATTTCCATCCAAGTGAATAACCATAAACTGACGAATTCACGTCGTATATGGTGTTATGTCGGTCGCGCTGGTGTCAGTCGTGCAATAATATTCACAATATAACGATGCCGTGCAACACGATATAGACCATGCTGGAATACTGGTACATGTAAGTTCATATCCCCAAGCCGTTGATGGTTTCGACAGACGAGTAAACTTTGATCGAATCCGCTTGTATAGTACCGTAGCTTATACACAAAATATCCAGATCCAGAAACAGGATAGCAAGTAAATAAGTCCTGAAAGAAACAGAGAATAACGTTATCCCAATGCATTTTCTGTGTGCAGCTTGACATTGTCACACACTGTACACATCTTGATATTTAAGAACCAGACCAATCCGGGAAATTCCTACATGCATTTGCATGCACGAGAGTACTTTAATTATTTGACCGGTTGCCAATAATATATATAAAATATGTATGCATATGGTACTTTAATTAATCGAACGGTTCCCGATAGTATATATAGGTACCATACCTTTGCACTTGGTACGTAATCGTTACATATACTGGTCTCGAGGAATTCGTGAGTTGGAAGGACTTGAGCACGTGCTGATGACACCGACGCCGGTAGGCGGAGGTGTTATGCGCGCGCAAATTTTTTCTCAACTCATGAATATCTCTGAGAACAGCAGGTAATTATCTTATATACCCAATACCCAGGATCGTCTCAATCAACCAATTGGTCACGGATTCTCAAAACTCGCTAAGCCTACGTACTGCTCACTCTCGTCGGTGTCAATTTCGAGCAAAACTGTCAATCAGTTCATTAATAAAATTGCACAGATCCCACAAGAGCCAGCGCATGGTAAGTTTCTGCTCATTGGAAAATTTCCCCAGCAAATATGAGACCGAACATATTAGTAAATTCGCAAGATATCGAGTAATTATTTTAGCATGTTTTGAATTGTTGTCAGCCGTATCATCAACGATAAAGAGTGTTTGTGTTTCAATGCCCATTTACTAGTACGATGAATATTAAACAGCGTTTTGAAAACTTGCTTTATAAAAAATCTCAGCATTTGGTGACGAATTGGAATGGATATGAAGAACGGGGTTTGAGAACGGGGGGGGGGGGGTAATATGTCAGGGACTTTGACAGAAGCCTTCCTTTTTTGAGGGGTTAAATTGCAACCACCCGTGAACCAATCTGTTTTCCCAACTTGACCAAGTTTCATCTGGTCTCCCATTCGATGCTGAGTTTGAAATCCAACACACTACCATTTAATAGCTATAATATAGTCTTTGTAGAAAATAATATAATGTACTCTAAATATTACATATCTGTTGGGAACCGAAACTATCCAGACGATCTCAGAAAGATTTTGCCTGAAATTCAACTTATGATATTGAAAATTCCAAATCTTGAAATTAGCTCACCGCATAATAATGACCAAAACGATACTCATTAGAAATTTGGAAATGTAAACTATCGAAATGATCTCAAACAGATTTTGCCTAAGATGTTCAACTTATAAAGTTATTGAAAATTTAAAATGTTGAAATTATCTGGGGGGGGGGGGGGGGGAAGGGGTAATACCTCGACCTCTATCGCCACATTCATGTTGCGATCACCCTAATTATTTGTTCTAACCCACAACCTCATAGAGTGGGCAATCTTACTGTCAGGTCAGGGACTATACGGGTAAGGTTGTCCCGTCCCATTAACTTTGACCAAAATGTTCAACAGTTAGGCATTTCATGACTGACACGACATTAATTTAAGTTATTGAAAATTCCAAAATGTTGAAAAGTTTGACAAAAATTGGGGAGGGGTGGTAACACCTCAATGTTCAAACCCCTGTCGCCACATCCATTTTTGCACACATTACCATATTTATTCCAACCCACATTGTCACAGATATTAAATTCTTACTGTCAGGGGCGTGCTGACAACGGGGTGGGGGCTTGACAACAGCATGTTGATAGCATACCGCCTTTCTGCCAAACTGCTCTAAATGTAGGCCTACTGGTTAGAACAACAAACTATTTCAGTTGGTAGCTTGGTGAGCCCCAAGCCAAGTAATTAATTGATATGAATACCTCAGACAAAATATGGGATGGGTAATATTTGTTTATTGGTAAAAAATGCCCCATTTATGTATCGCCAAAATTATTAAAAATTTCCAAAAGTTGTGCATGTCGCCACCCCCTGCATGCCGTCACGTCCCACATATCCCCAAAAAGTTAAATTACCCGCCCAATAATATCTAATCATGTCTATTATTGGGGGGGGGGGGGTGTTCAAATTTATGTTTTAGGGACACGCGGCATTTAATACAGTGATAACGTCCATTATGTAGTCATTGGTCGTTTGTGGGGGATGCATCAATACACAAATTGACCCCAACCAAATACATAAATCCTAATATTACTCAACGTTACGACTATAGGCCCACACTACAGCTGAAATATTATTGTGACACAGTGTGACAACGTAATAACTTCCTTCCAACAGCTCCAGTCATGTGAACATTGACACAACGTATCAATATGACGTGATTCTTTGACGTAAACAATGTAAAATGATACGCACGTAATGTAAAGTTTGTAAAATGAAATTATTTTTTTGCAACTATGGGTGTATGCCAATTGCTGGGCAGCGGATCGCGTTTCAAACCCCTGTGACGTGAGTCATTGTAGAAAAAAGTTGAAAATTTCATGTCTGACACATCATTACTAACTTTAAGTACGTGTTTTCATTGTCTGATTTTCCAACAATCAGTAGGAATATTTTTGTTTACACCTCCGGTATCATATTTTTAAAACTTTTAGACTTTAGTAAAAATTGTTGTCTGACATGAACACCATTTTGGAAATGTTCCAGTCTTATTCAGTTTGGAAATTGCCAACAGTTGAAAAGCCTGGGTGCCGGTTGGAAAGTTTCAATGCAAAGCGGGGGGGGGGGGGTGCAAATTGAAACTCGCGAAGGAGTTTGGTGTCTGGTTCAAGAGGAAATTCAACGTTGACACACCATAACAAAGACCACGTAGCCACGTCACTGATTCGGAGACCATAAATAGGTACATGTACATATTTCAAAAACTAAAAACTTCCCCGGGAATCATACTCGAAAGAGCAGATAGACCCCTCAATATAAGCCCCCCTCCGATTAAGTATGTACTGCATGGTAATCACACAAGCATGGCCTGGTTGACAGAATATTGATACATTGGCGCCATATGCTCTGGTAAGTACTTTCCATTGTCATTTTCCAGCTGTTTTAAATTTTTCGCAGAAAAATGAAACGAACGCTCTTTATTTATAACATATATCAGGAATATATAGACTAACACGGAACGCTCCGTGTAAATAGCTGATTTTTGGTTGGGACCCAAACATCGTGTTCAAACTTGTATTTGTTATGACTCCAATGCATCTTTTTGTGACATGTATTTATCGACCTATTTAGACACGGGGAAACAATTCACAAGAGAATATTATTAGGTGTATTTTGGAGGGCAAACCGACAAGTGGATTTAAGGTACCGGTTGGAAAATACCGAATTAAGGGGAGGTTGTTCGAACTCCATGCATAAATCAATCTCCTACATAACAGGGCGTCAGACACCGTAGCGAGGGGACTGAACTCTGGTTTGCAGCTTGAGCATTTTATACAACGAAAGGGGGTGGTGCAATCGTAAATTACTATTCTGGTAGTGCACCCCCCAACAGCTATAAGCGTATAAATAGCCTATTATAGGGTATACAACTGAAAGTGGAACGGTATCCACTGTCGTAGGCTGAACTTAATTATCCATGGAAATCCATGACAATGACGTGGCTAGATGGGTTTCAGCGTTGGGGAGGGGTGCATCCACCTTGGAATTTTCAACTGCACCCCCCCCCTTTGGGGTTTGATTTCCCCAAAAGTTACTGGCCCCTCACAGCCTGGATGTTAGCATTATTCTAAATGGATCAGTAGTAATGTTGCCACAACCAGAAGAGGAACGGAATAAACTGAGAACATTTTGAGACCCGAACCTGAAAATAGCAAACTCCTAACATCTAGACTGGCCTCAAGAATTCCAATTGTTGGAAATTTCCAACCTGAGACCCCCCCCCCCCCCCACCCTAAGGTCGTAAAATTTCCAACTGATGCCATTTCAGTCAATGTTTTTACCAAAAGTAGAACAATGTGCAAATGATGTTCCATAAACAATTAATAATTGTTGGAAAATCAAACTACGAGAACAATCTCAACCTATAATATTGTTGGTGTGACCGTGCGAAAGTTCCAATTAATGTTGTGTCATGTATGAAATATCCAACTGTTGACAATTTTGACCAAAGTTGTGGTGGGGTGGGGGATGCGAGACACACGTGCAACACCCCTGCCGCCATGTCCCTAAATCCATGCATTATCACACATGGATCATGAAATTTAGATAGTAATTAGAATGACATTTTCTTCCTCATACAGTCGGATGCCATCACACGAAACTGACATAAATTTATTTGTTTTCGTTTCTGACAATTGAAGGGTTAAACTTCAAATTCAAACTTTAAGTTGGTTGTGGAGGAAATGAATCCGACGACGCACGCTTATCGTTGAAATTCCAAGTTATTCGGCATGATATTCTCAACTAAAGTACTTACCGGTACTTCTTCGGGTCCCTGTACTAGCTGTAGCTGGTGATGGTGTTCCGTGGTGCATTATCCAAATAATAATCCATTAAACCGAAAAGCTCACTCAGAACACAAATGCAAGTTCAGTCAATAAACCAAAGCGTTATTTGAAAAAGAAACACGCGACCAGTTAAGAATGACGTTAAAATGACGCTACGACGTAATCGACCGATTTCTCCACACTATGACCAACGTTGGGCCATCGTTGGTCCAACGTCGACATCTAACGCACCTACTAACCTCACATATCGCCTAGTGCGTTACGTTTTCAACGTCGTGCCAACGTTAAACCAGCGGTAAAACCAACGTTGCCCCAACGTTGGTTGTCCAACGTCGGGCCAACGTAGCCATGTTTGAAACGTGCAAAATCTGACGCATGTCGAAGTTGCGCCATCGTTGTACCAACCACAAAATCCGACGTTGCGGCAACGTAATTATTCCAACAAGTCGACGTTGGGCCATCGTCGTACCAACCACAAAAGCCGACGTTGGGCCAACGTAATTATTCCAACGCAAGTCGACGTTGGGCCATCGTCGTACCAACCACAAAAGCTGACGTTGGGCCAACGTAATTATTCCAACGCAAGTCGACGTCGGGCCATCGTCGTACCAACCACAAAAGCCGACGTTGGACCAACGTAATTATTCCAACGTTGGCCCAACGTACGTGTGCTATCTTATGAGATAATATTAAGAGAAAGTTTTTATAATAGCTTACCCTATAATCTGACCCAGTTCTAGGAATTTCTCTGACCAGTGTTTCAAATGCTACTCTTACATTGTGTGAAGTTTTAGCAGATGTTTCTATATATGGTATCTTGAATTTTGCTGCCAACTGCTTCCCTTCTTCTGTAGTCACTTTCCTTTCTGATTCCATATCTTCTTTGTTGCCAACAAGAACCTATAGGCAAAACAATTCAATTGAAATGAGTTATTTGGAAGTTAAATTTCCCAGGAGCCTGAGTTTCTGGGAACTTGTTCAAATGGGTATGATCAGTGAAGTACCCGTTTCCATAAACAAACTGTGGATATGGTAAAATGGGCACAAAAGTGTTAAAGTTCTTCTCTAGGGTCTTCACTAAAATATTGACCTTTTGCAAACAATATTCCTGTATATAATGAACCGAACAAACAAACTTGAGGTTCATTCAAGAGAGAACTTGGATGCACGCATGCAAAGATGTCTTGATAATTTACAACACTTTGCAGAATCCAATGCACTTCAAATAAATACCGACAAAACCAAATCTATCTTATTTACAAATAAACGAACAGTAACAACTCCCATGTTCAACTTGGCTCATGGTACAATTTCACCCGTGGATCATTACACATACCTAGGAATCGTATTTCACAAGAAAGGAAAATTTGGCACAAGCGGAAATGATTAATAAAGCATGTAGAGCAATGCATAGCCTCAAGCGATCACTTCAAAGTAAACATGCTCCATCACCACCGATTCTCGTTAAACTTTTTGATCAGTTAATAAGCCTATTCTATTATATGGCTCGGAACTATGGATAAATGAACATGATATATTCAATAGAAAAGATTTAGACGGAGAGAAGCTGCATGTTGAATATTGTAAAATGGCTCTTGGAATAGGCAACAAAGTGTCATATTATGCAGCGATGGCGGAACTGGGCAGATATCCTATTACAGTAGATGCCACTATCAAATTCTTCGCCTTCAATGTTAAATTACAACGACACCAGCAGCACACGTTACTTAATGATGCGTACACCGATAATAAACTTATCAAAGGGAACGTACAATTAGATGACATAATACGGAAGAAATGTCCAAAAGATGCGAAGATACGACCCGCGCGATAAACTTATGTCGCCAACTGAAAGAGGCATACAAATCGGAATTCACCAAAGTGCTTAATTACGGCACCCACCACAATATTCCATAAATAGATGGGTAATAAATTTTGACCCATCTGCTTGTCAAACATGGATATTATATAGAACCCTATCTCAAATATACAATCAACAATGAAGCAAGAACCATGTTTACACGTCTGAGAATCAGCAATCATAACCTTGCTATTGAAAAACTAAATCCGAAGCAGATAGACTATGCTTATATTGCAACTACGGAAAGTCGATCGAAAATGAGATACACTTTATCACCGAATGTAATGCATATGAGTCGATAAGAAATTATTTCTATTCACAGTTAGAATTATATAAGCCGGGATTTTTACAATGGAAAGAAACTGTCAAATTTATATTTATTATGAGTAACAATGACCCGAATGTCTGTTCGTTAATATGCCGTAAGATTAACTTATGTTTTAAACAAATATCAATGTTATCAGCCATGAATACATAACGATTCAAATCCGCAAAAACATCACTCGATCTGCTACCAAGGGTGTCATATTGTAATATATTGTTTTATTATATACTTGCCCATGATTTATAAGATTTTAGCAGTGAGATATAAGTGATATCCCACTAGTGAGATATCGATATCTCACTGGTATTATTGCGACGTATGGATCCTCATGTGTGTAGTCAGGTTATACTTTATAGTGAATGATTTCCTGCACACATCATGTACTGACATTCATTGGGGGCCATCGGCAAGACAGTAACGACAGTATATAATAAATACAAAATCTACACTTTTTGAGTGTTTTAAATATGGGACTATGTTTTTGGGCGTAATGTGTCAGCTTGAAATTTCTGATGTATTGACATTCATTGGGGGCAATAGACAAGTAACTAAAGTATATAATAAACAGAATATCCACACTTTTTCCAGTGGATATGGGTTAAATCTCATGAGTGATGACAAAACATTGAATTTCCACGAGTATCTATCTTGTATATATGTATATTTTTGTGTTCTCTTATCTCATGTTTCAATGTCTTTATGTACATGTATTTCTTAGCAGCCTGTCCACACTTTGATGTTTATATTGCTATAAAGTTATCTTATCTATCATAGTATTTTTTTCACCAAGAATATTGATTGGACAAACATAAATTTAAATTCATCAAAGTTCTACGGGGTACTTAATTTGTCTGTCAGCTACATAAATTATTACTAGCTCACCTGATAGAACTTGATCAAATTCTAGAGTTGGTAAATAGGCTATATAATGTAAGTATGTTTTACCTATCACCATTTTCAAAAATCTGCAAAGTTACACTTATATTTAATAATATACCAGATATTTGGGCAATTGGGATAGTATAACCATCTTAAATTATTGATGACTACCAACAAATGCGGCCATGTTGGTGGTATTTTTTATGCCTCTTTGAACTTTGCTGGGGAAATCATATCATGACATGGTCATTGATTTTGACAGGGAAATACCACTCAAGAGTCATAAATATAAATTGTCTAGTCGCTCAAGACTGAAAAACATGGGATAGCAGTACCACGAAATTAGACCACGATTAGTTGATTACATTATGTGTTTACCCAGTGGCCAGGCAAATGATGTTATAATTTCGACCACAATGGCAGCAAAGCGATACCAGGTAGAATTTGGCGATATTTCTACGATGGGACGACACGAATACTGAAGAATTTAAATACAGGGAGGAATACAATTTGGGTGGTCAAAAATTGTGGTAAAATACAGACTGGATCTTTCTTATCCCCGTGGACCAAATGCCAATCCAATAAGGCAACAATCATGCCAATTTGTGCACTAATTACATGTACATTACATAAAGTAGAGTCCTTCATTTTGTCTGCCAATTTTTAATAAAGTATCACATATTATACATGTATTACAATAAATATATAACACCTTACAAACTCACCCCATATTGGACATACCTAAGGATATTAATCATTATCAATCATTATAAAAAAGAAGTCATATGTATGCATGACATCAATAATATAGTGGTAAAGGTAGCAAATAAATAGCTAGTATGATATTTTAGTATTGAATTATCATCGGACATAAAATTGTCTCTCACGACCATTTAGGGGAGCTACTCACCACTCGCCTAGGGTTCCTTACAGGGGAGCTCCAAATGCACCCCCTGCATTTCTGTTATAAAGAGGCGTGGTGGGCACATTTGATCACATGAAAAACTGTGGTGTTATAAAGACACTCTCCAACCAACCATAATTCAAAAAGAATCAAAATACATATTCCGTCTTATCTGTTCTCAAGTACATGTATCCTCAAGTATATGGCTCATTTCATGTGATTCCTTTTCTTAAATAAGTTATGTAGTGAATTAGATGCAGGATTTGTAATCAGAGAAATGAATGTTTTCGAAATGACACATAACCTTCAAACCACACATATTAATATTGTTCTGTTCTGGTGGGCATAAAATATAGGGATCTGCGAATTGGGGATTTTACATCGAATCGAATCTCGATACCTTTCCTTCCTGATATCGAATCGAATGAGCTAGTGATTGACATTGTTTACCAGTGTTTATTTCGGTGTCTCATGACAAAAAATTGCAAAATTCACTAGATACTATATAACCATGTTATACATCTGTTGGAAGCCACTCTCAGTCTCATGGGGTGTTTGGGATATGTTGCATTGAATTTCTATCTAGCTGTGTCACGGCGAACATGACACAAGAAGTGACAGTAAGACACTTAAACTAAAGACAGTTCAATCAACGTATCACAAAACCCATGGAATGGAAGTCACTTGTCTACATTATTTAATAATGAAAGTGTCAATGACACTGTAGCTCAACTTAGGTAGGGGAATAATTTAATGGTTGACAGTAAATGGAGGAATAGGAAAGGTGCTAATTGAAATGTCTAACCTGCGCCAAAGGATTTAGTGATGCAAAGAGTAAAATACAAGATGGCTGCTGGTGGCCATTTTTTTGGCCAATTGACCCCAAAAGGACTCGTTCCCATCTACGTATAATTGTTAACATCCATGACAAATTTTATGAAGATCTGACCAAAGCTGCGACCTACAAATTTCATGATGATCAGACGAACAGTACGACCTGTAGCCCGCGCCAATGGATTGAATTTTGAAATCCAAGATGGCCGCCAGCGGCCATGTTTTTTGGCCGAATGACCCCACAATGATTCGTTCCCATCTACATGTCAATGTCAACGTTCATGACAAATTTTATAAAGATTAGACCAAAGGCAACCTATAGCCCGCGCCAAAGGATTTAGTCACGCAAAGAGTAAAATCCAAGATGGCTGCCATGTTTTTGGCCGAACGACTCCAAAATCACTCGTTCCCATCTACATGTCAGTGTTAACATCCATGACAAATTTCATAAACTTCCGACCAACACAACGACCTGTAGCCCGCGCCAAAGGATTTAGTCATGCAAATAGTAAAATCCAAGATGGCTGCTGGCAGCCATGTTTTTTGGCCGAACGACCCCAAAATCACTCGTTCCCATCTACATGTCATTATTAACATCAATGACAAATATTATGATGATCAGACGAACAGTACGATCTGTAGCCCGCGCCAATGGATTGAATCTTGAAATCCAAGATGGCTGCTGGCGGCCATGTTTTTTTGGCCGAACGACTCCAAAATCACTCGTTCCCATCTACATGTCAGTGTTAACATCCAGGACAAATTTAATAAAGATCAGACCAAAGGTATGATCTGTAGCCCATGCCAAAGGATTTAGTCATGCAAAGAGTAAAATCCAAGATGGCTGCTGGCGGCCATGTTTTTTGGCCGAACAACTCCAAAATCACTCGTTCCCATCTACATGACAGTGTTAACACCAATGACAAATTTCATGATGATGAGATAAACAGTACGACATGTAGGCCGCGCCAATGGATTGAATCTTGAAATCCAAGATGGCTGCCAGCGGCCATGTTTTTTGGCCGAATGACCCCAAAATGACTCGTTCCCATCTACATGTCAATGTCAACATTCATGACAAATTTCATGAAGATCAGACCAAAGGTACAACTACAACCTGTAGCCCGCGCCAAAGGAAATTGTTGACGGACACACGGACACACGGACGACGGACGCCAAACCATGGCAATAGCTCAAACTTACAAAAGTAAGTTGAGCTAATGATAATAACGATTTGATAAACTTGGACATGGTTACACCGTTCAGCTATATAATCGTTTGTAGTCCGATACCAATGGTAGTTATCTGTTAAACCTACATCACATATTCACAGTAATTGTCTTCACGGAGGGGGGGGGGGGGGGGGCCAGAAAACAGACATAAGTGTTAAATGTTATCAACAAGATTCAACTGATCGAAAATTGGTGCCACGCGCTCGATTTCCCTAGAAACAGAAACTGAAAGTAGGAAAGTTCAAGAAATTCTTCCGGCAGCGTCGCAGATACTGGTCACACATAATTACATCGATTTAAGAATGTAATAGACCGATTGTTCTAAGAAAGCACAAGGTTGGCAAATTAGCCAACGTAGGTAATTTTGAATGTATGCCGTTCAGAAAAGACGTGGATTATGCAAATTATGTGCTTCGATCGCAACCCGTGACGGTGATCAATCGCCACATATATTTGTAATCTGTATCACACTATATAATTGTCTACACGATGCATGATCGCTAGATGCGGAACTCAATTGATTACCTCATGATCAGAACTTCAGATATCCAATTCAGATTATATGAATAAAATTCAATCTCAGCCGGCGTTATGAGCGACAAGACATAATATATTGGAATGAATTTTTTTGTTATTTCAGGTCATTTGGCATGTGTTATCTAGATGCAAATAAAGAGACTACACCAAAGTACCACCGATTCGAAAATACCCGAATCAACAACCCGATTCCGTGTATTCGGTGTCCGATATCGACATCGAATCGAATCTCAAATATTCGCAGGTCCCTGATAAAATATTTTGAGAAATGCATGAAATACTTATATTCGGATGTTGTACATGTACATCTCATGATCACTTACAGAAGTGATCAAAATTCACTTTCTGTACCGAAATGAGATGAAATGAAAAAATGGAACCCCTCGCCCCAGATGGCTGCCAAAATGGTGGCCTAAACTCGAAAATTTGAAATTTTTGCCTAATATCTTAAAGATCAATTCCTGTTGTTTGATAATGGTTCAGACTGGCGACATTGATTAGTCATATTCATGTTAATTCATCATTGGAGCAATGAAAGATACCATAAATGGGGTCCCAGACTCATATACACCCTCAAAAATTTGATTTTACAGAACGCGGTATAAAATTCCACAAATATCGCCATTGGGATTCCAGTCGTATATCAACAAGAAATGGACAGAACTGTACAATGTAAGTTGGGCATACCATTATCTATAATTGCTCCAATTCAATGAAACCCAAATTGGCGCTTTGTCTTAAAATGGCTGCCAAAATGGCGGTCAAAATATGGAAAATGGCAGATATTTAGAATGGTCGTCAGAGGGTTAGACCCAGAAGGAATTGGTAAAGAAACGGTTTTGTTGTCATTCGACGCGGGAGAATCTCGTGTATAACATATCCAAAATCCGCTAAAATCCGCTTTTGGGAAAATACAGAATTCAAGATGGCGTCCAACATGGTCGCCAATAATAATGAAAATAGCAAATATGTAGTTATTCACGAAAACCCATTCGACAAAACGCCAATTCGGCACCAATACACATCATTGATTGAAATTAATGTTTTTTGTGCTTATGAGTAGCCAATCACGATTCAAAATGCTAAGATGGCTACCAAAATGGCCACCGAAAATTGTCGAAATTTAAGTTCTGCTCAGAGGAAAGACGAAACAACACTTCCGTTGTGAGCTAACGATGACAGACCTATTAAACATGTTGCCAATAATATACTACCACAATCAGTTCAGCCCGAAATGTTCCAACTAAGCAGTATCTACTGCAGGAACCAACACGATGTCCACTTATTACGAGGGACTATCTGGAAATTAATTAAAAATAAATTAAATTGCTACGAATCTGGATTATTTGAAAACACAGTGTCAACATTTCTACTTATAACGACTATTCGGAACATCAATTATATGGGCATCGGTGGTCTAGTACGGAAGCATCAGGCTATAATAGGTTTTCCAGTGCTGGCGAAAGTGAAAAGGACAGGAGGGAAAAGCGAATAATCTGGGGTTTACTTAATTGGTGGGCAAGTTGGTTATCGGAGCTGGAGAGTTTCAAAGTAACATTATTTTCTTCAATATCAAGAGGAAAAATGAAAATTCGCACGTACATTGTATACCCTTCACACTTTATGTGACAATTCCGTGTCATGCGATTGTGGGTATATACATGTGGATAGAAACATTCTAGTACATATATAGACGCACCTATATCTTCTACACATTTAGTGAATTTCATCAATGATATGTAGACACAATGTGCGTCACGGCTGGATCTGACCCGTAGGCGTAAAGGTATCAACCATTTAGCTTGATTAACTGGCATTTCAAGGTTGTCATTGGATAGAAATGCCACATGAAGATGGTGAATAACAACACGTTTGTCTAAGAAATGTGAACAATGAATAATTGCATATAATACATGTAGCATGGACCAATTTTATCATTTTTATGCGATAATTTCTTTATCTTCAATATCATCTACGTTGTATGAAGTCAGAATAATTTGTTCAACATATTTTGATCTCTGGAGTACATCACATTCTTTTTTATGAAACTTTGGCACAATAGCCCATGTCTTGGTCATATGAACATGTATTTACTACAGACAATCGTCAAACAACAAATTGAAATTCTAAGCTATATATGCGAGCTGGCTTTCGAAGTACATTGATACATAAACTTACAGCTGGTACAGACTCATTGTCTTTGATTCTTCTGGCGATCTCAATCATAGCCTTGGCTTCATTAAAGCTGTTGGCATTATCAATGGCAAAGATAACCAGGAAGCCATCACCAGTACGCATGTACTGGTCTCTCATGTTAGAATACTCCTCCTGCCCAGCAGTATCAAGGATGTCTAACAGGCAGCTCTGAAATTAAATGAAAGTGTCAATGACACTGTAGCTCAACTTGGAAATGGAATAATTTCATGTGTGATAGTCAATGGAGTGATTAGGAATGTGGAAAGTTGAAAGGCAAAGAGTAAAATCCAAGATGGCCACTGGTAGCCATGTTTTTTTGCCGAATGACCCCAAAATGACTCGTTCCCATCTACATGTCAATGTCAACAGTTGTGACAAATTTCCATAATGATCCGACCTGTAGCCCGTGCCAAAGGATTTAGTCATGCAAAGAGTAAAATCCAAGATGGCTGCTGGCAGCCATGTTTTTTGTCCGAATGACCCGAAAAAGACTCGTTCCCATCTACATGTCATTGTTAACATCCATGACATATTTCATGATGATCAGACAAAGAGTACGACCTGTAGCCCGTGCTAATGGATTGAATTTTGAAATCCAAGATGGCTGCTGGCGGCCATGTTTTTTTTCCGAATGACCCCGATATGACTCGTTCCCATCTACATGTCAATGTCAACAGCTATGACAAATTTTCTAATGATCCGAACAAAGGTACGACCTGTAGCCCATGCTAAAGGAAATCACACACGCACCCTCCCTCATACACCCTCACTCACACGGACGACGGATACCAAGCCATGGCAATAGCTCAACCTTTACAAAGTAAAGTTGAGCTAAAAATAGGGCAAAGTCTCTTCGCTCAGAACATTTAAAGCATAGAAGGCTTGATCTCTTGGATGCTATATTTCTGTGCTGAGAATGGACGTTAAATGTCACAGTGTGTGCCATATGTCCATACTGAGTACATACCTAATTCAGCGCACTGGCAGTCAGCCATCATTAAAAAAGGGAACTCATCATAAATTATGCAAAAATTTAAAAGGTGAAAAGGTGAAAAGGTGGCTTTTTAGTAAAATAGCTTTTTTTTAATTCTGTCAAAATTCATCGGACCATGACCAAATTCTAAATTTGCTTTTCTCTTCTGAAATATTAAGAGATTTATTTGAATTTAAAAATTAAAAGTAAAGTTATCATCCGGAAAGCTCAAACAGACAAACATCTAAGTCGAAAAGTGGCCATAACTCTGGCAATATTGGGCGGACCGAACCCGTTTCGACTTGCCTCATTATAAAATTCTGCAAGAAAAAAAAATTAAACGCAAAAATAAAACAAATACGTGAAAAATTATTATAAATAATATATTATTTATAATAATAAAAACCTTAATTACATAATCAGGAGGGCTCAGGGACTGCTCACTACCCTGCCGGCCCAGGCTCTCCATATATTCACTTGGTCAGCTTATAAGCCACTACACCCGTTGCGGCCATTGCGAAGACAATATAGGTTATCTCGCGTTTTTTTGGTCATCTGAGGGGGTGTAGAAGTCGGAAAGTTTGGAACTCAGGGGCCAGTTGCAGCTCAGCTGCGTTTTTCCCAGTGACCTGCATGTGCGTAAACGTGGATTGCAGCATCGACGTCACGGAAAGTTTGAACAGCGTGTCCATTGCGACAGAGTTCTTCATTTCGTTCAGTTCGTTTTCGGGACCATTCTGTTTGTTTTGAATTGAATTGTTTTTGAATTGTTTAATGCATAAAGCCACCATTTAAGGTGGAACATACACGCACATATATACACTATATACATAAAGATATTTCAATAAGCATTTTGGCATCATACTACATATGGATTATATAAGTAATAAATTCATTATTAAAATCACGAGTCTATCTGTCGATCGACTCACACAAATAGTGATATACATATACATACATATATAGTATTTATACAGCTATATATATACATATATATATAGCTATATATATATATATATATATATATATATATATATATATATATACATATACATACACATACACATACATATATATATATAGCTATATATATATATATATATATATATATATATATATATATATATATATATACATATATATATATGAGTAATTACATATAGATGTAATTACATATAGGAGTAATTACATATATATGTAAATGCTGTTAATGCCAGATCATCAGTATGGTTGTAAGTTATTATTTCAATTTTCTGAAGGCTAATTTTAGAAATATACTCACCCTCTTCAGGAGCGATATATTAGCTATAGATATCAAACCATAAAACTTTTCTCGCGTTGGAGATAGCCAATAGTATTTTGGAATGAACTGTTCACGGATATCTCTAAATTCGTCGCATATCAGTAGGAGATGATACTCGTCCCCTATCCCGTTACCGCACTGTTCACATATATTACAAGGTATACTGTTTCGCCACCGCCGTTTTTCAACGGGGAGTCGGTGGTTGGCTGTTCTAAATTTCACCATATAAGGGATGAGATGATCTGGCAACTGAAGCAAATACCGGCTAATACAGGGGCTGGTTTTAATATTTCTGTAAAAAGTTGCTCTTGATGAATCAGATAATTCTAAATCGATAAAAAAGTTTAGCCCAATGCTGCTCTATAAGAAAGGTCTTAATATTGCGAATGTCCTGTTTAGATAAAGCAGACTGTGACTCCCATACAGAACATAGATCAAGTTCATTCAGGGTGTTTGTCACAAAGTTAAGCCATTTTGACTTGCGTGTTAACTTGGGATCGTTGGCGTGTAATTGCTTTACAATAAGATATATGTTCTTAGCCAGTTCTGATCCATCGCTAGATACAATTTTTGACCAATAAGTTAATACTCTGCACTTTATTTCCACTAAAATGGGATGTCTACCAAGTTCTCCGTACACCATATAATTAGGTGTACTAGATTTCATGCCTAGTAATATTTTACAAAATTTCATATGTAGAGCCTCGAGGGTGTGGATTCTCTTAAAACACCATATCTCGCTACCATATAACATTATTGGCATGATCATAGTATCAAATAAATTCAACATCATATCAATTGGCAGATGTAGTTTACGGACCTTATTGAATAGACTGAACATAGCCTTTGATGAAACATTTAGCGTTTTCTTCAAGAAATTGCAGAATCTGCCGTTATAAAAGAAATTAACACCTAAGTAGTTAAACTCTTTGACTATTTCTAGTTCGCCTCCGTTATAAGTAAAAACTGGCAAACGTTTGTGCATTTTGTTGCAGAAAATGAGAACTTTCGTTTTTCTTGTATTTACCTGGAGTCTCCAGGAATCAGCGTAATCTGCAAACGCCAAGAGGGCACGTTGCATAGTTTCCTCCGTGTCGGTTAAAATAACAGTGTCGTCCGCATAAAACAGACATAGTAATTTTATGTATGTGCCTATATGATCGAAGAATAATTCGTCTAGATAGTTCAGATTACTAATTGCACAATCATCCATAAAATTAGTCAGATCGTTTATGTATAAAGAAAATAGAAAAGGTGACATGATTTCACCTTGGAAAAGTCCAATAGAGCACGTAAATAAATCAGATTGGGAATCATTTCCCTTAACACATACTTTTATTTTATTATACATATCTCGGCAGTCTGCAGTTGTTCTATAGCTAAATCATAGCATTTTCGTTCCGCGCCAACTCCCGAATTTCTCAACATCGAAAAGAGATAGCTTGACCCGCTGAATGCTAATGCATTGGCGAGTGCACCTCCGAGCAACATTGCGGCAGACACCATAATTACTTCATAATATTGGATGGAATGAGCCCCTGTTTAATTAGCATATCTTTCGTGGCCGCGGCGAGCACGACATCAACAACGACATACCCATATCACGGGGCGTGAAGTCCAGTTTAGGGGAAGGACAACCAATAGCCATTTAGCCCAGAGGGGGTAGCCGATGGCAAGACCAGATAACACGGCGTCGTGGTACACCGCATTTACGAGCATCTTTCCATCAGTACTTGGGGAAGACATATCTGCTATATATATGTATATCTATATTACTTTGTAATAATTATTCCATATAGAATGGATCATCCTTTAATTGATGTTTTGTTTTTTGCGGTGTCATTTCTTGACGACAGTTGCTCTGCGTCACAGGTGCTTGCGTGCGTTGGGCCACATTCTGGATGTTTTGTTTTTTGCGGGGTCATTTCTTGACGACAGTCGCTCTGCGTCACAGGTGCTTGCGTGCGTTGGGCCACGTTCTGATAGTTCCTGCAGAACAACAACACCACATTGACCAACCCTAGCCCGCCGACTAGCCACAGTTCCGAAGGTACAGCTATGGAACAATCAGAGCTCGGAGAGCCACTGCTGTGACCAACAGTAGCAGGTCCTTTAGGACGGTTGTTATTACCCCCTCCATTGGGGGTACCACCAGTGGCAGATGGGTGTTGTTCTCGCTACTCCGATAGCGGTGCAGTCGTGGCAGGAATTAATAGCAGTAGCTACTGGGGTTGGTTCTATAGAGGCCTTGGATTCACGGAGCTCCTGGATGAGCTTCTCATGTTTTTTTCCGATGAGCTGCAGCACCCGCGACCTTCTTGGGATCCTTTGGAGACCTTAGTTTTGTCGCCCTTGCCACTGGCGTGTCGCTGCGTATGTCCTTTAGGACAGGATCCCCTTTGTTGGGGGTATACTCCTACGGTAGCGGCCCAGCTGCGGTGGTCACCCTATTAATTGGCTCATCCATCAGTTTCAGATTTGCAGAGCAAATTGTCTTCTTCGTCCATAGTTCGTGGACAGACGTGTCCAAATTGACAATGCTTTGCAGTGGTCAATGCAGCAGTCAAGGGCGCTAAATACATTCCATATAGATGGTACAGCACATGCCCAACAAAGGTGTCGGCCTCGAGATCAGTGACCAGCTTCGATTGGCTCTCGATGGGAATCGGGAGGAGGACGCTGGCAAACCCTGCATACCATGCATGCCTGCCCCAGTGTCTTTGTCATTGCGGCACCCAGCCATGCCTCAAAACGGGCATATAGCTTCTCCACCTCCTCGCCGTCCATTGCGTCGACTTGGTCTGCCGTGAATGCTTTCCCCATATACTGTATGGCCTGACCCCCTGCTGCCAGTGCAGTAAGCCTTTCCCAGTGCCGATGAACAGCATCAACATTTCCAAATGCAGCGTCATCCCCAGTTGATCTAGTGGCAGCAGGTTCTGCTATCGTCCCGACAGTTCCTACGGAACTAGCTGCATCCTCCGTCTGCTCTTTCAACAACTCATTGATCAAGTAATCACAATTCATATTTGTAATTGTCTTTAATGCAAGCTTTTATCATTGTCTTACCTGACGAAGTCTAATACATATATCTAGGTATACGTACACCCCCCACAGTCATCTCAACCTTATTGATCTTTGGATTGTAGAAGTCTTCAGTTTTTCTTTCGAAAGGATCTCCGGCCTCTTCGAAGAGGAACAAGATGCCTTTCATACTCCGACTCGGGATGTTGAGGTTGATATTCATTAGTGTTTCTTTTTTGATTGTAACTATCTTGCGGTGGTGGAGGTTGCGGTCATAAAGTATTGCGACATGGCCTGCATACTGGCTGTGGATCATACGGGCCAGATCAGGCTGGGTAACCTTGTCAAACTCCAGGCTGATGTTGGCGATGGTGCACTCGGACTTGGTATCGGTAGCCCTGATCACCCAGCTGTAGTCATTTAAAGTTAGCTCGTACTCGAGTCGGTCCCCGAGTGCGCTTTGGTAGAAGGGCATTTGACTCTCCAACAGTTCAAAGTCGGCGGGATGTAATAGTGATTCATGTAGGCTTTCGCGATAGCCTTGTCTTTAGCTACGCATTGTCTTTATCTCCTGCCTTTAGGCATATTTTGTCGTATTTTGTTTGGCAGACTCATCAATCCCCTGATACTGCGCATTTTCTCTCTCATGGGTGGTCTTCCACATGTCTAGGTAGTAGTAGAGAACATCGGAGTCGTCGATCGAGTTGACCTCATTTCCGCTGATCTTGATTGTGGTCTTTTTCACAATAGCCTGGCCTAAGTTCTGCTACACTGTCCTGTTTGGATCCATGGAGGTCAGCGTGATTGTAAATGCCAGGCGCACTGTCCCGGGAACTATTATGTCAGAGGCGCCGATATTGGGAAACCTCACAAGCAGCTGTTGGTTTGGCCCAATCGTGCTGGGATTGTTTTAAGACATTATATATATATATGAAATATAATATATGTTGCTGCACAATTCAGACTATTGAATCGAAGATGGCTTACCTTCAATTATATATATATAACTAGCAGGTGGACCCGACTTCGTCCGGGCTGTCTCCCCTCTGCTTTTCGGCGAATTGCGCGATTTGACCTTGAATTGTCCATTTTGAAGGTCAAGGTCAGGTGGGTCACGATTTGACCCGGACAAAACACTGCCCGGACAAAAGTACCCGACAAAAGTACCCGTAGAAATCCACCCGGTTTTACCAGATTTGACCTTGAATTGACAATTTTGAAGGTCAAGGTAAGGTCGGGGTAACGATTTGACCCGTCCAAAACACTCAGTGGACAAAAGTAACCCTATGTATCAAATTTCGTCGAAATCCCATCAAAATTCGTGATTTGACCTTGAATTGACCCGATTTCAAGGTCAATGCCACGTCGAACGGGCAAATGAATAGGCTTATGACACTCCCCATACGAAAGTATCTCTAGACACTAAATTTCATCAAAATCCCGTGATATTTTCTCTAGCTGATGGACCCGACTTCGTCCGGGCTGTTTCCCCTCTGCTTTTAGGCGAATTGCGCGATTTGACCTTGAATTGTCCATTTTGAAGGTCAAGGTCAGGTGGGGTAACGATTTGATGCATCCAAAACACTGCACCGGACAAAAGTACCCGACAAAAGTACCCGTCGAAATCCATCCGGTTTTACCCGATTTGACCTCGAATTGATCATTTTGAAGGTAAAGGTCAGGTCGGGGTCATGATTTGACCCGCCGAAAACACTCAGTGTACAAAAGAAACCCCATGTATCAAATTTCGTCGAAATCCCATCAAAATTCGCGATTTGACCTTGAATTGACCCGATTTCAAGGTCAGGGTCACATCGCACGGGCAAATGAATAGGCTTACGATACTCCCCAAACGAAAGTATCCCTAGAGACTAATTTTCATCGAAATCCCGTGATACTCGGGCGTTCGACCTTGAAATGACCCAATTTCAAGGTCAATGTCACGCCGAACGGGCAAATTAATAGGCCCATGCCTCTCCCCGGCCGAAAGTACCCCACACACCAAGTTTCATCGATATCGGCTCAGCCGTTTTCGAGTCTATCGCGAACAGACACACACACACACACACACACACACAGATTTCCCAAAATATAGACTAGCCGATGAGCCCGACGTTGTCCGGGCTATTCAAAAACCAAATTTCAAGTCGATAGCTCCACCCGTTTTCAAGATCTGGTCTGCGCATGCAAATTTCAAGTCGATAGCTCTACCCAGCCCGACGTTGTCCGGGCTATTAAAAAACCAAATTTCAAGTCGATAGCTCTATCCGTTTCCGAGATCTGGTCTGCGCATGCGCGAAGCTGGCATCGCACGGGCTCGGCGACCCGATAAAATTCGTAACCGGGGCAAGATACATTCACATACCAAATTTCAAGTCGATGGGTCCACCCGTTTTCAAGATCTAGTCTGCGCATGCGCGAAGCTGATGTCGCACGGGCTCGGCGACCCGATAAAATTCGTATCCGGGGGAAGATACATTCACATAGCAAATTTCAAGTCGATAGCTCCACCCGTTTCCGAGATCTCGTTTGCGCATGCGCTGCACGGGCGCCGCACGGGCTCGCCAATACGACAACGACGACCACCTGGTCAAACTACACACACGTAACAAGTTTCGTCCCGATCGGTCGAGAATCGTATGTATAAATGACATACATACATACATACATACATACATACAGACAGACAGACATACAGACAGACATACAGACAGAGGTCTTCAAAATATATATGAGACTAGCCGATGAGCCCGACGTTGTCCGGGCTATTCAAAAACCAAATTTCAAGTCGATAGCTCCACCCGTTTCCGAGATCTGGTCTGCGCATGCGCGAATCTGGCATCGCACGGGCTCGGCGACCCGATAAAATTCGTTCCATGCGCGAAGCTTGCGTCGCACGGGCTCGGCGACCCGATACAAATTTCAAGTCGATAGCTCTACCCAGCCCGACGTTGTCCGGGCTATTCAAAAAACTAATTTCAAGTCGATAGCTCTACCTGTTTCCGAGATCTGGTCTGCGCATGCACGAAGCTGGTGTCGCACGGGCTCGGCGACCCGATAAAATTCGTATCCGGGGCAAGATACATTCACATAGCAAATTTCAAGTCGATAACTCCACCCGTTTCCGAGATCTCGTCTGCGCATGCGCAAAGAGGGCGCCACACGGGCTCGCCAATACGACAACGTCCACCGCCTGGTCAAACTACACACACGTACCAAGTTTCGTCCCGATCGGTCGAGAATCGTAGATTTGTATAAATGACATACAGACAACCAAACAAACAAACAAACAGAGGTCTTCAAAATATATATGAGACTAGCCGATGAGCCCGACGTTGTCCGGGCTATTCAAAAACCAAATTTCAAGTCGATAGCTCTACCCGTTTCCGAGATCTGGTCTGCGCATGCGCGAAGCTGGCGTCGCACGGGCTCGGCGACCCGATAAAATTCGTATCCGGGGCAAGATACATTCACATACCAAATTTCAAGTCGATAGCTCCACCCGTTTCCGAGATCTCGTCTGCGCATGCGTGAAGCTGGCGTCGCACGGGCTCGGCGACCCGATAAAATTCGTATCCGGGGCAAGATACATTCACATAGCAAATTTCAAGTCGATAGCTCCACCCGTTTCCGAGATCACGTCTGCGCATGCGCGAAGCGGGCGCCGCACGGGCTCGCCAATACGACAACGTTCACCGCCTGGTCAAACTACACACACGTACCAAGTTTCGTCCCGATCGGTCGAGAATCGTAGATTTGTATTAATGACAGACAGACAGACAGACAGACAGACAGACAAACAAACATACAGACAGAGGTCTTCAAAATATATATGAGATATACTTATATGTACATATAATACAAAGTAATAATATAAATGCATAATTGACTCTGTCAATAGATTATGGCAGACTTTGATAACCCCACATTTGATCCTGATATCAGAGCCGATGAGGATCCTTTTGATCTTCAAGATGAAACAATGCCACTCATTGAGCCGATCGACCCGACTGGCATGGGTATACCCATGACCCGAATGTCACGGATACGACAGCAATAACCAGGCTGATACGTCAAGAACCCCTGCAGTCAGCCGTTGATGACTATTATGGCGCCCTGGCCAGAAGGGGACGAACAGCAGCCCTTGGCCGCGACCCCTCAAAATTTGAGCTCGACCCACGCGGACAGATCCGATTAAAGACATATCCCGATATCATTCTCACAAACACTCGTACCAGTGAGCCCCTAGCGCTGTCGACGATAGCCGGCCGGCGGAGTGGAAGTGCGGCAATCCAAGAAGACTTGGGATTCGCTGACTGGCACCCAGAATGAAGGGACGGGGCGCGATCAAAGGTGATCACAGCCCTCCAGACAGCAAGGGATGTATACAAATGAGAAATATCGCATTAGTAACAGTATGTTATTGTCATATGTTTGACCATTGTAAACAAAAGCATAAAAAGTTACCTTCCTGGACCCTGGTGTTTGTTTATATTATGATGGTAAACATAAGGAGTGCTCTTTGTTGCTGAATTCCTAATATGGAACTAATAAAGAGCGTTTATATCATTTGTGTGTGATTAGCCAGTAACACTGTGCTGTCTTCTGTAACACAATCATGCAAGCTCTTGCTTAGGTGAAATATAGTACTAGTAGGTTTTAATGATATTATGCTGTTTATATGAACGAAACTGTATGTGTTTTTCTGTTTACGGTGATTGAAACAAATATGAATATTTTCGACAACTATAAGGCCTCCCGTGCCTTTTAAGTCACCTTATTGTATCTATTATACATACATATATATCTCTTAAAACACAATTGAAAAAATTCTATATTAATTGAAAATTAAATGTTTTCTTAATTAAGAATTGTTTTCTAATTATCTCTCCTAAATGGGGAAAATATTCCTACTTAAGAAAACTTGTTTTTCCTTACTTAGATTTATTATCCTACTTGAGAAAATCTCGTTCTAGAAAAAATTGGCAACACTTAAGATAAAATATCTTGACGCTATTTCTTACTTTAGAAAATATTATTTCTTGTTCTAGAATAATTGTGTGGCTTTCTTAAATTTCTAGCTATTCTCCCAAGCTAATCGCAGTATCTTAAACTTATCTTATTTTAAGAAAAATTAACTTATGCGAGAAATACAATCTTTCCTACAATAGGAAAAAAAAAATCTATACTAAGATTTTTTTACTAGGATTTTCTTACTAAGATTACTGTGTGTTTTCGTAAAGAAATTTTGTCAGACAAGAAATTTTCTCACCCTTTCATTTCTTGACCTAGAAAATATTTTGGTCTTATTTTTCTAGCTATTCTCCCAAGATAATATCTCATTTCAAGTGTTTTTTTTTCCTGAATTGAGAAAATATTTTTGGCAGTGAGGCATTTTCGTTCCGCGCCAACGCCCGAATTTCTCAACATCGAAAAGAGATAGCTTGACCCGCTGAATGCTAATGCATTGGCGAGTGCACCTCCGAGCAACATTGCGGCAGACACCATAGTTACTTCATAATATTGGATGGAATGAGCCCCTGTTTAATTAGCATATCTTTCGTGGCCGCGGCGAGCACGACATCAACAACGACATACCCATATCACGGGGCGTGAAGTCCAGTTTAGGGGAAGGACAACCAATAGCCATTTAGCCCAGAGGGGGTAGCCGATGGCAAGACCAGATAACACGGCGTCGTGGTACACCGCATTTACGAGCATCTTTCCATCAGTACTTGGGGAAGACATATCTGCTATATATATGTATATCTATATTACTTTGTAATAATTATTCCATATAGAATGGATCATCCTTTAATTGATGTTTTGTTTTTTGCGGTGTCATTTCTTGACGACAGTTGCTCTGCGTCACAGGTGCTTGCGTGCGTTGGGCCACATTCTGGATGTTTTGTTTTTTGCGGTGTCATTTCTTGACGATAGTCGCTCTGCGTCACAGGTGCTTGCGTGCGTTGGGCCACGTTCTGATAGTTCCTGCGGAACAGCAACACCGCATTGACCAACCCAAGGCCCCCGACTAGCCACAGTTCCGAAGGTATGTATCGTTCAGGGGGGGGGGGGGGGTCAATATGCCACCCGGAACTTTATTTTCCCACCCGGAACTTTACTAGCCATTACGCACTGTTTCAGAACACCGGCACGTCACGTTGCTACGGCGAAAGAGAGAAACAAGTCAACGTTAAATCTGCCCACTGTTATCGTTCCAAATCACACTTTATGATAATTATTTATATGAAATATGATAAAAACTGGCAATAATATGATTACGTCAGTACGTATGGACAACCCAAAAACACGTACATGTACGTCCATCTATAAAATGAAAAATGTATGTTTCATAGGAGTGCCTGTATTTCTGGCCAACTTGGGATATATACGATCACGCCAGTACGTATGGACCGTAGGACGGCGACATGTCACTCTGTGTCCAAAGGTTCGCTAATCCCAAGGTTCATTATACCGAAGTTTCGCCATTCCCAAGGTTCTCTATATTCCTCGATATTCAGAAGGTTTTTATAACTTTTATTTTGAAGTTTCATTCTATATTCTAAAGTTTTGAGAGGTTTCTTTATCATAAGACTCTTTTTATGAAGGAAATAACTTAAAAGTTAAAGGTACTCAATCCGATAAGACGCTGCTAAATTACTCCTTCCTTGGTTTCGGTGGGGAAAAAAATATTTGATTAGTGTCGAGGAACCCACCCATCAAAGCTCAGAGTAATTAGATATCGATCTTTGCAGTTTGCTATTTTTATTGTTTCTGGGCCTGATCGTGCCAGAAGGACGAGGTCAAATGGGCGGTCTTCCAGAGTTGTCCATCTTTTCTGGTTAAATACGCCCAGAATAGCAAACCTTCAGAATAGCGAACCTTCGATGTCTGAATAAGAACCTTTGGAATAGCGAATATGGAACCTTCGAAATAATGAACGCGATCGTGTATGAAGAGCCCATGACACGTCCATCAATAAATGTATACATGTTTCATGGGACTGTTTATATATACATATATAAGACTGGAGTAAAGTTGAGACCAACATGTCTTTGTTAATTTTGGTGCCCAGATTTCAACGAAATTTGGTGTGGTGACCCAGGGTGCCCTGGCAGAATGTATAATGGCGTTAGTTTTTCTAAATTTTGATTTAAACAAATTTAAATGAATAAAAAAAATATGAACATATGTGAATATTCAGGTACAAATAAACCTATTTGCACGAGAATATGTTGCAGCACCAGATATAGAGGAATGTGGGCCACAGTTAGACATGGGTCAGAGTGAGATATTGCCTCTAACATTTCTCTAATTTCCAGACCAATATCCATGGCGCCAGTCAAGCGATATTAGCCATATAGCACATTTTACTATATTTCTTCAAAATGCAATCATCAGGTGAAGGTTGAATCTGGCCAAGCGACCAATTTTCAAGGCAAAATTATTTTAATTGAATTTTTGCAATTTTAAAGGTACTCAATCCAAATTAACCCTCGCAGATTATTATTTCCTTGACTTCGGAGGTGAAAAATATTTGATTCAAGTCGAGGAACCCACAACATCAAAGCTCATAGTGATCAGATACCGATTTTTAAAATTTATCATTTAAATTTTTTAGTGGACCAGCAAACAGCAGACGAGAATACTTTTTCTGACCAAATTGCAGATGAAGATGGATAATTCTAAAATCAACTGTTTTTTTTGTGTGTGTGTCAGATGTTTGACAAATCAGCAATATTCGTTGAGCAAAAAGTTGATAAATTGCAAGTTTTTGTCAATTTTATGCTATAATTGACTGCAGTTTTTTTTTTAGCAATTAATCGATTCTGTCAACT
Source organism: Siphonodentalium dalli (assembly GCA_032622095.1). NCBI lineage: Eukaryota > Metazoa > Mollusca > Scaphopoda > Gadilida > Siphonodentaliidae > Siphonodentalium > Siphonodentalium dalli. The sequence goes on along the minus strand of CP136064.1, from coordinate 146,402,260 downwards.
GAAGCGGCATTTCAAAAAATCTTCTTGTTGTTGGAATCTGATGATATGGGGACTATTGATTCGGATTGAGGACCTTTAAGGGGAAAATATCTTTATTGGATAAATTTACATATAATACTGAATACATTTTTATGAAAACGGGTTACGTGGATGGGGCACAATGACTCAATGAGACATAATTTATGGCCTGTGGTAGGATCCAACTTCAGTAGATGATAGGCACTTCAAAAATGAATGAGGTAATTTGCCAAATGACTATTGTTTTGGGGCTGGAGTGGATAAATATTTTAGATCAAACAAACTGATGTCATTGTGCAATAGTGATATGTTTGGTGTATTTCCTATATGGTTACTACTTAGGGGTAACCCCTTCTGTGAAGTAGATGATAAGAAACAAGTATTAAGGGTGGTCCCAGCTCGAGATTGCATGCTTGTTCGTGACTTTTGTGAGCTTTTATCGTACTCTCAGAAGTCTAATCATTGTGATGGTCAACAATAGTGATAGCGGAGACCTAGACTGAAATTAACAATATTGATGGAAATTTAATTCTATTTAATTCTATTTCAATTTAATTCTATATATGTCTCTTTGCCAAAAATCTTAATGATCGTTGAGAATTTAATCTAAAATTACTAATCATGCGACACATGCTGACAGCCTGACACTATTGGTTAATAGGCATCTGATAGTATATGAACATTTTAATAATTGCCCGGGAGGAATGGCATAGATACATAGATGTTCATGGCATGGTCTGAGAAAATGCTACTAGATTAAACATTTATATGATTGCCTCATTACTACATTAGTCATGTACATGTATAACTAGAAGGTCGTGACAGTTCAACTAAGTTGGCCTGGAATTATTATGTTTAGCATACATATTATTATTCCAATCCCAATGTGTCAAGTCGACAATAGCAAATACGCAGGGCTATATTTAATAATTTTTCCACAAATAGCCAGTTAGCCACTAGTTAATATATATATGTTAGCCATGCTGATCAAGCTCCCGCTTTATGCTTAAGGTTTAAATCGAGAACACCGTGTTAAAATCATGAATTATTTAATATGTGAGAATGCTAAAACTAATCACCGTGCAATATAATTATTAAATTTAACTTGATGTGTCCATCACAGGAAACATAATTCATACACACAGATGGAAAGTTGGCCCGGAAGCATATCCTCTCACCCGTCACTGCATGAACTATGCAGTGTGCCGAGACCAAGTGGGATTGGGAGATGTTCTTCTTTTCCTTCACTCAACAAGAAGATAAATGACTCACTGTGTTAGTCACCAATTCACTGGGCTTCACATGTTTGTTACATCTGTGTGTCGAGTCTGTCGACTGTAGATGGCTAGAATTGTATTTTGACCTGAGTCACATTCACAGTGAGTGGCTGAAGTCGTTGATAACTAAATTTAGTAATCTGTAATCACTAAATTGACTAATACAATCCTAATATTATTAGATTAGTAAGCCACATGAACGCTTTCATCGATTACTGCGTCCACAAGTTCCAGCTACGCGCTACGTTCAACGGTTCATGACTGAACTATACTGTGTATAGTAAATCAGTCAGCTCTAAAATGTCCATTTTCTGATTTCCTTGACCCAAGTTGAGGTTTGACATGACAGTGTTAGATATTAACAATTAAATTTACTATTTAGAGAAGTAGTTAGTAGATTGAACGATTTGCCGCTTGCAGTTGAAACTCTAAGTCTAAGTTCTAACCACTAAACCAGTCCACTGTCCAGGTGAAAACAGACTTAAAATTGAACAATAACAGAACAAGTCAAATCGCCGTGGTGAGCAGTCTGCACAGACCAGTCCACATTCCATTCCAGTGACCTTCATTTTCATATTTTTTTCAGTCACAGATTCGTCATTGAGTTTCTTTCCAACTGACTGATTTTCACTTTGAACACAGTTCACTTCAACTTCAAAACAACTTAACATTAATACCAAGTTCAGAAGTTGTTGTTGTTATTCTTCTTCTTCTTTTGACTGCTTTGACTCTAAAGTCATTCCAGTAATTGGCTCGTAGTGCTATCTTCGCTTGTGCTTTCTCGTTTGTTCTCAACGCTTACGTGCTGTGATACCGTTGTACATTTAAAATACGAGCGATAACAATAACAAGCAATTCCATTTCCAATTTGGAGAAGACTGACGGACACGAGAGCGCCACCATTTTGTAACGAAATTACGTCATCATTTCCAACGTTGCTATGGCCTGCCAGGGGACGTAATATTCTAACTGTAACGGTACGGAATCTGGCGATGTTTGCCGAATGCTATGCGCCCGCGTCAGCTAAATCCACATTAAGCATTTAATTTTGAATAAGGTTGATTTTGTTTTTCAAATTTAATAGTGTTGCTATAGGGAGGCTGATCGAAGAAGAAAAATAAATTCGTTTTATTAATTTGACAATTCTATTCCAACATGGCGGCCACCATAGGCCCCATAGGTCTGAATCGCCCGGATGTAAAAACAATTTTTTCATGTTGATAGGGTATAGAAATTACTGACGTCACATACGTAATACCGTAAAACAACCCTTTTGGGTTGTGATAAGTGTGTTCTTGGTTCAGAATACATGGCTTTGAAGCATCATCACTTGATATATTGTCAATATTCACAATAATCAATTTACGCATTTCCGACGTCGGAAAGATGACAAAATGAATGACCGGGTGTGTCAAATGATTATTTATCCTGGAAAAACAGTTGAATCATTTGACTTGGGACATTTGCGTAAATAAGTTGCAAATGTCACTTGTTTTAATAGTAATTTAGAGAAGAATTGGGGTTCCAGCAATTTGGAGATATTTAGGATGATCTGACGTCGATCGATTTTTCGGTCAAACAAAAACAGCGGTGAATTATTACAAGAATACGAGTCCACACTCCGACTTGTTTTACCTGTCCAGATACAAATTATATAGTTGGCTATATTCAGGTGATAATGAAAATACAAAAGTCTTTTTATTATCACAGATTTTCATCAAATTGACGGAGTTCAAGAAATATGAAATGCCCGGTAACCGCCCTGTTACCGCACTTACCGTGAATGCTTCAAAACCATTTCCTATGTAATCCAGAACACTTAATTGAATATTTAACACCTGTGAATGACTACCTGAATACACAAAGTCACGCCCACCAGCAGTGGAATTTCCAAAACCTTCATGACGATTTCTGATCTGTCAGAAATCGCCCCTGATTGGTCGTTTTCCCATTGGTCAGTTCAGACATCTTCAAACGATTCTGATTGGTTGCATTCTCGATCCTCAAATCCCGGCCAGCAGGGTATAAATACCGCTGCGGAGTCAGTTCGTGTTAGTTCGTGATTTGTGTCAGTTGAAGTTTCGAATCAGTTCAAGTTCGAATTAGTTTTAAGTGGTAAGTTGGCGAAGACTGAGTAACCTAAGAGTTGCTCGAAGAAGAGACCAGTTGGCGAAGACTGAGTAACTCAAGGAGTTGCTCGAAGAAGAGACCAGTTGGCGAAGACTGAGTAACTCAAGGAGTTGCTCGAAGAAGAGACCAGTTGGCGAAGACTGAGTAACTCAAGGAGTTGCTCGAAGAAGAGACCAGTTGGCGAAGACTGAGTAACTCAAGGAGTTGCTCGAAGAAGAGACCAGTTGCCGAAGACTGAGTAACGCAAGGAGTTGCTCGAAGAAGAGACCAGTTGGCGAAGACTGAGTAGGGTAATGTGGGGCATAATGCGACACATAAGCACATTAGACCCCATCATGCCACTAAAAACGATGTAAGGGCACACATTATTAAACTAAAAGTTAGATAAATATTTCCACTATATATATTAATACTCACACATGCCTGGGTAGCACCAATTTCTGAACAGCATTACTCCCCGTCGACGTACCCAATCCGTCGCATTATGCCCCACACACGGGGTACAATGCGACACATTTGACATTACAACATCAGCATATACCGAACCTAATAAATGCAAGACGGTATGCAGTTTCTTTTCTTTTGTGGATTGAAAGAATGTATAATCGTTATTTAAAGTCATAGCAGCAGCCCAATGAGACATTTTATTGATTTATATGGCGGGTAAAATAGCACCATACAGTTTTGATTTCAAGAAAATGGCCGGGGTAGGGTTAACAATAATTATTTATCTATATCATGTTTTAATGTTTGGGAATGATCGAATATGTTTTTTTATTTCTTTTCTTTTGAACTAAGGTTACGATAAGATTTATTTTTCCAGGTTTGATTTGCGATATGCCTAATCATATTTATTTCTCGTACTGGTTGTACCCGAGTGTCGCATTATGCCCCACAACCAGACAACCTGTCTCTCCCCCAAATATGAGTGAATGTGAATAACCGATGTACATAGAACTGATCAACTTACTATATAACTCGTCTTACTTTACCAAAATACGCATGTAGCTTTGGTGGTAGTGGTAAGATGTTCTCGTTTTAACATGTACAAGACCTACCGGAAGTTATAAACCATTCAAAAAGGGGGTCACCAAATGTGGGTACCCCTACTCCGGCGTTTCGCATGTGAGATTAAACAGTCATAATGCTGTCGGTCCAATTGGGATGTTCACTTCTATGATTGGTCTTACTAAAATAATAAATGTGCGATTCAACTTCAGTCATGGAAAAATCATATGACCTTATAACGACCGTCTGTCGCATTATGCCCCGCGTCGCATTATGCCCCACATTACCCTAACTCAAGGAGTTGCTCGAATAAGACGACAGAGACCAGTTGGCAAAGATTGAGTAACCAGGGTGTTACTCAAAGAGTCACTTGTAGAATACGACAGATACCAGTTGGCGAAGATTGAGTAACCAGGGTGTTACTCACTCAAAGAGCCACTTGTAGAATACGACACAGACCAGTTGGCGAAGATTGAGTAACCAGGGTGTTACTCAAAGAGCCACTTGTATAATACGACAGAGAACAGTTGGCGAAGACTGATTAACTCAAGGAGTTGCTCGGAGGAGAGACCAGTTGGCGAAGACTGAGTAACTCAAGGAGTTATTTGAAGAAGAGACCGGTTGGCGAAGATTGAGTAACCAGAGTGTTACTCAAAGAAGACCGCCATATTAAGAAGAGAGAGAGAGAGAGAGAGAGAGAGAAAGAACCACAATTTGACTTTGATTAAATTAAAGTTATCAATCAAACTCAGTGTTTTATTTTACATAGCACCCTTGGAAGTTGGGAAATATTTAAGGCAGGTCCTGCAGCAATGAATCTCAGGCGAACCTTTCCCCTACCCAATTGGGTAACAAATGTAACACCCCCAACTGACCTCTAGGTTGTCCTGACATACAGTCCGAGGGGTGGCACGTTACATTTTTGGTGTCAGAAGTGGGATACGCTTGCCTTAAATATAACCAGAAATATTGATTAAATGTCGAATGGTTCAAGTGAGGATCCCTTCAGAGAAGATGTTCCCGCTGGTTATTAATGTTTTTGAATCCATTTGATGCACACATTTGCAATGAGTATTGTTGTAACTCAAGCTTTGATATTTTAGAATTTACAATTTGCTGCATTTGTTATATTGCATTTTTCGACGCTCACGAGGTTCAATTGTCCATAACATATTGTGATAGTGAGGCACTCAGTTATATACATTTTGCATCTCAATAAAGTTGACACAAAGCATTGACAATGGCGACAAGCTCTTCATTTGATGAAGAGGAAGTACAGAGTAGCATATCGAGGCTTCGTGCCCAAGTTGTGGAATTGAAGAATATCAACGACAGACAAATGTTCCTCGTTGATCGAGCAAGAAATAAGGAATCTGGTGATGTTCCTGATAGACACAGATTGGAGAATAGTGTTGTTGGACAAAACCGAATAGGACGTCCACCTGTCTCATCTGAAGACAGCACTTTACCAATGAATAGTGATCGTCCATTAAACCTCCGAAGTAGGCAGCATGAATTGGTTACCGATCACCAGACATATGATATGAGGCCACAGTCCCATCAAGGGGTAACTTTTCAGACAGAGAATCTAAGACATAGAGACCATGTGTCAACGTCGACCCCATTAACAGGAAATCAGTGGAACACATATCGGCACTCAAGGGAACCACCTGACTGGAGTCCGAGTCGCCATGATGTTTGGGACCGAGAACCGTCGTCACACCTTGGTCGACAAGGTAGACCCACAATAACTCCAGCAACTTATGATGGAACAACATCATGGCTGGATTATAATGCTCATTTTGAGGCATGTGCCAACCTGAACCAGTGGACAGATAAGGAAAGGGGACTTTTCCCGGCAGTCTCACTGAGGGGACAGGCGCAAGCAATATTGGGAGATATGCTTTCTGGAATGCAGAATGAATATCGATTTCTTGTTAGGGCTATTGAGGACCGTTTTGCAGCAACAAATCAGACTGAGCTCTTTATGGTACAACTCCGTGAGAAAAGACAAAATGCAGGAGAATCCTTAGCTGAGTTGGGACAAAGCATAAGAAGGTTGGCAAACATTGCGTACAGAACGGCACCGTTAGAGGTGAGAGACACATTGGCTTGGCCAAAGAACAGTTTATCGATGCCCTCCATGATTCAGACATAAGGTTGCGGGTTAAGCAATCGAGACCAAGAGCTCTTAACGACGCAATACGCCACGCTGTTGAGCTGGAAACGTATATGAAATCAGAGAAACGAGGTCATTATGCTAGACATATTGACGACACAAAACCTGCTGTCGAGGAGCAATTAACAAAGATGTTACAACAGATACAGAGATCTATTTCTGAGCTTCAGAAAGATATGCATAAAGAGCTTAAGGGACAAGAATCAAGAAATACTAAACATGACAGCGAGAGTAATAAGCCTCCCATAAGAGACAGGAACTCAAGACGATGTTTCCTATGTGGGTCCCCAGACCACTTTCAAAGATTTTGTCCCAAGCAAAGGAGAAATGACTCGAGCCAACCCCAGAACCATGATTTTGCAAGGTGCTATGAGAAACCTCCACCAGGGATGCACAGATATGCTGACAAATGTGACAACTCCCAACCTAGAAGGTCGGAAGTTAATAACCGAGATGTGAAGCTCATAGGTCACGATAGACGAAATGAATCTGGATTATTCCTTGCATGTTCTATTGGAAGAGAACCTATAGATATGTTGGTGGATACAGGTGCCACCTGTTCACTCTTGTATGCGATGTTCTATGACGAACTTGGAAAGAAGCCCACATTCAGACAAGATCCCATTCCGAACCTATATGCCGCCTGTGGAAATAAGATTGAGACAAAAGGCATGGCAAGGTTTAACGTGAAAATCGGTAACAGAATATTTCCCCAGAATATGGTAGTATCCGATCTCACTATTGATGGTATCATAGGAATGGATATGATAGAATCATACAATTGTGTTTTGGACATACCACTTAAGAAGCTGTACCTAGATGGAGAAGCTGTAAAAATGACATGGCATGATGATGATTACATGGATATGGTGGATACTACCGATTCCTCGCCAAGCAATGAGGAGCCAAGAACAATGAATATAGGTGTCATTTCCATGCACAATACAGACAGAGACATCATCGAAGATATTGGATCACTTTTTGAGGAACACATTGACATTAACAATGCCGATGGTCTGCGTGCTGAACCAAGCAAGTATGTTGCTGGGAAACACAAAGAGCAATATGAGAACGGACAACCACCACCTCGACAGTCAAAAGAAAAGAGGGCTCATAAAATTCATGGGCAATCAAGAGTGTTTCATGGCACTGATAAGAGAAACGCCAGGGGGTGCAAACCCAGTGAGGTAGTCACCAGATCAGTCAATCACGTAACGTTGAAATGTCAAATACAGACACATTGTTTCGTGTGCGGCTCAGTCCAACACTTAAAGTCAGAGTGTCATTGGAGATATCGAGCCAAACAATGTTTTGTCTGTGGATCAGTCGAACATTTACAGATACATTTCCCGCAGAGGCGCCCTGCAAAGCAGTGTTTCGTATGTGGTTCGATTTATCACTTACAACTCCAATGTCCCCAGAAGTGGGACGAGAGACGGTCACGTTCACAGAAAAAGTGTTTTGTTTGTCACTCTGTTGAACATTTGCGATTCCAATGTCCATGGAATCAACCAATGCACAAGAACAATTTTGAAGATGTTAGACAGGATGTAAATAATTTGAAAGTCTGACATATTGTTATATGCCTATTGGATGGATTGAGTGACATATTGTACCATTGATGTTTTCTGATGAGAATCAGTTGTTGATTTTTTTCCCTGGACATACAGAATTTGTAATTTCCAGAATAAATATGTTATATCTGCAAATTAGTGCTGAGTAAGACGATTTGCAGTTGTGCTATGTGGAGAATGGTGTACCTCCAGAAGTTGTGAAATGTAGATAGTAGACATAAATATCACAACATCTTTATATATGTTCAAAAGGGAAGTGGTGGCTATGTGGGGGAGCATCGAGTCCCAGATAGCCAGAGCAAATGCAAACACAACCCCTGGGCTCCTGATTAGTCCTGACTAGATGTTGTCCCATGTGCGTGGGGACGTTAATGGCTGTGCCGTGCCAAGGGAGAATCACACCCTTGGCACGTTAAAGAACCACTTGGGCTTATCGAAGAGGAGTAGGCTATGTGCCGGCTTTCAAGTGTACTATTACCTGCACCCGTGCCCGATACAATATAATTTGGCTTACACTTTACGGAATTACTGATATATACTCAAACTCTGCTAACTCAAATCTACCCAACCTATCAGGATAAAGCTGTGACATTTCTCATGAAATGTCTCAGAGATAAAACAGGGAGTTGGGGAAAGAAATTGAGGGAAATGTCGTGTACTCTGTGGAATATTGGGATATATCCTGAAATAGAAAAGTTACTCACCAAATACTTACCTTTTGTTAGAAAGATGTTAAAAAGAAGTCTTGATGCATTAGAACTTGACAAAGTGATGAAGTGTCTTTGTCAACGCATGTAGTGATGTATGAAACTCTGAGAAACTTGTTGTTTGGGAAGTGGTAATTCCCTGATTTTGAAGGATACAGGAGGACAATGCCCTGATCCTTGATGCGAAGTTGTGGTAATAAAGAAGTGGTTATTTGACGAAGGGATGACGATATCCCTGATAATACTAACATGGCCAGAGCGGGTTGCAGGAAATTGCAAATGCTAAGCCATCAATGGTGTTTTTAAGAGTGGCAAGAGAGGGAGACAGTACAGTCACACCTTGAGCCTGAGAGAAAAGTTATATGGAGGAATGGCAATAGAGGGACACGCCTTGAGCCATTGGTGATTTTGATGGAGCTATGTAATATACATGCTCTGAGTAACTGACAATGCTAAGATCTATTTAGAGTAGATCATGGAAAATTCTGCATGATATGGCAGATGCTGACAAAGATTATGAGTTTCCTCACACATCACTTCATGTTCGAATTGACAATTCATCTGGTAGATGGTAGCGTGTACCGAGCATACTTACCAAACTCACCTGTTGGTGCCTGTCAATATCTCGTGCGGCATGCGAGGGCGCATGCACTTCGAAGGCGTGGGTAATGTAGCGTTCAGGGGGGGGGGGTCAATATGCCACCCGGAACTTTATTTTCCCACCCGTAACTTTACTAGCCATTACGCACTGTTTCAGAACACCGGCACGTCACGTTGCTACGGCGAAAGAGAGAAACAAGCGAACGTTAATCTGCCCACTGTTATCGTTCCAAATCACACTTTATGATAATTATTTATATGAATTATGATAAAAACTGGCAATATAAGTGTGTTCTTGGTTCAGAATACATGGCTTTGAAGCATCATCACTTTATATATTGTCAATATTCACAATAATCAATTTACGCATTTCCGACGTCGGAAAGATGACAAAATGAATGACCGGGTGTGTCAAATGATTATTTATCCTGGAAAAATAAGTTGAATCATTTGACTTGGGACATTTGCGTAAATAATCTGCAAATGTCACTTGTTTTAATAGTAATTTAGAGAAGAATTGGGGTTCCAGCAATTTGGAGATATATAGGATGATCTGACGTCGATCGATTTTTCGGTCAAACAAAAACAGGGGTGAATTATTACAAGAATACGAGTCCACACTCCGACTTGTTTTACCTGTCCAGATACAAATTATATAGTTGGCTATATTCAGGTGATAATGAAAATACAAAAGTCTTTTTATTATCACAGATTTTCATCAAATTGACGGAGTTCAAGAAATATAAAATGCCCGGTAACCGCCCTGTTACCACACTTACCGCGAATGCTTCAAAACCATTTCCTATGTAATCCAGAACACTTAATTGAATATTTAACACCTGTGAATGAATACTTGAATACACAAAGTCACGCCCACCAGCAGTGGAATTTCTAAAACCTTCATGACGATTTCTGATCTGTCAGAAATCGCCCCTGATTGGTCGTTTTCCCATTGGTCAATTCAGACATCTTCAAACGATTCTGATTGGTTGCATTCTCGATCCTCCAATCCCGGCCAGCAGGGTATAAATACCGCTGCGGAGTCAGTTCGTGTTAGTTCGTGCTTTGTGTCAGTTGAAGTTTCGAATCAGTTCAAGTTCGAATTAGTTTTAAGTGGTAAGTTGGCGAAGACTGAGTAACCTAAGAGTTGCTCGAAGAAGAGACCAGTTGGCGAAGACTGAGTAACTCAAGGAGTTGCTCGAAGAAGAGACCAGTTGGCGAAGACTGAGTAACTCAAGGAGTTGCTCGAAGAGACCAGTTGGCGAAGACTGAGTAACTCAAGGAGTTGCTCGAAGAAGAGACCAGTTGGCGAAGACTGAGTAACTCAAGGAGTTGCTCGAAGAAGAGACCAGTTGGCGAAGACTGAGTAACTCAAGGAGTTGCTCGAAGAAGAGACCAGTTGGCGAAGATTAAGTAACTCAAGGAGTTGCTCAAAGAAGACGACAGAGACCAGTTGGCGAAGATTGAGTAACCAGGGTGTTACTCAAAGAGTCACTTGTAGAATACGACAGAGACCAGTTGGCGAAGATTGAGTAACCAGGGTGTTACTCACTCAAAGAGCCACTTGTAGAATACGACAGAGACCAGTTGGCGAAGATTGAGTAACCAGGGTGTTACTCAAAGGGCCACTTGTATAATACGACAGAGAACAGTTGGCGAAGACTGAGTAACTCAAGGAGTTGCTCGGAGAAGAGACCAGTTGGCAAAGACTTAGTAACTCAAGGAGTTACTTGAAGAAGAGACCGGTTGGCGAAGATTGAGTAACCAGAGTGTTACTAAAAGAAGACCGCCATATTAAGAAGAGAGAGAGAGAGAGAGAGAAAGAACCACAATTTGACTTTGATTAAATTAAAGTTATCAATCAAACTCAGTGTTTTATTTTACATAGAGCCCTTGGAAGTTGGGAAATATTTAATGCAGGTTCTGCAGCAAGGAATCTCAGGCGAACCTTTCCCCTACCCAATTGGGTAACAAATGTAACACCCCCAACTGACCTCTAGGTTTCCTGACATACAGCCCGAGGGGTGGCACGTTACAGGTACAGCTGAGCTATGGAACAATCAGAGCTCGGAGAGCCACTGCTGTGACCAACAGTAGCAGGTCCTTTGGGACGGTTGTTATTACCCCCTCCATTGGGGGTACCACCAGTGGCAGATGGGTGTTGTTCTCGCCACTCCGATAGCGATGCAGTCGTGGCAGGAATTAATAGCAGTAGCTACTGGAGTTGGTTCTATAGAGGCCTTGGATTCACGGAGCTCCTGGATGAGCTTCTCATGTTTTTTCCGATGAGCTGCAGCACCCGCGACCTTCTTGGAATCCTTTGGATACCTTAGTTTTGTCGCCCTTGCAACTGGCGTGTCGCTGCGTATGTCCTTTAGGACAGGATCCCCTTTGTTGGGGGTATCCTCCTACGGTAGCGGCCCAGCTGCGGTGGTCACCCTATTAATTGGCTCATCCATCATTTTCAGATTTGCAGAGCAAATTGTCTTCTTCGTCTATAGTTCGTGGGCAGACGTGTCCAAATTGACAATGCTTTGAAGTGGTCAATGCAGCAGTCAAGGGCGCTAAATACATTCCATATAGATGGTACAGCACATGCCCAACAATGGTGTCGGCCTCGAGATCAGTGACCAGCTTCGATTGGCTCTCGATGGGAATCGGGAGGAGGACGCTGGCAAACCCTGCATACCATGCACGCCTGCCCCAGTGTCTTTGTCATTGCGGCACCCAGCCATGCCTCAAAACTGGCATATAGATTATCCACCTCCTCGCCGTCAATTGCGTCGACTTGGTCTGCCGTGAATGCTTTCCCCATATACTGTATGGCCTGACCCCCTGCTGCCAGTGCAGTAAGCCTTTCCCAGTGCCGATGCACAGCATCAACATTTCCAAATGCAGCGTCATCCCCAGTTGACCTCCTAGTGGCAGCAGGTTCTGCTGTCGTCCCGACAGTTCCTACGGAACTAACTGCATCCTCCGTCTGCTCTTTCAACAACTCATTGATCAAGTCATCACAATTCATATTTGTAATTATCTTTAATCCAAGCGTTTATCATTGTCTTACCTGACGAAGTCTAATACATATATCTAGGTATACGTACACCCCCCACAGTCAACTCAACCTTATTGATCTTTGGATTATAGAAGTCTTCAGTTTTTCTTTCGAAAGGATCTCCGGCCTCTTCGAAGAGCAGTGTTCGCGCTGTCGGTAGCCAAATTAGCCAATGGCTAATCTTTTTCGAATTTGGCTAATAAAAATTTCATTTGGCTAAACTTTTTTTGACCCCAAATAGAGACTGGAAGCATGAATTTTTGGCAAGTGAGTTTTTAATTATGTGATGTGAACGAGGAACACGATGCCTTTCATACTCCGACTCGGGATGTTGAGGTTGATATTCATTAGTGTTTCTTTTTTGCTTGTAACTATCTTGCGGTGGTGGAGGATGCGGTCATAAAGTATTGCGACATGGCATGCATACTGGCTGTGGATCATACGGGCCAGATGAGGCTGGGTAACCTTGTCAAACTCCAGGCTGATGTTGGCGATGATGCACTCGGACTTGGTATCGGTAGCCCTGATCATCCAGCTGTAGTCATTTAAAGTTAGCTCGTACTCGAGTCGGTCCCCGAGTGCGCTTTGGTAGAATTGATCATTTTGAAGGTCAAGGTCAGGTCGGGGTAACGATTTGACCCGTCGAAAACACTCAGTGGACAAAAGTAACCCTATGTATCAAATTTCGTCGAAATCCCATAAAAATTCGCGACATATATTTTGTGGCTATTTTTCGTCAATACCGATACATTCAAAATAATATGCATGCGTTTATGACAGATTGTAATTTGATAATGGCGTAACAATATTAAGTTATTAGTTTCCAGATGTCACTTAAATATTTTCGCAAGAATAATTAATATTTAATGATTTAAAAGAAGAAAGTGGGGAAATATCCGGTGGGGAAATGTCCGTATACCCAATCCCGGGTTACCCCCCCCCCCCCCCAAATCACTCTTTCACATAAAGATTAATAAATTTTTAATAAATGACATATATAAAAATATTTCTAGTTCATAAAAATTAGTCAAATTATTGTGTATGTTACCTATGCCTGTTAGATTTGACGTTTTAGTCATTAATTGTGAACCGACCATAAAACGATGATTTAATTTGGCCATAGTTGTTTTTAATTTTGCCAAAACAAATTTGGCTGAAGTTTTTTTCATTTGGCTAATAAAATTTTCATTTGGCTAAACTTTTGGCTAAATTTTTTTGCGGTCCAGCGCGAACACTGTCGAAGAGGAACAAGATGCCTTTCATACTCCGACTCGGGATGTTGAGGTTGATATTCATTAGTGTTTCTTTTTTGCTTGTAACTATCTTGCGGTGGTGGAGGATGCGGTCATAAAGTATTGCGACATGGCCTGCATACTGGCTGTGGATCATACGGGCCAGATGAGGCTGGGTAACCTTGTCAAACTCCAGGCTGATGTTGGCGATGGTGCACTCGGACTTGGTATCGGTAGCCCTGATCACCCAGCTGTAGTCATTTAAAGTTAGCTCGTACTCGAGTCGGTCCCCGAGTGCGCTTTGGTAGAATTGATCATTTTGAAGGTTAAGGTCAGGTCGGGGTAACGATTTGACCCGTCGAAAACACTCAGTGGACAAAAGTAACCCTATGTATCAAATTTCGTCGAAATCCCATCAAAATTCGCGACATATATTTTGTGGCTATTTTTCGTCAATACCGATACATTCAAAATAATATGCATGCGTTTATGACAGATTGTAATTTGATAATGGCGTAACAATATTAAGTTATTAGTTTCCAGATGTCACTTAAATATTTTCGCAAGAATAATTAATATTTAATGATTTAAAAGAAGAAAGTGGGGAAATGTCCGGTGGGGAAATGTCCGTATACCCAATCCCGGGTTACCCCCCCCCCCCCAATCACTCTTTCACATAAAGATTAATAAATTTTTAATAAATGACATATATAAAAATATTTCTAGTTCATAAAAATTAGTCAAATTATTGTGTATGTTACCTATGCCTGTTAGATTTGACGTTTTAGTCATTAATTGTGAACCGACCATAAAACGATGATTTAATTTGGCCATAGTTTTTTTTAATTTTGCCAAAACAAATTTGGCTGAAGTTTTTTTCATTTGGCTAATAAAATTTTCATTTGGCTAAACTTTTGGCTAAATTTTTTTTCGGTCCAGCGCGAACACTGTCGAAGAGGAACAAGATGCCTTTCATACTCCGACTCGGGATGTTGAGGTTGATATTCATTAGTGTTTCTTTTTTGCTTGTAACTATCTTGCGGTGGTGGAGGATGCGGTCATAAAGTATTGCGACATGGCCTGCATACTGGCTGTGGATCATACGGGCCAGATGAGGCTGGGTAACCTTGTCAAACTCCAGGCTGATGTTGGCGATGGTGCACTCGGACTTGGTATCGGTAGCCCTGATCACCCAGCTGTAGTCATTTAAAGTTAGCTCGTACTCGAGTCGGTCCCCGAGTGCGCTTTGGTAGAATTGATCATTTTGAAGGTCAAGATCAGGTCGGGGTAACGATTTGACCCGTCGAAAACACTCAGTGAACAAAAGTAACCCTATGTATCAAATTTCGTCGAAATCCCATCAAAATTCGCGATTTGACCTTGAATTGACCCGATTTCAAGGTCAAGGTCACGTCGCACGGGCAAATGAATTGGCATATGACACTCCCCATACGAAAGTATCTCTAGACACTAAATTTCATCGAAATCCCGTGATATTTTCTCTAGCTGGTGGACCCGACTTCGTCCGGGCTGTTTCCCCTCTGGTTTTCGGCGAATTGCGCGATTTGACCTTGAATTGTCCATGTTGAAGGTCAAGGTCAGGTGGGGTAACGATTTGACCCATCCAAACACTGCCCGGACAAAAGTACCCGTCGAAATCCATCCGGTTTTACCCGATTTGACCTCGAATTGATCATTTTGAAGGTAAAGGTCAGGTCGGGGTCATGATTTGACCCGTCGAAAACACTCAGTGGACAAAAGAAACCCCATGTATCAAATTTCGTCGAAATCCCATCAAAATTCGCGATTTGACCTTGAATTGACCCGATTTCAAGGTCAAGATCAAACGAATAGGCTTACGACACTCCCCACACGAAAGTATCCCTAGACACTAATTTTCATCGAAATCCCGTGATACTCGGGCGTTCGACCTTGAAATGACCCAATTTCAAGGTCAATGTCACGCCGCACGGGCAAATTAATAGGCCCATGCCACTCCCCGGCCGAAAGTATCCCACATACCAAGTTTCATCGATATCGGCTCAGCCGTTTTCGAGTCTATCGCGAACAGACACACACACACACACAAACACACACAGATTTCCCAAAATATATAATAGACTAGCCGATGAACCCGACGTTGTCCGGGCTATTCACAAACCAAATTTCAAGTCGATAGCTCCACCCGTTTTCAAGATCTGGTCTGCGCATGCAAATTTCAAGTCGATAGCTCTACCCAGCCCGACGTTGTCCGGGCTATTAAAAAACCTAATTTCATGACGATAGCTCTACCCTTTTCCGAGATCTGGTCTGCGCATGCGCGAAGCTGGCATCGCACGGGCTCGGCGACCCGATAAAATTCGTATCCGGGGAAAGATACATTCACATAGCAAAGTTCAAGTCGATAGCTCCACCCGTTTCCGAGATCTCGTCTGCGCATGCACTGCACTGGCGCCCCACGGGCTCGCAGACACTACAACGACGACCACCTGGTCAAACTACACACACGTACCAAGTTTCGTCCCGATCGGTCCATAATCGTAGATTTGTATAAATGACATACATACATACATACAGACAGACAGACATACAGACAGAGGTCTTCAAAATATATATGAGAGTAGCCGATGAGCCCGACGTTGTCCGGGCTATTCAAAAAACAAATTTCAAGTCGATAGCTCCACCCGTTTCCGAGATCTGGTCTGCGCATGCGCGATTCACATACCAAATTTCAAGTCGATAGCTCCACCCGTTTCCGCGATCTGGTCTGCGCATGCGCGAAGAAGCCGATGAGCCCGACGTTGTCCGGGCTATTCAAAAACCAAATTTCAAGTCGATAGCTCCACCCGTTTCCGAGATCTGGTCTGCGCATGCGCGAAGCTGACGTCGCACGGGCTCGCCAATACGACAACGACGACCACCTGGTCAAACTACACACGTACCAGGTTTCGTCCCGATCGGTCGAGGTGTTGGTATCTGATGCAAAAGACGAAATTGTGAGTGTTGGTTTGCAACCGGGATTTCTGAGAAGCATTATGCCTATATCCACACTAACAACCCCCCTAAGCCCTGACCTAAGTGTCATACATACTATAACAATGCTGTTGTAAGAGTACTATGGCATCCAATAAATCTCCCCGCATAGGAAACCACTCAAAAGTATTGTTCCCGTATATATCTCTGCAGATGCTAATAACGTTGAATGGTAAACAAACGCTCTTTATAGCGATGCGTCAAAAACAAACGCTCATTAAATTATCACTTGATTAACCACCGCAGTGCCGTTTTTTGTGACTGAGAGTGGAGAATGGGTGCTCTGAGCTTCTCCAAAATGCGACGTCGACGATTCCCGTGGGATTTTACCTTTGGATAGGAAGTTTGGTATCGATTGGTCAACCCGTTTTCGATTCAATAAAGGACAGACAGACAAACAGAGATCTTCAAAATATTTATGAGACTAACCGATGAGCCCGACGTTGTCCGGGCTATTCAAAAACCAAATTTCAAGTCGATAGCTCCACCCGTTTCCGAGATCTGGTCTTCGCATGCGCGAAGCTGGCGTCGCACGGGCTCGGCGACCCGATAAAATTCGTATCCGGGGCAAGATACATTCACATAGCAAATTTCAAGTCGATAGCTCCACCCGTTTCCGAGATCTCGTATGCGCATGCGCGAAGCGGGCGCCGCACGGGCTCGCCAATACGACAACGACGACCGCCTGGTCAAACTACACACACGTACCAAGTTTCGTCCCGATCGGTCGAGAATCCTAGATTTGTATAAATGACATACAGACAAACAGACAAACAAACAAACAGAGGTCTTCAAAATATATATGAGATATACTTATATGTACATATAATACAAAGTAATAATATAAATGCATAATTGACTCTGTCAATAGATTATGGCAGACTTTGATAACCCCACATTTGATCCTGATATCAGAGCCGATGAGGATCCTTTTGATCTTCAAGATGAAACAATGCCACTCATTGAGCCGATCGACCCGACTGGCATGGGTATACCCATGACCCGAATGTCACGGATACGACAGCAATAACCAGGCTGATACGTCAAGAACCCCTGCAGTCAGCCGTTGATGACTATTATGGCGCCCTGGCCAGAAGGGGACGAACACCAGCTCTTGGCCGCGACCCCTCAAAATTTGAGCTCGACCCACGCGGACAGATCCGATTAAAGACATATCCCGATATCATTCTCACCAACATTCGTACCAGTGAGCCCCTAGCGCTGTCGACGATAGCCGGCCGGCGGAGTGGAAGTGCGGCAATCCAAGAAGACTTGGGATTTGCTGACTGGCACCCAGAAGGAAGGGACGGGCGCGATCAAAGGTGATCACAGCCCTCCAGACAGCAAGGAATGAACTCGGCGGGGTAGCTGTTGCAGCAGATAATGTAGAGCTGCAGGACCTGGGGAAAACTACAAAAGAGGCATCGGATGTGGTAGGGCGAATGGAGACCAACTTCACGGATGACGACATTGAAGAGATCCTGGGAACTATGCATGACCCCCAACTAAACCTCCGCGAGATTAGGGGGCTGGACAAGGCAATGCAGACCATTCGAGGCGAGTTGACCAACAACCTGGCCAAACTATCTGCATTGGATGAGCACATCGCAGTGGAGAAGCGGGAACTTATAATTACTGGGGCAGACAGTGGGGCTGTCGATGAGAATACCAGGCGCCGCATCGCGTAACCTAGAAGATAAACAGACCATGCCTAGAGGCCGCCGCAACGACCAGTGATGCTCTCCGATCTCAAATCAACTGCATCAAAGAGACGATTGACCGGGTTCTCAACGAAGACACGACACTGGCCAAGCGCATTCGCACACTCTTCTGGGAACAGGAGGTTACGATTGCTTTTATACTCACAGCGATTGGGATGGCAATCTCGACCCTGGTGCTTGCACGTACTGGTGTGGGTGGGGGTGCACCCGTTGTCCCGACCCCGCCTCCGACAGATATTAAAGGGTGGCCTCAAAGAGTGGGTGAAAAAACAGTTGCAGGCCATCGGGCATGTCCTAGCCAAGCTGGCTGGGAAGGCGGCAGCTGCGCTACCTGGAATTATAGGCTCTGTTGTCTCGAGGCTGTTCCTGTTGCTCTCAAAAACAGCTGGGTGGTTGGCCGAAAACGTGTGGGCTCTGGCCCTCGCAGTCGGAGGGCTGCTCTTGGTCGCTGCGCGGGAATGCCTAGACAGTTACAAAGTAACAAGCCAAAGAGTGATTAACCCTATGGCAAACCCTCCTATAATGATAGCAACTGTTTCGTCCTTATGTTGGCGAGTCAACTGTTGTTTTTGTTCCATAGGAACAGACACAGCTGGCATGGTGGGAGCCACTGGCAGCGTTGATTTTCCTGGGTGTGTTAGCGGCTTGACCCATCCTGTTTCAGTTCCATAGGAAGTATCAGTCGGCGGTGGGGTGAGTATAACTTCGCTATTGTTAAGGTCTGTATTTACACCCAGGGTTTGGTCTTGTGTAGCAATAACTATTTCATTGTTGTACCCTGCCACTGCGGAGCAGCATGTCGCCCGGGGTCATGTAAAGCCCAGTCCCAAAGACAAAGTTGACCTCGGAGCTGGCGTCCTGTAGGACATCCTGATATCGCTTGATCGCCGATCGGAGATCCACGGGGGATGAAATTGCATCTTCGACATTAGCTAAGAACTGCTTCTGAGCGTCAAAGGCTGTCTCTGTCTCAAGAATTTGTGTTCTTGTCTGAGCTTGTGCCCCTAGGATTGCCCACACGTAGTTCCTGATACTATTGTTCAGCCTTTGAACCCCCGGCTGCGTCAACCCATGCGACTTGCCCAGGATGAAGGTGTTCCAGGCGTTATCCGCACCATCCGATTCCTGTTTGATGAAGTCCAAATGGATGACCTCAT
This sequence comes from Siphonodentalium dalli, assembly GCA_032622095.1. Lineage (NCBI taxonomy): Eukaryota > Metazoa > Mollusca > Scaphopoda > Gadilida > Siphonodentaliidae > Siphonodentalium > Siphonodentalium dalli. Next base: position 146,382,572 of record CP136064.1, on the reverse strand, counting down.
TTGTTGTCTCTTTTGTGAATGACATTCCACTGGAATAGTATGTCCCATCCGATGAGACAGGATGAGGTCCCTTGTTCGTCCAATTGTAGGTCCTGCCCAATCCGTGCTTTGAGCCTTTCACATGCCAATCGGAGTGGGGAGAGACCCTGAACTCACTGCAAATTCGTTTGTACGCCCGTCGGTCATACAAGTTGTTAAAGGCATCCCAGGCTTTATCTTGGGGTATTGGAGCCTTCAACTCATCGAGTATCCTGCGAATTTGGTAGTAGACGTGAAAGAGATATAGAGACCACAGGAAAGATGCACCTTCGGAGCCACTGACAGACAAATGGTCTTGTGTAGACACAACACAACCCGTGGTTGCACACCAGGCGGCGAAATGTAGCTGGTTCTGCCAAAACTACATCGGGCTGCTGCTCCATGCCTGTACCAGCTTGTCAGACTCGACTTTAGGCAGCAGGTACTTTTGAAACACATCAGGAAACTCAGCTTGAAAGGCGCCCGCAGATATGTCTGTCTGTTTCTGGATATTGAAAAGTGTTAGATCAAGGCCAACTTTGGAGTTGAATACTACACCAGTCCTGTATTTAGCCTCGCTATTAAAACCGAACGCCTTATTCGTCATTATTATTGATATATTACATATAACATATATATTGTGACAGAGTCAAAAGTAATTATAGCTTCGCTATAGGTATGTTCATAACACTCACAAATGTCCAAAAAGGCAGACCTCCTCCAATGCATTGCCAACCACGGTGGGGATCTACTAGTTGGCCTCCGCACCATCACTTAAACGGTTGGGTGGTACAACATAAACAATGGGGAGTTGTTCTCGTGGGGAAACAGTCGCGGAATTACTAAAAACGTTGACATTCTTCCGGGGCTGTATAACTTCGCAAAGTTAAGGGACCTTGTGGAGGAAAACAGCGACATCAGACTGACAGTGAGAAAAGTTAATGGTTTGGTAACTCTAACCGTGGGTGCTGGGCAGGAGCTCTTATTTACAGATGGACTGCTGTCCTTGCTCGGATTGGGCGATGGTTTAAATGGAATGTGCTCTCTGAGGGCACATATACTGGGGACCGCCTCGTCAACTTTGCATCCACAAAAATACTTCATCTGAACTCCGTCCAACCTCATGGCAACGATTGGGCTCGGCTGTCACTCATTTGGTGGCATCGTCACCCTCCGAGTCGAGCATCCTGAGTTCAAACGTCTTCAGTGCGGAACACTCAGTGAATTGAAGATAGTGGTCCGTGATGACAGAGGTGCACATCTGAATAGCGACCTAACGATCACCGTGGCACTAGAGATACGATGAGAATCTACGGCCCTATAGAGTGCGGAGCACTCAGTGAGAGTTCCGTGGAAACTGGTACTCCGCCGGGTAATGCGCTGATTACTATCTTTGCAGAATATAATGGCAGCGTCACATGGGGTGGTTTACTCGGAATGGGCGGCGATCGACCATACACCGTGGGGAACTCGGCTACTGGAGATATGTTGAGTGGATACCCCATGCTAGCAAATGGTAAACTAATACGAATGGGCTTGTCCGCGTCTCACACAAACGGTGATTTTGCCGCGATTGTGGTTATAAACGGCAAGAAGACAGACCACGGAGCAAAAATATCTAGTGAGAAACAGAAGAGGACGAGGGTTTTTGCAGATCCATTCAAGCTGTGACTGGATGATGTAATAACGTTTGACTGGAAAGATGACCACAAAGTAATATATATGAGGATGAAGCAACCCACAGCACCGAGCCCTGATAGTGACTGTCACAAGAATATATCCTAACCTCGAAAATGGACACGATTCTTCCTACCGGCTCCGCGAAATCTCGCAACTAAAAAAGCAACTCGAGGACGAGAGAGATCTAAGGGTGGCGTTATACAAAACGTACCACCGCAGGGAGAACGCCTTGGATGGCATTGACACCGCATTGCTTACAGCTAGCATGGGGATTGGCATTGGTGGCATGAGCCTTTTGACCACTGTCATAGCGGCCCCAGTTGTTCTGGGGTTGGAAATTTCGAGTTCTCTGCGTGTCAGGCACATATATCCATCGCCACCTGGGCGTGAAGGCCAAGAAGCACGACGAGATTCGAGTCCTGGCCAGCAGCAATCTGTACACACTCTCAAGCCACGTGTCGACTGCCTTGATGAACGGGCAGATTTCGGACGACGAGTTCTGCCTGATTGTGGACGAAGTCGCAAAGTACAACGAGATTAAAACTGAAATCCGGACTAGGGCACGAAAAACGCACGCCGCGGTGATGGATGACGAGACAAAATAAAACACTTATTCAAAAAGTTTCGCGGTAGTGTGCACTTGTTCCCGTTCCTACAGAACTGATGGAGCCACATGCGAAGATGGCCCGCCTCCTTATTACAAATCGTAATTATAATTTGACTCTGTCAATGCTATATATGTATCACAAAGTAATAATATGAACAGCAAGGTGTCCAGTCGCTACAGGACAATCTACTACAGCCCCAAGGGCTGCTGGGAGGGGCTTGCAGCCATCCATAACCTCGCGGCAGCAGCATCCAAGGTTTCTGAAGATGTGGCACGGTCGTGGCTCAGGAAGCAGGCCATCTGGCAGAGATACCAACCCAACTTCCTAGGGTCCGATGATTTGATCCAGTAGAGTGCTGGAGTAGGCTTGTTAGAAATTCATTATGGACCTACGTTCCCTTATAAATAAAAACAAATAAATGATTTTATGACGTTTATATAAATAGGAGAATGTTGCACGTCGACTGATTTGGGTTGGCCTCTTGACAGCCGATTACGACATTAATATTTTGGAACTTCTGTCTGTATGTATGTATGTGTGTTATAGACTCTAAAACTGCTTGACCGATCCGACTCAAAGTTGGTATGTAGGCCTACTTTGATCCCGGTTCTAATTTCATATGTGACTGTGTCCTTGACCTTGACCTCTACATTGACCTCGCTCATATACGCTCATACAGGTTTCTGGACCGAGCGAATAACAGTTTTTTTCTTTCTCCTAATATTCTGCCCAGGCGGAGGCGATCACAAAGAAATCACTAAATAGCCCAGATGAAGTCGGGCACATCGGCTAGTATTATATATGATGTTCATAGTATATAATACAAGCTTGTACCACAGTAACTTGACACTTTCTGTAAAACAAACAAGTATACTATAAAGTAATATTTTAACACACTTCCTTCCATTAAGGTATTGTATAATAATATTTTTCGAGCATTTACTTGGATTAGCACGAAAAAATTGTAGTCGCAGTACGCGAGTTAATGCAAATTGGGGGGGGGGGGGGTGGAGAGTTCATTGTCATGTCGACCAATGAGAAGTTGTTATTCGATAGTTGTTGTCAGAGTAGTATAGCTTGGTGAGAGTTCATTCTAGCCTAACCAGTCGAGTCAGCAAGTCACATTTATTTTTATAGATATAAATACGTAATGGAATATGCAAGCTTATAGTACATCCATAAATTACTTATTTGGCAACGTAGATAATATTGCATTGTTCATGTTTTTGATACATTGTCATTGAGAATGAATTTCTGAACATTGTCGATGCGTACGAACGGGGTTTCGGAAAACAGGTTTCCGCCTTGTTTTCCCCCCAGAAAATAAGGGTTTTTTACCTAGGCGGTTTTTACTGACCGACGGCGCAGTTTTCTCGATATGTACAATAACCTGTATGTCCACATGTGCCCACAATATTCCCTGTAAACATGAAATCCTTAATTAAACGGTGACTTCCGTCTATGGATCGGCTCATTTGCAATATTTCGAGTTGTTTATTGTAACGTCGAATTGGGAATACTGAATGGATCGGTCTATTGACATTTACAAATTATATGTGAGAACATAATATGGGTTAATAATAGTGCCTATACTGTAGCATACCTCTCCGTCATCTGGTCTTTGTTTGCGTTTTGGTTTAGCCATTGTTATCTTGGGTTTGTTTTTGGGAATCTTCTTTCCAAAGCGACTGAAAATAATTTACAGAATATTACATGTGTATTAGTTTATTGCAAATTCGCATAAAAATGAGTAACAAAGACTTATTCAAACCAGATACCATTAGGATTCCATTCCAGCGTGTCCCTTTAATCGCTCGATGTAATATAGAATTACTGTTTCGTTATGCGCATGCGCAACGAAAACTGGTACGAGATTCCACGTGATAAACCATCTTCATTCGGCGTCAAAACGCCAAACGATGGTGACAACACCAAGTTATATTAAGTGCATAACAAAGTATAACAATCGGAGGGGAGGAAGGGTGGGCCGGTACCTGGTTTGAATAAGTCTTTGTTACTCATAAAACTATAATTTGATAATCAAATTTTCATTTTTATTTCGTAACGACTTATTCAAACCAGATACCATTAGGATTCCATTCCAGCGTGTCCCTTTAATCGCTCGATGTAATATATAATTACTCTTTCGTTATGCGCATGCGCAACGAAAACTGGTACGCGATTCCACGTGATAAACCATCTTCATTCGGCGTCAAAACGCCAAACGATGGTGACAACACCAAGTTATATTAAGTGCATAACAAAGTATAACAATCGGCGGGGAGGAAGGGTGGGCCGGTACCTGGTTTGAATAAGTCTTTGTTACTCATAAAACTATAATTTGATAATCAAATTTTCATTTTTATTTCGTAACGACTTATTCAAACCAGATACCATTAGGATTCCATTCCAGCGTGTCCCTTTAATCGCTCGATGTAATATATAATTACTCTTTCGTTATGCGCATGCGCAACGAAAACTGGTACGCGATTCCACGTGATAAACCATCTTAATTCGGCGTCAAAACGCCAAACGATGGTGACAACACCAAGTTATATTAAGTGCATAACAAAGTATAACAATCGGCGGGGAGGAAGGGTGGGCCGGTACCTGGTTTGAATAAGTCTTTGTTACTCATAAAACTATAATTTGATAATCAAATTTTCATTTTCATTTCGTAACGACTTATTCAAACCAGATACCATTAGGATTCTATCATATTTCGTAGCAATAAACACTCTACTTATCTGTGGGTGGGTTTAATCAAACATGCATCAAATATGTAAAATATACTCACCCTTAGTGGTTTTTCGCCACTAAGAGCACCAGTGTCCACCACTGATTCTTGATGTATGTTCACTATAATTCCCATTGAGACCCTTAACGTATGTACAATATGAAGAACGTGTCTTCAATATCTCTTAGGATAACCATCTGTGGTAACTCGCCGAAAGAGAGTACACGAGGTATTAAAAGTCCATATTGCATGATATTGGATAGGAGACAAACACCCAACGTCTCCTAACAATGCAAGGTACATATCAGAATGACACCTCACAGAAGTATATATAGAAATCGATTGACTTATGTTATATACTCAGTGTATAGAAACAGAATATATAAACAGGTACCGGTATATAATCTGATGTAACATAGCGCAGTCAACAGGTAGATGAATGTGATCAAAATATTTCAAATAATATTATAAGCAACCGAAATTCAATACTGGTGAGTCGGAAGGACCCAGTGAATTTCTTGTGGCTTTAATTAAACTAGACAAAGTTGATGCTCTTGACCAGCATCGAGAACCTGTTGAAGAGTAGGACCTAATTAAGGCACACGAGATGTAGAAGATCATTTTATCTCAGATACCGGATTGTGTGGTTAGCTTCTTCAAAATAAAGTTTGATACATACAACAAACCAGCTATAAAAGGCTGGACTGGAGACAGCCCAGAAAGGTTGTCAATGAACATGATTAGAAAACTGATTTCAACTTAGTGTGACCGAGACGGATGACATTTAATCGTTTTCTGACAAGAACGAACAGTTCGACGATGAGCAAGATGTTTTCAGTACATATAATTCGGAATAATGATCGGTCCTGTTCAGCTAAAAAATATGTTGGTGAAGTTGATACCTCGATTCTGGATTGTCATGAAGTTTGCGATCCACACGAAGCGCCTGTAAGTCACGGTATCGGCGAAACGATGTGATGACTATGAGGAAACAAGTTTTCTAGGTCAATATGGTCAATGACGCAGCCCATAACGGCGCAATTGGCGTTGATATGGGTAATGTCGAATTTCTGCAACGATAGATAATCGCCACAAAGATGGAGTAGGAGAACGCCTATGTAAACCCCATTTTAACATGTGGATTAAGACTGTGTACCGGGAGACCTATATGTTATGTCACTCAGTGTGAGGTAAAACTTGATGACATCAAGAACCAAGAACTCACAAATGTGAGTATTTGAAACCTGTCCAAACTAACATGTGGTAGGAAAACAGAACAGCCTACCCAAGTCGCTTTAAATTTAAGCCCTGTGTCAATATGTTGTTTAATACACCAACAAGTGAATTGTGCAGTTTCAGTTATAATTCCTGTGATAACACTATCACCATGAGGCCATGAGCAGGTTGTGATAGGCTGTTAAAAGATTTTATCTGAAAACCATTGGTTGATATGGTCGTAGCACCCCGCTCAGGTGCAATCATAAGTTGAAAAAATTGGATATGTCAATACTGACGATGTAAACTTGGAGTAAGCACTATTATTGTGCAAGTTGTCCGTTGAATATAATAGTCCAGGAGATATTGGTCGACCTCTGCACCCCCCCCCCCCCCAGGACTCAACTTCACCCCACTAATTTTCTTCCTTAAGGTATCCTCTAATTTGTTTCACTTGTTAACAAGAAAAAAAAGTTGCCGCAGAGACTCCAGACAAGATGGCGTCCATCATGGCGGCCATTTTTTTTAAAAGCACCATGTCTCTTTGATCGCCGTTATAGTAAATATGATATCACATGCGGTCTTGTTTTCTGCTCGATTCGTTATGCTAATATACAACTCTTACAAATTAGCCAAAAATCCGACACCAGAATCCAATATGGCGGCCAAGATGGCCGCCGAAATGTGAAAATATGCTATTTTTCTGACATGTTACCACCTTTCGTTTGTCTCTGTGGGAAAATGTTGGCATCTTTGCGTCATGTTATACATTTATCATATAGAGGAGTCATTTTCGACCACATGGGGACCATAATATACATTCATTGCGGGATATTTGTGTCCGATGTCACGTTTTCCCAAATGCCGGTATAATAGGTCAAAGCCGAATCTACGTTAATAACGCGATGTAATGTTTCGAATCAATGAATGTTATTGCTAGTATAACAACACCCATGCATATATATGTGCAGGAGATACTCGAGCTATGATTCCTCTTATACCCGAGTTGAGGAATATTTACCCAAATCCAAGATGGCGGCCAAAATGGCCACCAGAAATAAAAAATCGCCGAAAATCGCCGATTTTAACATCAGTGAGCATTATTGTCATGAAAACTCCACACCTGCTTACTATTGTGAGTTGGGAACACTTAGGCGAAGAACTTTTCTTGTACCATATCCAAATAAAAGTACCCCAAATCCAAAATGGCGCCCACAATGGCGGACAGATTTTGAAAAATCACCGAAATTCCCTCATATCCACATCATTGGGCATTATTGTCGAGACAACTCCACCCATGCTTACAGTTGAGTTGGAAATTATGAGGTGAAGTTATTATCTTACATCTCATGTAAGAAATTGTTTTCCAAATCGTAGATGGCGGCCAAAATGGCGACCGAAATTTGAAAACAAGTCTACATTCCTTTACTTTCTTACGATGGGCGTTATTGTTTCGCGATTTCTATCCACCATTACATGTTGATATGGAATAGTGACATGAAGTATTCATTAGGGTTTGGCAATTGATACTCACAGCCAAGATCGTTGCTAAATTGGCGGCTACAAATTGAAAAGAAATCGATATTTTCACATCTTAATTTCAACTTGTTGTCATAATATCGGTATGTATGGACGAAACTGTACATACACCATCTACCAGTTCAACTTGAATGTATCAAAACGCATAACATAGCTCGTATCCTTCTGGAAAGATGAAAACCACAATTAATATCGCGATGTGGCATTTGGAAATCCAGTCTCCACTTAGCGCCGATAATGGCCGTAAGCGTAGGTGCGCCGAATAGTCATAGCAGAACAATTACCTGATAACAGATTCTGATTTTCCACGTCACGTCCATAATTATCTGGACCAGCTTCCATTTCTTTGTCTGATAAATCTAGGTCGCTCACACCGACAAAGTATTCACCACTTCCTGGGAGTAGGGTCCCTCTAATCATAACGTTTCAAACAATTCATTTTCCGGTGTCTAGCTTACGATTTTAAATATTTGCTCAATATGATATTTGTGCGTCATCTTGAACTATGAAGGCATATGACCGATGACTATACAAGCTTACAGAAGGTCATCTCTATATGTATGTGTCTCATACCCCATGGGGATAACGACATGTACACCTGGCGAACCAGTTAGCTAGTCACTTCTAAATAGATGGTTCGTCAACTCACAAACTCAGCGAACGTATTGGCATATGTGGACAACTTCGACAGTGTTTCGAAGGTTGCTAGCTGTCTCATTCCCTTGGGCAGATGTCTATCTGCTAAGGAGAAGACCATAGTGTACAGACTACCACACTTCTTGACCATGATCCGAAGCAACCTGTGTGACGCCCCGCATTTGTCTCGTCGAATATCTCCCAGCAGAGAGGAACAATGCTCGCGGTGCTAGTTTAAGGACATGCGCCATGATAGTAGGAATTAAATGGGCCACGGTATACACCACCCCTACACCTGGTGCATGTTTAAGATATAGAATGTCATGCGTGTCGGTTTTATTTGGTGTGGTAAGATTGTATTTCCACATCCGTTTCGAAGCCTTTCTGATTCAACTACGTACATTTTTGTCTGGATAATACTATGCTAGCCTCCCTCAAAACAGTCGGATGGACTGAAGGATAATGTCTTTATAGCATGAATGTATGCGTTTTTTGTTATCCTCTCTCAGGGTTAGTGTTAGTATGTTGGCGGTATTATTCAAGAAAATGTCAGGAACTGTGGTGCATTTATTTCACTATGTATTTAAAGAACAATTTACAGTCTCGATGGCAATGGCTGTGGACGTTGGGAAACGCGACCTTTATGGTCATATAGCTTTATATATAACTTTAGAATATAGCAGTTAATGTCTCATGCAGGAAAATGTTCGCAATGGTGATGTTACCAATAAATCAATTGGTGTACCAACGTTTGTTGAACTGAATGCAAGAGCATTTGTACTTTCTTGAACCATACCACGCAGCGTGAGTATGACATATCAAACTATCAAAGGTATCGCCTTTAAGACTATACTCCAGTCTTGGTGGGGTTTATACAGCAGTAGCCAATGGCACACGCCTGGTCCAGCTGTTTAAGAACGGCTTCCAAACGGATGGAAACATACAATCTTAGCATACAAGGAAAGCAAAGCCACACATGAGATCCTGTCTGAATCTAAAACATAACAAAATAAGGGGCGGTGCAGTCATGGTCCAATTTCATTTCCACTATCATGACACATACCCACAAACTAGCACCGTGTGTATTGTTAGCATCTGCTTGGATATGTTCGGTGAGACGATTGCTGGACGCCAACAAGCTTGTTCTTATGATCATGTTCAAGGAGTTTGGATATATTATGCATTATGGTCTTCTACGCCTTAGCAGAAATGCATCCGTCAAATGTCGGGCTTTCAACATTCGAAGCCATATTCAGAAGTTGTCCGGGTACGTCAGTGCATTAGATGAGTATGCGAATTGATGAACCATATATTGGGAAGTGGCTGTTTGGGAAGATCACCAGGTGTACACGTTGTTATCCCCATTGGGCCACCACAGCTGACAATACGCAGATAGATAGGTCCTTCTGAAAGCTAGTATACGCATAGACCGAATACCTTTCTAGTGTATCGCACAAGATGACGCCTATAGTAGCATCTGAATTATACCATAAGCTATACCACGAATGAAGCTCGCTAAGAATTCCAAGCTTTCGAAACAAACACGTGAGCTGGACACCGGCATATGTATTGTTTGAAACATTCCGATTAGTGGCACCCTTCTACAAAGAAGTGTAGTAAACTGTTGTTGTGAGTGAGGTATATTAATCTGACGAAGAGACGGAAACGGGTCTAGATAATGCTGAATGTGACAATTCAGAATAAGCTCAGGTACTGTTGTTTTGATTCTTGGAAGTCATAATATGACTATTCGGCGCACCTATATACGGTTACGGCCAGTATGAGCCCTTAGTGGAGAATGGATTTTGAAATGCCACATCGCGATTGTGGGTTTTCATCATTCCAAAAGGCTACGACTTACATTGGAACTAATATATGGCTTATATTATGTACCGTTTCGTCTATACAAATCGATATTATGACAAAAAGTTGAAATTAGTATGTGATAATATCGGCTTCTTTTCAATTTCTGGCAACCAGTTTGGCCGCCATATTGAATGTGAGTATCACTTGCCAAACCCTAATGAATAATTCATACATATCAACATGTAATGGTTGGTAGAAATCGCGAAACAATAACGCCCATCCTAAGATAGTAAAGGAATGTAGGCGTATTTTCAAATTTCGGTCGCCATTTTGGCCGCCATCTTCGATTTGGAAAACCATTTCTTGCTTGAGATGTAAGGTAATTACTTCACCTCAGTATTTCCAACTCAACTATACGCATGGATGGAGTTGTCTCGACAATAATGCCTAATGATGTGAATATGAGGAAATTTCGGTGATTTTTCAAAATCTGTCCGCCATTGTGGGCGCCATTTTGGATTTGGGGTACTTGTATTTGGATATGGTACAAGGAAAGTTCTTCGCCTATGTGTTCCCAACTCACAATAGTAAGCAGGTGTGGAGTTTTCATGACAATAATGCTCACTGATGTTAAAATCGGCGATTTTCGGCGATTTTTTATTTCTGGTGGCCATTTTGGCCGCCATCTTGGATTTGGGTAAATATTCCTCAACTCGGGTATAAGAGGAATCATAGCTCGGGTATCTCCTGCACATATATATGCATGGGTGTTGTTATAATAGCAATAACATTCATTGATTCGAAACATTACATCGCGTTATTAACGTAGATTCGGCTTTGACCTATTATACCGGCATTTGGGAAAACGTGATATCGGACAAAAATATCCCACAATAAATGTATATTATGGTCCCCAATGTGGTCGAAAATGACTCCTATATATGATAAATGTATAACATGACGCAAAGATGCCAACATTTTCCCACAGAGACAAACGAAAGGTGGTAACATGTCAGAAAAATAGCATATTTTCACATTTCGGCGGCCATCTTGGCCGCCATATTGGATTCTGGTGTCGGATTTTTGGCTAATTTGTAAGAGTTATATATTAGCATAACGAATCGAACAGAAAACAAGACCGCATGTGATATCATCTTTACTATAACGGCGATCAAAGAGACATGGTGCATTTAAAAAAAATGGCCGCCATGATGGACGCCATCTTGTCTGGAGTCTCTGCGGCCACTTTTTTTTCTTGTTAACAAGTGAAAAAAATTAGAGGATACCTTAAGGAAGAAAATTAGTGGGGTGAAATTGAGTCCTGAGGGGGGGGGGGGGGGGGTGCAGAGGTCGACCAATATCTCCTGGACTATAAGTGAGGACCCGAGGTATCAACGGTATTGGTGAAAAAGCATATGCCTTCAGCTGTGTCCTATTTATAGATTGAGTATAACAACACCCAAGTTTGAGGTTGTGGTTTCCATGAACAATTATGAGCTCCTTCCTGTTCATCAATGATGTGCGCAGATCGATCTCGGGATTCGTACAAATTTGAAAGATCGCCTAGTCTACCTGATCGAATTCCCATATGTGGGTCGATAATGATGATGACTGAAGTAATCTGCTATACCTGATTGTGCATTCTTTCTCTGCTACATGAGCTGTTTTTAAAAGAATGTTGTGTCACAAGTTGCACGGTATAGCCAGGTGACATAACCATACAAATTTCGTCCCATCCTGCTGTGGTATATTCTGGGTGACGGACCTACTAGTAGTCGCCTAGTGAATTAGAATGAACTTGTGTCACTTAAGAAATAAAAGTTGAGATAAAAAAAGAAGTAACATGCTCAAGACTGCAGTCATTTCTACTGTTCTAGTAAGTGATATGCTGACATTTCTCCACTGGTCACCAGTTGTTTTGATTAACTTGGTGACCCAGATAACAACCCCATTTCCAAGTCTGAGATGGAGCGGTTATGATCAGTACGATCCTTGTTACCGGGACCGAAAGAGCGGTACCATGTATATGCTGTTGAATGCAAAATCGGATAGAGGCTTGGATAAAAAATTGTATTACCCGCAGGCCTTAATCAAGAAAGTTTATGATAACCAAATATACTTTCTATAGTGAAACAGTTGCTTTCACGAAAATCAAACTAAGAATCAAGATTCAGAATGTGAGCCCCGATCTGATACAGAGTCGTGCCTGTGGTAAGAAGATCATACTGAAGAAGATGCAACTGAATCGGTCGCAGTCGGAAATAGTTATCGCACGACATCAGTGCCGAGAGATCACCCCAATAAATCGAAGGTATTCCCGGGTTGTAACCGTCGGTGAGTCAATGAACACATATCATTTGCAGTGTGATCGTTTGTTCCTAGAGCCAATAATCTATAAGCTACAGGTATGTTTGTCCCAGGGTAGTTGGGGTATCGGAAGAATCTGATCATCTGTAGCCAGAAAATTTTCCCCAATATATACACATGAACAAGTGGCTTGTGTGAATTATGACAAACTGACGCGTTCGAGTAATTAGTGCATGATAAAAGTAGACAGATACTCGGGAACTCGGGTCTATCCGAAAGTAAAGTACCGGAAATTGTCATGATTAGTTTCGAAGTCGGAAACTGATATATGGACAGTGTGTTCTGAACATACCGGTACGTGAAATATGTAACACTGAAAATCAAGTGTTAATAGCGCAAGTAAAGCAAATTAATGTGACCGGATCAATTGAAGCACCTCTGAGGTGGCCAGTTCGAAATGGTGAACATGGAACTAGATATTGAACGGTTCGGGTTCATTATTGGACGTATCGGTCCATTTTTTTGTACTGAAACCATGGACGGAAAAACCCCGTTGATCGAGATGCAACTGGTTCCATTGTATTTAACTGAACGAAGTTGTGAATCTCTCGGGCCATCAATTGCCGATGATGCTGATGATGTGCACACGGGTTGTTAGGAATCCAGAAATTGAGGAATTCCAATTTGTAACCCCAGGTCAGAGTGTCAAGTACCTTGAGTTAACCTTCCCCTACTAGCTTGTTGATAAGAGAAGGATCTTAGATCTAGACGTGTATTTAGATTATACTATTGCATAGAATTCGATTAGGATTTTATAAATAACCTTCATAAAAATACTGGTTCCAGATAGTGGAAGGTTAGAAGCATTAACGTTTAACGACGTCATCAAGTGCAGTGTCTGACAGAGAGCTCGACAGATTGACACAGGTTCCCGATTGACGCACGGTGTATCGCAGAGCCCCAACAATATGCGACATACGGAATGACCTTTATTTGATTACCACAGTCATCCTCTGGTGATCGCAAGAAGCAATTAGTAGAGGCTCTTATGTCCATTTTTTTGCTCCCGTGTGCATTTTGTGAAGAAATATAGCCACTATGCTCATGATGTTGCTTGATATCTGGGGAACCAGAAAACAAATGTTAGACACCTGGGGGTCGCGACTGGGTGGATTTATGACGTCATCAAGACGGCAGCCATCCAACATTTCAGAGTAGGCACTGAATCAGTTTGATTAATAGCTAGTAGTGAATTTATGGTAGGAAATATAATATTTCTCTACTTGATACTATGATAACAGGCTTCACTTTGACAGAAAAATTGACCACATTTAACCAAGATGGCTGCCAAAATGGCGACCGAAGTTCGGAAAAATGATGAATTTTCACACATGTCTCTTAAAACATTCACGGTTGTTTGAAATCGGTGGCTAATATCAACTTAATTTTAAATACATTTGAATACCTAACTATTTGAACATGATAATATGTCATACTTTGGGTCTTATTCATACAAAATGTCGTCAAAATGTGAATTCATAAATATGCTATGAAATTTTACCAAATATCGATTTTGTAATTCAAGCCAACTGTTAGCCAGAAAATAGCTGAATTTGATGACAAACATTTGCAACAGGTTTAAACATATAGATTGCCATATAATTACAACAAAAAAAGTGCATCTGTATTCAAGATGGCGACCAAAATGGTTGCCAAAATTGATAAATCACTACAATTTGTCAAATTTTCTTTGATATCACTCCTAATGTGCGATTTAGTTAATATAGGTGCATATATTTGCTCCGTGTTGGCGTAATAACATGGAGAGATGAAACAATATGAATAGTTTGTGAACAATGGCTGTTTATACTCAAGAATTTGAGAGAATGAAACTTCGAAAATGAGATGAAAACATCAAAATGGCAACCATGAACAATTTCAGAATTGGCATTGAGTCTGTGAGGAAAATTTAGATAGTGAAATGATTATGTTTCACGACCAATAATACCATTGGATCACACTTCCTCTTGACGGTGCAATTTGGACCTCAAAATCCAAGATGGATCCCAAAACGGCGACCGAAATTCTAATAATTGATGATTTTTCACACTCGCCTCTTAAATTATTCACAGCGGTTTGAAATTGGTGGCTACTAGCAACCTTATTTTGAATGAATTATACTATCTAATACAATATGAATATTTGCGAAAAGTAGCTGCTTAAATTCTAGATTTCATGAGAATGGAAACAGAAACCATGAAAAGTAGATAAATTCATCTGATGTTGACCTATTTGAAAATATCAAAATCTGAATATATGCTGATTACATCCATCATTACATGTACATCGGAAATGTCCTGATTGGGTGACTCGACTGGAGAAAAATCCCTACCTCAACATTACCTCGGTATTGAGCAACACTTTAATTACTTCCCCTTGATATCGCCCCCCTTATGGGGTTTGGCTAAGAATTTTTCACTTGACTCCTGTATTGCTCATGTAATGCCATCATACTATGTCAATTCTACCGAAATTCAGCTGCTCATGGAAATTAATTGAATTAACATCACACAATGCAGTACCCAAAAACAGTAGCGGCATATAATGCGTTGACATTACAGACATCTTCCATGTTAACAAGCTTAATAATTAGTGTATACTTAGTACAAATATAAGAATAGGAGCTAATATTTGTGTGATTCGTTCTTAGTAATATACATGTATGAAAACACAGGGTATACTCTTGTGAAACTGAGAAAATTTACAATTGCCCGTCCTTGAATAACATCTAGTTCAAATTGTGTGTGCATCAGGGGATTATATGACAGTAATTGCTTTGTCGCAGACTACCAAACGAGAGCTTTCAGATGTGAGCTCTATGTGTCTTCTGTGAAGAAGAATCGCATTGGCGGATTTCTACCAGACCTCTGCTTATTACATGCGATATATAGCGACTGGATATAAATTATGTTCAGGTTTGTACCAAAACAGAAACTGCTGTGGAGCTCTGGTCAGCTCATATGTCAACTCACTGACTCCACACCCAAGATTTGCGAAAGTGTGGCTGATTTTGATCGAGCTAGGATAGGAAGATAGCCTCATATAATGAGTTCAATTGGTATACATGTGTATTTGAGTTCCACATAGATAGCTTTCTGGACATCGCATATACTGCAAGTTCGTTCGGTGTGTGATCCACACCTTCCTGTGCTGAACTTATACACTCATCAAGTTTATATTAGATACACCCATGTCATATTTGTCACATGTGTTAACGAAGTTCTTTCATGCTTGCGTTATGCGTTCTCATCAAAATGTCATACAAGAAACATATTCACACCAAATTTTCTTTAAATGCCTGCATTTCTGTAATTTTATCGGCTATCGGCAATGTTCCAGATAAAATTGATAATAATTTGTCGCACCAATGCACAGTTCGACTTGGCTGTAGAGGCAATTCAACTCACCGACATGTTGAGGTACATGTATTATTATTATTGGGTGGAAAGTTTGTAGTATTCTTTCCAGATGTTTTATACAGGAACATTTGATATCCCACTACAATGAATTCAGGTCTGCAGAAAACTCAGGTTGTTAAAAGTTGTAATCGAAACCTTCCTGAGCAATAGTTGAAGTAAATTTCAGTTATGGACACTTCAAATAGCTAACAATCCACAATCTTCTCTCAATTCAAGCATAACATTGTTATCTATTACTTCCAACTTTTGCGCAGTATCTATATTCCAAGCTTGTTATTGGTCTACTTGTGGATCCGACTATTATGGTTGTACGGTTTGCCAGCAAATTCTATAAACTACGTTTGTTCGATGGAAAATTAAACGATTTCGTTCGAGATTGCGGGGTTTCTGTGATTCGAAGATCTTTACTTTCTGTGAATTAACAGTTGATATATAATGGTAATGGATGTCCCCATGTGGACGTTTTGCAAGAAATCTTAATAACGTTTCATTAAATGATCTTGAAGACCCGCCACTGTATTCATTACTTCGATGCACCACCATATGACATGGACCAAAGACGAGCTTCTGGTGTTTCGATGAGGTATTTCATCACAAATATCCAGGCACTAGGCATAGGCATTTTGATTTCACGATATTTGTTGACAACCAGGAAGAAGTTGAGGAGCCGTTACTGTCACTTGCTGGACTCGACATGGAGAATGACAAACCTTATGCTATTTTTGCCCGATACTGATGTTTTGACATATTCTAAAATAAACTGACAAGCATTTACTCGGTTATGTGCACAGCTCTGTTAGACTACATCAACGTGAATATGCAATGTATCTGCTATGAGGTCAGTGGCCGTATTGAAATTTATTTATTAAATCTGTATCATGGACTCTCCATTCCACAACCGAAGCAAACATTCTATATGGATTCTCTGATATGCAGTCGGAGAGTTTTGTGGTGAGCTCTGTTAGCTTGCGAGATGAGTTTGTAATTCAACTGTAGTTGCTGGGGTGAGTTGGTTGTAGATAGACTACCATCAATGTGACCATCTATTGGGCGAAGTAACAAGAGTGGTACAAGTGCTGACTCACGTCTTGAGAAGTGTGACAATGTCTCAACTATTCAAACGAATTTCGGGTGATGAAACACAGATATGCCAAAAACAAGAAACTGAACCAAGCAATCTCCCCTTATTGTATCTTATTAGACACAACTGTTTCATAATTAGATACGAAATACTGTTTGCACTAACATGTAATGCCTGTGTATTTCTAAGTTGAGCAATAATATTTCCCGGTGGCAGTATGATAGCAATGCAACTTCGACGTCGATGAAGTCAATGTGTGATATTTTCCCTGAATCTTCTAAATTTTTGTGGCCGGGCGAAATCAACGTGGTCAACAATTTATCAAGAATAGGCAACGAATAAAGCAGATATGCCCCAAACGAAATAATATAGCCATAAAGTTGGATTTATGTCTGTATTATGACTGCAGGGATTCTTTTGCGTTCGAGTACTCGTTATGCTCTTATAATGATTCAGTCAGCACATATCCGGTTTGACTTCCTTCCCAGGAAACGGGCAGGATCGTTTAAATTATATTGGGCAATTTCGTGTTAGGTTTCTAAGAGTCCATTCTGATATATTCTCGATTATAAACAAACTATGTTTGGTCAAACATAGTCACAATATATCTTAACATGATAGTATCTATTTAGATTGGGCGAATATATCCAACTCCTTTGCTAAATGCCGTTTGAGAATATAAACATTTGTCACATTTTATAAAAAACTGAGTTTTGGCGGCCATTCTGGCGACCATCTTTGGTCAAATAGACGAATATCGAGTGTAATTGAATGACACTAACGATATTTAAAACTGTGTACACTTTTGTTTATTTTATTATGCCTATTTCCGTCCAATGTTAATCTAGAACCTCGAGAAGCAAGTTTATTTGTGAAATTACATAGCGAATTATTTAATTTGCATTTTTCGGAGTATGGACAACAATTAGACACAAATTACAGCATAATATGTTTTCCAAAGTACTTGGTGTCATGACTGATAAAAACAAAGACAAGTCCTACTCGCCAAAGTTTACGAATAACCGAAAATGATGTAACAATTCAACACATTTCTATATTTCGGTCGCCATTTTGACAGCCATCTTGGTTTTTTTATCAATCTTGTTCTTTCAAAAGGAAGCTTGGTGCAATTTTATCATTGCCGTAGAAATATTGTTTATTTTCTGTGTTAAATTTTCGTCCTCACTCAGTGCCCATTCTGCAATTTTGTGTGGCTGCCATGAAGATGATTTTACTTAATATTTTCGTGGTATAATTATGTTGAATTATTGGGTATAAGCAGCTATATGGTTCACCAAATTTACAAATTATTCCATAAGTCCATGGATTTACGCGAAAAAGTAGCACATATTCACATATATTTACTTTTCCCCAACACATGAGTGATATCAATAAAAATTGGACAGATTTTGGTGATTTCTCCATTTTGGCAGCCATCTTGGCCGCCATCTTAAAACAAAATGCACTATTTTCAGTGTAACTATATGGCAATTCACATATTTAAAATATTTTTACATTATCTTCATCAAATTTAGTTATTTTCTGTTCAACTCTTGGCTAGAATCACATAATTGAATTTTTGTTAACTTTCATAACACATTTTTTAATTCACATTTTAAAGATTTCTGGCAAGAATGAGATCCGAAATATGACATATTTTGTTGTAGAAATTGTTGTATACTAGAATTTATTCAAATTTAGGTCTTTATTCGTTACAAATTTCAAACATCGGTTAATGATTCAAGAGGAAAGTGTGAAAAATCATCAAATTTCCAAATTTCAGTCGCCATTTTGGCGGCCATCTTGGTTTATGGTGGCCACTTTTTCTGTCAAATGGAAGTATGGGGTATTAGTTTCACGTCAGTGGTGAGATAATCAAATTTCTATAATAAATTCACAAGTAGATATTGATCAAACTGACTCAGTGCATACTGTGAAATTGTGTATGGCGGCCATCTTGATGACGTCATAAATCCACCCAGTCGCGACCCCAAGGTGTCTAACATTTGTTTTCTGGTGCCTGAGATATCAAGCAACGTCATTGGCATAGTCGCTATATTTCTTCACAAAGTGCACACGGGAGTACATAAGAGCCTCTACTACAGGTATTAAAACTATATGGCACTTATATTACAAAATTCACCCAACTTATTCCCGGAGCCAATATTGGACTGCTTTTAAAATTGGTTAAACATTAAGAGCACGCGTTGAAATCACGTCTACGCGAATAACTCACTATTATACAGACAGGGAGCCCAGAGGGTTTCGATTACACTATCGCGTACGAAAGGTTTGATTCTTCCGATCTGGTGTTGCCTTTAAATCATAATAGAAAATCCATTTCTTAAGTTTCGCATTCCTGGCGTTTAGGGGCTAGCTAGGGGCGCTCCAAAACCACACAAAATTACGTTCAGTTACACTTTCGCGTACATTCGCGGTAAATATTGTGCCTTACGGTAAACATGTTAAGACCGCCGCACACGATGCGATATTTGTTGCACGATATTTGTCGCAGACCCTTGCCACGTAAGATCTGTGCGTGCGCGCACACGGTACAATTTTAGTTGTGCGACTTATGTTTTTATAACTAACGATAGACCACCGCACACGATGCGATCGGATCGTACGATCTGGTTGTTTACTTTCTCGTGAATGCAATGGGTTACCGTATTATTAACGTGGTATATAGGCAATATGTATATGTCTATATTTGTATTTATCGCAGATATTAAATACGAATTTCCAATAAATATTAATTTAATATTACAAGTGCCTGTAGTTATATAGACTAGTATAGTCGTAGGCCATATAACTGATTTAAATCTCCACACAAATTCACAATAAGATATTATTTTGACACCAATTTCAATTGTAGTTGTATTGTAGAGTCGTGAATGTATTCCGCCGTCCAAAATATCCCGCTACTCTGACTTTGAAGGACACTGCATGAACGCCATGTTGTTGTGAAATAAAACATGCGATCGCCGCGTGGTCATATTAATAGTTGAATCTAATTGACTACTTCGAATAAATCGTACGACTCGATCGTAGAAAATCAAAATTATTTGATTCCTTGCGGGGCCGATCGTACGACAAAATGTACAGTCCAACAGTTAAATAAGTACATGTAGCAGCATTGTTGTTGATATATGGTATGGGGTAATACATGTAAATAGAATATACATATCAACATAAAAACAAAGAGAGTTAAAAATTCCTTAAAACATGTATATAGTCCTGTATATAATGTCATCACTATCTCTATTTGTGGATGGGCATATGTTGAAAGTCAGCTGTTCAACAGAACGATATCCAGAAAGTTATAGAAGTACCCCTGCTATCCAAACAATCTAGAGGAGACACTGTCCTAAATTCTTCTGTGGTATTGTACGAAGTCACAGAAATTGGAGTCTTGGTCCTATGAAAATTTAAAAGGAGGCTATGCACCAAAACTTCTTTTCGGAATCGAATGTGAAACTAGTTTTGTGCTGTCCTGTATTTTGCCAGGTTGGGACATTTGGACGTACCCATGCATACAAATGTGAACGTTGCGACAATATTTCAGTGGCTGTATTATCTTCCGACATTTGAACCATACGACCATCGATCTATAATAGACGTTGATGATTGATACACGAAGAAGTTGACAAGAGTTCTCAGCTCCTGTGTCATCCCCCAAGTGAGGTATAGTCTCGTCTGTACTCCGATGGGAGTGTTGCGAGTCAAGGGACTTGCAATTGTATCAGAGTCAGAATCGTCATTTCATCAGATAACCGCTCAAGAGTCGTTCTCATAGACAGGGTCTTCCCCGATTGAGTCAGGACTCAGGCTCGTTTCATCTCCGAGGGAAGAATTTCATTTTAGCAAATTGGAAGTTTGTTGTGACAATTAACTGTCGCAAAACGTTCGTTAATTTGTGTCACGGTTCAAGCAGTTGAACTGCAATTCGGATTTGTTCCGTTCCGCAAGTTAGCGTGTTGAAACACTAAATCTGTTTCAAAATAACGGAGCAAGTCAAATTGCGATGTTTACTGGTTGACGCCGAAAATGAAGATGGTTTATCACGTGGAATCTCGTACCACGAAAGTTCAATGAATTCAGGAAGTTTTCGTTGCGCATGCGCATAACGAAACAGTAATTCTATATTACATCGAGTGATTAAAGGGACACGCTGGAATGGAATCCTAATGGTATCTGGTTTGAATAAGTCGTTACGAAATAAAACATCATACAATTCAATTTCATATCACTTTGATTTTTTTTAGAATTGAAAATAATGTTAATATACTTGTAGGAAGCGTGAACACTCAACCCATAGACAACTCAACCCAGTGATTTTTCGGATCAGGTGTCCCAGGTTTTCTTTTCAAGAAAAATTACTATTGTTGGTTGCATTGTGCATTTTGAATGACAAATTCACTAAAGGTCCGCAAATTTCATTAAACTCACCTTTGGTCTGTATAGTATCGTATATGGGCTTATCTAAACATAATTGATCTCTATACTATATCATATCATAGATACTACATGAAACCGGTGCATTTTTCCATTTATCACCATCACAAATGTCACAAGTTTTACAAAGAGTATACTCTCAACACAGGTTATCATCTTGAATTATACTTATTAATGTAGTATGAAATATTTTATTCTTTAAAATTGACACGAAGGCCCCGTCACATGTCTCAACATGTTATGAAGCACTATGTGATTTCTGAGAGACCACAGATTTCCACAGAGACCGCTCGTAGACACGACGTCGTGCTTCATACGATATAATGTCCCCATCAGAAAACTGCAGCATATTATTTCTGTCCGTCTCAGTGTAGCAACATGTCTCAAAGTATTACGAATCATTACGTGATTTCTGAGTTTCCACACAGACAGCTCGTAGACACATTGGGGAGGGTGTCACCCACTCTTTATATAATACTAGCAGGTTTGTCCGCCACTGGCGACAATCGTCAGAAACTGGAAATCGGCTCATTGGATCCCGAGATATGATTTCAAGGTAATTTGAAGGTCAAGGTCATGCCGCACGGGCAAACTGATGGGCCCATGTTACTCCTCGGGTCAAACTACACAAACACCCAAAAAATGGTGGACATCGGCCCAACGGATTCCGAGATACGGGTTCAAGGTCATTTGAAAGGTCAAGGTAACGCCGCACGGGCATATGGGTGTGACAAAATTGCTTAGCGCCTCAAACTACCCGTTTCCACCAAACTCGGTGGAAATCGCCTCAGCGGATCCCGAGATATGAGTTCAAGGTCATTTGAAGGTCAATGTCATGCCGCACAGGCAAACGGATATGCACATGTTACTCCTCGGGTCAAACTACACCAACACCCCAAAGATGGTGGAAATCGGCCCAGTGGATCCCGAGATACGGGTTCAAGGTCACTTGAAAGGTCATGCCGCACGGGCATCCGGGTGTGACAAAATTGCTCGGCGCCTCAAACTACCCCCACACACCAAATTCGGTGGAAATCGGCTCAGCGGATCCCGATATATGAGTTCAAGGTCATCGGTTTGAAGGTCAATGTCACGTCGCACGGGCTCGCGAATCATTCGATGACATTTTCCGTGAGATTTTACCCTTATATAGGAAGATTGAGCTCAATCGGTCTAGCCGTTTTCGAGTCTATAGAGGACAAATATATATATTTATATATATACGAAGTCTCAAAATATATAGTATAGACTAGCAGGTTAGCCCGCCACTGGCGGCGTTTGTCCGAAACATGACATTTTTTTGCTCTTCAATGAGATAATTGTGCCTTTTTAATCAAGAGAAATTATGGTACCGTCCCTAAAAGAGGTATGTCAACAATGTCGTTGTTGTTGGCATTCACGGCTTGGGTGGCCAACACGGCTATATTAACTAATGGTACCCGTCCCTAAAAGAGTCGTTGTTGTTGGCATTATGTCGTTGTTGTTGGCACCCGTCCCTAAAAGAGGTATGCCAACAATGTCGTTGTTGTTGGAATTCACGGCTTGGGTGGCCAACACGGCTATATTAACTAACGGTACCCGTCCCTAAAAGAGTCGTTGTTGTTGGCATACCGACCCTAAAAGAGTCGTTGTTGTTGGCATTATGTCGTTGTTGTTGGCACCCATCCCTAAAAGATGTATGCCAACAATGTCGTTGTTGTTGGCATTCACGGCTTGGGTGGCCAACACGGCTATATTAACTAATGGTACCCGTCCCTAAAAGAGTCGTTGTTGGCATACCGTCCCTAAAAGAGTCGTTGTTGTTGACATTATGTCGTTGTTGTTGGCACCCGTCCCTAAAAGAGGTATGCCAACAATGTCGTTGTTGTTGGCATTCACGGCTTGGATAGCCAACACGGCTATATTAACTAATGGTACCCGTCCCTAAAAGAGTCGTTGTTGTTGGCATTATGTCGTTGTTGTTGGCATTCACGGCAAAATTAACTAATGGTACCCGTCCCTAAAAGAGTCGTTGTTGTTGGCATTCACACAACACGTTAATTCTGCCTTTTTAATCGAGATAAATACATTTCGCGTTTTGCATCCGTATTTCGTATGCATGGGGTAGCCGTTTAGCAACGTCGATGAGCGTTAGTCGGTTAACAACTCCGAATATGGTCAATATAAAGATCGTTGATGCCTTAACCCCCGAAGTGGCGTTTGCGGTGATTTTGATGATTTGGAGTGGAGAATTAGTGCTCAGAGCTTGTCCAAAATGCGACGTGGACGATCCCCGTGGGTTTTTACCCTTATATACGAAATTTGAGCTCGATGGGTGAAGCCGGTTTAGATTCTATAAAGTACACACATATATATACACGGAAGTCTCAAAATATATAGTACTAGCAGGTTAGCCCGCCACTGGCGGCAATAGTCAGAAACATGACAATTTTTAAGTTTTAAATAATTTTGTTAATTAATAAAAAAAATAGTTTTTCAATGAGTTAATATTTTTGTTTTTCAATGAGTTAATTGTGCCTTTTTAAATCGATTTTTTTGGGTTTTTCAATGAGTTAATTGTGCCTTTTTAATTTTGTTTTTCAATTTTACCCGATTTTTTTTTTTTCAATGAACCCGTCCATGACACTTCCCGTATTTATCAAGTTTGAGCTCAATCGGTTCGAGTCTATAAAGGACACACACATATAATTATATGACACTTCCCGTAGGTAGCAAGTTTGAGCTCAATCGGCATTCCCTGGAATATGACACTTCCCGTAGGTAGCAAGTTTGAGCTCAATCGGCATTCCCTGGAATTTCACAGTCACCAACGCGGCGTAATTTTGGTACATATATAGAGACCAATTGTCCATCGGCTGTCATGTGTAGTAAAGATGTCTTATAAGCCGACATTGCCGTGGGGATGCCCGTTCCTACACGCGTTTTCGATTCTATGAAGTACCCACATATATACACACACATAGTCTCAAATTATATAGTAGACTAGCCGATGAGCCCGACGTTGTCCGGGCTATAGCAAATTTCAAGTCGATAGCTCCACCCGTTTCCGAGATCTCGTCTGCGCATGCGCGAAGCGGGCGTCGCACGGGCTCGGCGACCCGATAAAATTCGTATCCGGGGCATGATACATTCACATAGCAAATTTCAAGTCGATAGCTCCACCCGTTTCCGAGATCTCGTCTGCGCATGCACGAAGCTGGTGTCGCACGGGCTCGGCGACCCGATAAAATTCGTATCCGGGGCAAGATACATTCACATAGCAAATTTCAAGTCGATAGCTCCACCCGTTTCCGAGATCTCGTCTGCGCATGCGCGAAGCGGGCGCCGCACGGGCTCGCCAATACGACAACGTTCACCGCCTGGTCAAACTACACACACGTACCAAGTTTCGTCCCAATCGGTCGGGAATCGTAGATTTGTATAAATGACAAACAAACAAACAAACAAACAAACATACATACAGACAGAGGTCTTCAAAATATATATGAGATTGGCAGATTCCAGTAGCTTTATAACGGTATATCTGGGGAGAAATCTGATGCTATATTCGTGATTATCTGGGATGATTTCGGTATATACCAAAGGTATATACTGTAAAAACAAAGCGCGCCATCCGTGCTCGCAGGGTTGGTCAGAAACAAATGTTTTTTAAATTTAATTTATGTTTTTTATTCTAATTGACACGGGCTCGCTATAACTCCGGTATCACTAACGTACACGGCATTGTAAGGGTCATGTTAACTTCCGCCTGGACCCACGTGGCGTGACGTAATTCACAACCACGTGTATTTACCTCGCAACCGCGACACACACAATGGTCCGATAATGGACACACGTTCCCTGGCATTTCCCAGAAGATATTCATGGGGAGGTCAAGTGACCAATTTTCAAATTTGCTGGTCGCATTCGTCTGTATGTCTGAGGAATTCTCGGCTAGATATTGTTACCAACATGACATATTTAAATTAATCCCGCCGTGTACCCCATCACCAACGGCAACGCGACATGTGCTGCGTTCTAAAATAGGTCGATTGCAGTTGATTCGTACAGATGACGAAATATGAGTGCGACAGATAATATTGTTTGATCGAAAGCATTTGAATTAATACGTCGCAAAACTCGCCTTGATGTTGGCTAATAGATATTTGTCCCTGCTAGGTGTTGGGAATGTCGTCACACAACACGCTCATGTCTGCATACAGTCTTACACGCACACGCCGAGACCCAGACGTAAGAATGACATTAGGCATATACGCTCTTTATCAACTACAATGCGATAGGAACGCTCTTTAACTATCAACGCGATTAACCCCCGCCGTGCCTTTGCGGTGATTTGGGAGTGGATAAAGGGTGCTCAGAGCTTCTCCAAAACACGACTACAGCGGTGTCGGTGCGATTTTACACTTACGTACGAAATTTGATCTCAATCTGTACACGCGTTTTGGATTCTATGAAGTACACACATACATATATATATACGAAGTCTCAAAATATATAGTATAGACTAGCAGGTTAGCCCGCGATCTCGTCTGCGCATGCGCGAAGCTGGCGTCGCATGGGCTCGGCGACCCGATAAAATTCGTATCCGGGGCAAGATACATTCACATACCAAATTTCAAGTCGATAGCTCCACCCGTTTCCGAGATCTCGTCTGCGCATGCGCGAATCTGGCGTCGCACGGGCTCGGGGACCCGATAAAATTCGTATCCCGGCAAGATACATTCACATAGCAAATTTCAAGTCGATAGCTCCACCCGTTTCCGAGATATCGTCTGCGCATGCGCGAAGCGGGCGCCGCACGGGCTCGCCAACACGACATCGTCAACCGCCTGGTCAAACTACACACACGTACCAAGTTTCGTCCCGATCGGTCGAGAATCGTAGATTTGTATTAATGACAAACATACAGACAGACAGACAAACATACAGACAGAGGTCTTCAAAATATATATGAGATAGACTAGCAGGTTAGCCCGCCACTGGCGTGGTTGATCAGAAACATGACATTTTTTTAATTATTATAGTCAGAAACATGACAATTTTAATTTAATTTTGTGTTTTTCAATGAGTTAATTTTTTTGTTTTTCATTTATTTTTTAATTGAATTTTTTGTTTTTAAATTTTACCAGATTTTTTTGGGGTTTTCAATGAGTTAATTGTGCCTTTTTAATTTTGTTTTTCAATTTTACCCGATTTATGTTTGTTTTTCAATGAACCCGTCCATGACACTTCCCGTATTTAGCAAGTTTGAGCTCAATCGGTTCGAGTCTATAAAGGACACACACATATATATGACACTTCCCGTAGGTAGCAAGTTTGAGCTCAATCGGCATTCCCTGGAATTTCCCAGTCAATATTTAGCAAGTTTGAGCTCAATCGGTTCGAGTCTATAAAGGACACACTCATATATATGACACTTCCCGTAGGTAGCAAGTTTGAGCTCAAT
The DNA here is from genome assembly GCA_032622095.1 of Siphonodentalium dalli. Classification (NCBI taxonomy): domain Eukaryota; kingdom Metazoa; phylum Mollusca; class Scaphopoda; order Gadilida; family Siphonodentaliidae; genus Siphonodentalium; species Siphonodentalium dalli. The sequence continues at coordinate 146,355,565 of CP136064.1, read as the reverse complement.
CGGCATTCCCTGGAATTTCCCAGTCACCAACGCGGCGTAATTTTGGTACATATATAGAGACCAATTGTCCATCGGCTGTCATGTGTAGTAAAGATGTCTTATAAGCCGACATTGCCGTGGGGATGCCCGATCCTACACGCGTTTTCGATTCTATGAAGTACCCACATATATACACACATACATACATATATATATATATATATATATATATACTAGAAGGTGACCCGACTTAGTCCTGGCTTTGGCCTTGAATTGACCATTTTGAAGGTCAAGGTCAGGTGGGGTCAAACACCAACACCCCAAAAATGGTGGAAATCGGCCCAGCGGATACCGGGAAATCGGCCCAGCGGATACCGAGATACCCTATGCATCAAATTTCGTCCGTAAAAATCCGCCAGTTTAAACCGATTTGATTTCCACTCAAGTATATAAACGCACCTCATACACACACGCTCATTAATTATCAAGTTTCAACGTAAAGATAAATTACCATCGGTGCCCGAGATATCGCCAAGACGTCTGAAACAGTCAAATGCATCGGCCGGTTAACCCTTTGAACCCGAGCGGCCGGAAAACCGGCAGCTGCGTGAACCTCCAAATACCCCAGCGGCCGGTATACCGGCCGCTGAACGGACCAGTATACCGACCACCACGTGTGTATTGTTTACAAACATCGTCGCGGTCGACTGATTCTCCAATAAGTATGTTGTTGTTTGTGTCTTGTTGCTATTGCGTTTAAGCACACAATATCATTAATTATGAAGCCTAAACATTTTCGGTAGAGGAGGTGGTCCGGCAAATTTTGGAATCGGACTCGGAAAATTTAGATGGTGATGACTACGACAGTTGTGAATTAGAATGGGAGAATGAAAGCACAGTGATACTGGGAGAGATTCAGACGTCAATCGCTACAGCAGCGGGTGGCGTTGTTTCAAGTACAGATACGACAAGTGCTCAATGTTTGGGACAGTTGAGGTGTTGTGGAGATGGGCGTAGCTTATGTCGAGGAAGGGGCGTGGCAGGAGCGTGGCTTCATACCTGCAATTAGTCACGGTGATCATAATGTCCATACCTGGAAAAGGGACACAAATTCGTTTGTTGAACGTACCTTTACACCGAAAGAGAACCCGCTGTTCCAAAGAATGTACCAACTTCAATAAGTGTGGACAGTACACCCCAAGGTTGATTACTTAAATTTATTTTGGGATGATGCACTCTGGCAGTTGATTATCGACGAGACCAACCGAAAGGCTCGTCACGTGATTTCGGAAAAACCTAACGTGCGCATATAAAAATGTCTAAACTGGAGCATAATACAATTAAATGCTCAGGGCAATTGTGTCATTGGATCATTTGTGGTATTTGCTTATCAACCGTTGCTACACTTAAACAAAAGTTAGATTCACTCATCTGACCAGATATATATCAAAATTCACAATGGACCATTGGCTGCATCGAAAACGCCGTTTTCTAGGGCTGAAATACGTCGATAAAAGCTATAATTGCATTTTACTTTCAATTTCGGGTAGTTGCATAGCAACCGTTGCCAGGGAGTGATCGTGTGGCAGTGTATCCCGATCTTAAAATACTGAATGGTCCATGGGGAAAATACATGTAAAGTTTCAGACCTGCGACACCATTTAAACATAACAAACACATTGCGCCTAAACACAGTCTACAATAAATCAAAAATAACATTGGGAGCCCATGGTCATGGTGTCGATCGTTGTGGGGAGCTAGGGTTCAAAGGGCGTTAACGTGATCTAACGTTATGACCTCTAACGACGTCATAGAAGTTACGCATTGTTTTTATCCTGATGGAAGATAGTACCACTTCTTCTTGATAATTGAGGCAGATAACTAAAACGGATACATACGCATTATATATCGTTGGAAAGAGGAAACACGAAAGATTCTCACAGTGTCATTATTATGACTGGCATTTTATTATTCGCGCTGTTTCGAATCGATTTGTAAGCACCGAACTCAAATGAAAGTCCCGTAACACAGCGTAAAAACAGATTTGACCTCGGCACGTGAAAAGTTGACCTCGGATCTGAAAATCAATAGGCCTATGTTACTCCTGACCCGAAAAAACCCCCACATACCAAGTTTCATCGAAATCGGGTCGGCCGTTTTCGAGTTCATCGATTACACACACACAAACAAACAAACAAACAGATCTTCCAAAATATATATATACTAGAAGGTGACCCGACTTCGTCCGGGCTTTGACCTTGAATTGACCATTTTGAAGGTCAAGATCAGGTGGGGTCAAACACCAACACCCCAAAAATGGTGGAAATCGGCCCAGCGGATACCGGGAAATCGGCCCAGCGGATACCGAGATACCCTATGCATCAAATTTCGTCCGTAAAAATCCGCCAGTTTAACCCGATTTGATTTCCACTCAAGTATATAAACGCGCCTCATATACACACGCTCATTAATTATCAAGTTTCAACGTAAAGATAAATTACCATCGGTACCCGAGATATCGCCAAGACGTCTGAAACAGTCGAATGCATCGGCCGGTTAAGCGTTAACGTGATCTAACGTTATGACCTCTAACGACGTCATAGAAGTTACGCATTGTTTTTATCCTGATGGAAGATAGTACCACTTCTTCTTGATAATTGAGGCAGATAACTAAAACGGATACATACGCATTATATATCGTTGGAAAGAGGAAACACGAAAGATTCTCACAGTGTCATTATTATGACTGGCATTTTATTATTCGCGCTGTTTCGAATCGATTTGTAAGCACCGAACTCAAATGAAAGTCCCGTAACACAGCGTAAAAACATATTTGACCGCGGCACGTGAACAGTTGACCTCGGATCTGAAAATCAATAGGCCTGTGTCACCCCCCGGCCGAAAATAACCCCACATACCAAGTTTCATCGAAATCGGGTCGGCCGTTTTCGAGTTCATCGATTACACACACACACACAAACACACAAACACACACACAGATCTTCCAAAATATATAATAGACTAGCAGGTTAGCCCGCCACTGGCGGCATTCGTCCCATGGCTTTGTTCGAAAAAGCAATTGCAACAGGTTCCGAGACACTTGTGCTGCATTTGCAGCAAATTTCGGCAATAGTCAGAAACATGACAATTTTAATTTAATTTTTTTGTTTTTCAATGTGTTAATTATTTTGTTTTTCAATGAGTTAATTGTGCCTTTTTACTTTTTTAATTTAATTTTGTTTTTAAATTTTACCAGATTTTTTTCGGTTTTTCAAGGAGTTAATTGTGCCTTTTTAATTTTGTTTTTCAATTTTACCCGATTTTTTTTTTCAATGAACCCGTCCATGACACTTCCCGTATTTAGCAAGTTTGAGCTCAATCGGTTCGAGTCTATAAAGGACACACACATATATATGACACTTCCCGTAGGTAGCAAGTTTGAGCTCAATCGGCATTCCCTGGAATTTCCCAGTCACCAACGCGGCGTAATTTTGGTACATATATAGAGAACAATTGTCCATCGGCTGTCATGTGTAGTAAAGATGTCTTATAAGCCGACATTGCCGTGGGGATGCCCGTTCCTACACGCGTTTTCGATTTTAAGAAGTACCCACATATATACACACATACATATATATATATATATATATATATATATATATATATATATATATATACGGAAGTCTCAAATTATATAGTAGACTAGCCGATGAGCCCGACGTTGTCCGGGCTATTCAAAAACCAAATTTCAAGTCGATAGCTCTACCCGTTTCAGAGATCTGGTCTGCGCATGCGCGAAGTTGGCGTCGCACGGGCTCGGTGACCCGATAAAATTCGTATCCGGGGCAAGATACATTCAAATACCAAATTTCAAGTCGATAGCTCCACCCGTTTCCGAGATCTCGTCTGCGCATGCGCGAAGCTGGCGTCGCACGGGCTCGCCAATACGACAACGTCCACCGCCTGGTCAAACTACACACACGTACCAAGTTTCGTCCCGATCGGTCGAGAATCGTAGATTTGTATAAATGACAAACATACAGACAAACATACAGACAGAGGTCTTCAAAATATATATGAGATTGGCAGATTCCAGTAGCTTTATAACGGTATATCTGGGGAGAAATTTGATGCTATATTCGTGATTATCTGGGATGATTTCGGTATATACCGAAACTGTAAAAACAAAGCGCGCCACACTCACGTACCAAGTTTCGTCCCGATCGGTCGAGGTGTTGGTATCTGATGCAAAAGACGAAATTGTGAGTGTTGGTCAATAGTCCCCGTCGTGAACCCCAACGCGACGTAAACATGTGTTGCGTTCTAAAAATAGGAAAGTACTTTCTCTCCGCGTAATACATTTCGAGCGATAACGTTTGCGTTTGTGAGTGTTGGTTTGTAACCGGGATTTCTGAGAAGCATTATGCCTATAACTACTCCCCCCTAAGCCCTGACCTAAGTGTCATACATACTATAACAATGATGTTGTAATAGTACTATGGCATCCAATAAATCTCCCCGCATAGGAAATGCACTCAATCTTCCCGTATAACTCTGCAGATGCTAATAACGTTGAATGGGAAACAGACGCTCTTTATAGCGATGCGTCAAAAACAAACGCTCATTAAATAATCACTTGATTAACCCCCGCCGTGCATTTGCGGTTATTTGGGAGTGGATAAAGGGTGCTCAGAGCTTCTCCAAAACGCGACTACGGCGGTGTCCGTGGGATTTTACCCTTAGTTAGGAAGTTTGAACTCAATCGAGCCAGCCGTTTTCGATTCTATGAAGTACATATATATCTCATATATATTTTGAAGACCTCTGTCTGTCTGTCTGTCTGTCTGTATGTCTGTCTGTATGTCATTTATACAAATCAACGATTCTCGACCGATCGGGACGAAACTTGGTACGTGTGTGTAGTTTGACCAGGCGGTCGTCGTTGTCGTATTGACGAGCCCGTGCGGCACCCGCTTCGCGCATGCGCAGACGAGATCTCGGAAACGGGTGGAGCTATCGGCTTGAAATTTGCTATGTGAATGTATCTTGCCCCGGATACGAATTTTATCCGGTCGCCGAGCCCGTGCAACGCCAGCTTCGCACATGCGCAGACCAGATCTCGGAAACGGGTGGAGCTATCGACTTGAAATTTGGTTTTTGAATAGCCCGGACAACGTCGGGCTGGGTAGAGCTATCGACTTGAAATTTGGTTTTTGAATAGCCCGGACAACGTCGGGCTCATCGGCTAGTCTCATATCTATTTTGAAGACCTCTGTCTGTCTGTCTGTTTGTCTGTTTGTCATTAATACAAATCTACGATTCTCGACCGATCGGGACGAAACTTGGTACGTGTGTGTAGTTTGACCAGGCGGTGGACGTTGTCGTATTGGCGAGCCCGTGCTGCGCCCGCTTCGCGCATGCGCAGACGAGATCTCGGAAACGGGTGGAGCTATCGACTTGAAATTTGGTATGTGAATGTATCTTGCCCCGGATACGAAATTTATCGGGTCGCCGAGCCCGTGCGGCGCCAGCTTCGCGCATGCGCAGACGAGATCTCGGAAACGGGTGGAGCTATCGACTTGAAATTTGGTTTTTTAATAGCCCGGACAACGTCGGGCTCATCGGCTATCTCATATATATTTTGAAGACCTCTGTATGTTTGTATGTTTGTATGTTTGTATATTTGTCATTTATACAAATCTACGATTCTCGACCGATCGGGACGAAACTTGGTACTTGTGTGTAGTTTGACCAGGCGGTGGACGCTGTCGTATTGGCGAGCCCGTGCGGCGCCCGTGCAGCGCATGCGCAGACGAGATCTCGGAAACGGGTGGAGCTATCGACTTGAAATTTGCTATGTGAATGTATCTTGCCCCGGATACGAATTTTATCGGGTAGCCGAGCCCGTGCGACGCCAGCTTCGCGCATGCGCAGACCGGATCTCGGAAATGGGTGGAGCTATCGACTTGAAATTTGTTTTTTTTAATAGCCCGGACAACGTCGGGCTCATCGGCTAGTATATATATATATATATATACGAAGTCTCAAAATATATAGTACTAGAAGGTGACCCGACTTCGTCCGGGCTTTGACCTTGAATTGTCTATTTTGAAGGCCAAGGTCAAGTGGGGTCACGATTTGACCCGTCCAAAACAGTGCCCGAACAAAAGTACCCGTCTAAATCCATCCGGTTTTACCCGAATTGACCATTTTGAGGTTCAAGGTCAGGTGGGGGTCAAACACCAACACCCCAAAAATGTTATGACCTCTAACGACGTCATAGAAGTTACGCATTGTTTTTATCCTGATGGAAGATAGTACCACTTCTTCTTGATAATTGAGGCAGATAACTAAAACGGATACATACGCATTATATATCGTTGGAAAGAGGAAACACGAAAGATTCTCATAGTGTCATTATTATGACTGGCATTTTATTATTCGCGCTGTTTCGAACCGATTTGTAAGCACCGAACTCAAATGAAAGTCCCGTAACACAGCGTAAAAACAGATTTGACCTCGGCACGTGAAAAGTTGACATCGGATCTGAAAATCAATAGGCCCATGTTCGTTCCCGGGTCGAATTACGTGTCCGTACCAAGTTTGGTCGAAATCGGTCCAGCCGTTTAGCAGCTTCGATTGTTATCGGGCGGAAAAACTGACCCGATGAAATCCCCCTTTCCCTTCCTATGAACGACAGCACAACACGCATTTTTTTGTTTTTCATGAATTAATTCATGGTACCCGTCCCTCAAAGACTGACCCGATGAAAAATTCCCCTGTTCCTAGGACATATATGACACAACAACCCATTCGTCCTTTTTAATCGAGATAATTGCATTCCGCGTTTCGTTTTGCATCCGTATTTTACGCATGGGTAGCCGTTTAGCAGCTTCGATTGTAATCGGGCGGATAGCCTAGTACCCAGGCCAGCAAACGTATTTGCGAGTAGCAGAGTTGGGACAGGGTACCAGTCTATCGGGCGGAAAAACTGACCCGATGAAATCCCCCTTCCCTTCAAGTTCCTATGAAAGACAGCATAACACGCATTTTTTTTTTTCATAAATTAATTCATGGTACCCGTCCCTCAAAGACTGACCCGATGAAAAATTCCCCTGTTCCTAGGACATATATGACACAACAACCCAGTCTGCCTTTTTAATCGAGATAATTGCATTCCGCGTTTCGTTTTGCATCCGTATTTTACGCATGATGGGTAGCCGTTTAGCAGCTTCGATTGTAACAAAGAGCGTTGATCCTTAACACCTCCGAATATGGTCAATATAAAGATCGTTGATGCCTTAACCCCCGCCGTGCCTTTGCGGTGATTTGGGAGTGGAGAAAGGGTGCTCATAGCTTCTCCAAAACGCGACAACTACGGTGTCCGTGGGTTTTTACACTTATATACGAAATTTGAGCTCAATGGGTGCAGTCGTTTTCGATTCTATAAAGTACACACATATAAATATACGGAAGTCTCAAAATATATAGTACTAGAAGGTGACCCGACTTCGTCCGGGCTTTGACCTTGAATTGACCATTTTGAAGGTCAAGGTCAGGTGGGGTCAAACACCAACACCCCAAAAATGGTGGAAATCGGCCCAGCGGATACCGGGAAATCGGCCCAGCGGATACCGAGATACCCTATGCATCAAATTTCGTCCTTACAAATCCGCCAGTTTAACCCGATTTGATTTCCACTCAAGTATATAAACGCGCCTCATATACACACGCTCATTAATTATCAAGTTTCAACGTAAAGATAAATTACCATCGGTGCCCGAGATATCGCCAAGACGTCTGAAACAGTCAAATGCATCGGCCGGTTAAGCGTTAACGTGATCTAATGTTATGAGCTCTAACGACGTCATAAAAGTTACGCATTGTTTTTATCCCGATGGAAGATAGTACCACTTCTTCTTGAAAATTGAGGCAGATAAATAAAACGGATACATACGCATTATATATCGTTGGAAAGAGGAAACACGAAAGATTCTCACAGTGTCATTATTATGACTGGCATTTTATTATTCGCGCTGTTTCGAATCGATTTGTAAGCACCGAACTCAAATGAAAGTCCCGTAACGCAGCGTAAAACAGATTTGACCTCGGCACGTGAAAAGTTGACCTCGGATCTGAAAATCAATAGGCCCATGTTCGTTCCCGGGTCGAATTACGTGTCCGTACCAAGTTTGGTCGAAATCGGTCCAGCCGTGTTCGAGTCCATCGCGAACACACACACACACACAGATCTTCCAAAATATATAATAGATAGATTAGCAGGTTAGCCCGCCACTGGCGTGGTTGGTCAGAAACATGACATTTTTGTAATTATTTTTTTTTTATTTATTTATTTTTTTTTAAATTTTTTAATATTAATTTAATGTTTTTTTTTAATTTAATTAATTATTTTTAAATTTTTTTAATTAATTTTTTAAAAGAATTTTTTAAAAGAATTTTTTGTTTCTGGCGGAAAAATTGACCCGATGAAATGCCCCCTTCCTAGGAACAACAGACAACGCATTGTTTGTTTTTCAATGAGATAATTCATGGTACCCGTCCTAAACATCCCCGTTCCTAGATTAGTCCCAGAATTGACCCGATGAAATCCCCCCTTCCTAGGAACGACAGACAACGCATTGTTTGTTTTTCAATGAGTTAATTCATGGTACCCGTCTCCCCGAAAAGAGCGGACAGTCAATTAATCCCGTCGTGAAATCTCTCTGCATAATATTTCCAGCGATAGCGTTGCGTTGAATTGTAAACAAACGCTCTTTATAGCGATGCGTCAAAAACAAACGCTCATTAAATTATCACTTGATTAACCACCGCAGTGCCGTTCGCGGTAATTTTGATGATTGGGAAGGGAGAAGATGTGCTCTGAGCTTCTCCAAAACGCGAACACGACGGTGTCCGTGGGATTTTACACTCAAATACGAAATTTGAGCTCAATCTGTACACGCGTTTTCGATTCTATGAAGTACCCACATATATACACACATACATATATATATATATATACGGAAGTCTCAAATTATATAGTAACTAGCCGATGAGCCCGACGTTGTCCGGGCTATTCAAAAACCAAATTTCGATAGCTCTACCCGTTTCCGAGATCTGGTCTGCGCATGCCAGAAACTGGCGTCGCACGGGCTCGGCGACCCGATAAAATTCGTATCCGGGGCAAGATACATCATTCACATACCAAATGTCAAGTCGATAGCTCCACCCGTTTCCGAGATCTCGTCTGCGCATGCGCGAAGCTGGCGTCGCACGGGCTCGGCGACCCGATAAAATTCGTATCCGGAGCAAGATACATTCACGTACCAAATTTCAAGTCGATAGCGCCATCTGTTTCCGAGATCTGGTCACCTCATGCGCGACGTTGTCCGGGATATTCAAAAACCAAATTTCAAGTCGATAGCTCGACCCGTTTCCAAGATCTGGTCTGCGCATGCGCGAAGCTGGCGTCGCACGGGCTCGGCGACCCGATAAAATTCGTATCCGGGGCAAGATACATTCACATACCAAATTTCAAGTCGATAGCTCCACCCGTTTTCGAGATCTCGTCTGCGCATGCGCGAAGCGGGCGCCGCACGGGCTCGCCAATACGACAACGTCGACCGCCTGGTCAAAATACACACACGTACCAAGTTTCGTCCCGATCGGTCGAGAATCGTAGATTTGTATAAATGACAGACAAACAAACAGACAAACAAACAGAGGTCTTCAAAATATATATGAGATAGACTAGCAGGTTAGCCCGCCACTGGCGTGGTTGGTCCGAAACATGACAATTGTTTATGTTTTTTTTTTGTGGTTTTCAATGAGTTAATATTGGGTTTTTCAATATTTTACCCGATCAATTCAAGGTCAAGGTCATGTCGGGGTCACAATATATAATTTGTGGGTACCCGTTTGAAGGTTAAGACTGACCCGATGAAAAATTCCCCCGTTCCTAGGAACGACAGACATAAGAATGTTTCACACAACACGCAGTACCCGTCCCTAAAAGAAAATGCGACGTCGACGATCCTCGTGTGTTTTTACACTTAGTTTGAGCTCACCTAGGGCGGAAAAACTTACCCGATCCGCGTTCTTAGGAACACACGCTCATGTCTATACACGCCCAGACCCAGAAGAGGTATGATTTTTTTTAACCTGCCCGTGGCCATTGAGCAGCCCCTGACAGAGGTTGTCCACCCTTACGAGATGGTCAATAGTCCCCGCAAAGAGCGGACAGTCAATTAATCCCGTCGTGAACCCCACCCCGCAAAGAGCGGACTGTCAATTAATCCGGTCGTGAACCCCACCACCAACGCGACTTAATTTTGTTTGGTATCATGTGTTGCGTTCTAAAAATAGGTCGATTACAGTGGATTCGTAAATGACGAAATATGGGTGCGACAGAGAATATTGTTTGATCTAAAGCAACTCGAACGAATGGCAGTGTTGCTATTCACAAAGAATTGTAAATGAACTGCGTCTGATCCAATTGTAAAAGTATTATGACTTCCAATAAATCTCTCCGCATAGGAAAGCACTTGTTCCCTTATATCTCTCTGCATAATAAATTTATAGCGATAACGTTGCGTTGAATTGTAAACAAACGCTCTTTTATAGCGACGCGTCATATACAACGCTCATTAAATTATCACTTGATTAACCACCGAAGTGCTGTTTTTTTGTGACTGAGAGTGGAGAACGGGTGCTCTGAGTTTCTCCAAAACGCGACGCGACTGTGTCCGTGGGATTTTACCCTTAGATAGGAAGTTTGAGCTCAATCCTCGCAGCCGTTTTAGATTCTATGAAGTACCCACATACACACACACATATATATACATATATACGTAGTTCTCAAAATATATAGTAGACTAGCAGGTTAGCCCGCCACTGGCGTGGTTGGTCAGAAACATGACATTTAAAAAAAAAAAAAAAAAATTTAATTCTGCCTTTGTTATTTTATTTTTTAATTAAATGTTTTGTTTCTGGCGTTTACCCGATGAAATCCCCCCTTGCTAGGAACGACAGACAACGCATTCTTTTTTTTAAAACCTGCCCGTACCCGTCCTAATGTCGTGAAATCTCTCTGCATAATATTTCGAGCGATAACATTGCATTGAATTGAAAACAAACGCTTCCCGTCGTGAAATATCTCTACGATAACATTGCATTGAATTGAAAACAAACGCTTCCCGTCGTGAAATATCTCTGCATAATATTTCGAGTCTGCCGTACCCGTCCTAGTATCGTGAAATCTCTCTGCATAATATTTCGAGCGATAACATTGCATTGAATTGAAAACAAACGCTTCCCGTCGTGAAATCTCTCTGCATAATATTTCGAACGACAGGCGAAAACGAGGCTCTTTACATAGACACTGCGGAAAATGAACGATCTTAATATATCAACGCTATTAACACCGAAGTACCGATTGCGGTGATACGATAACATTGCATTGAATTGAAAACAAACGCTTCCCGTCGTGAAATCTCTCTGCATAATATTTCGAGTCTGCCGTACTCGTCCTAATGTCGTGATATCTCTCTGCATAATATTTCGAGCGATAACATTGCATTGAATTGAAAACAAACGCTTCCCGTCGTGAAATCTCTCTGCATAATATTTCGAGCGACAGGAGAAAACGACGCTCTTTATATAGACACTGCGGAAAACGAACGCTCTTTATATATCAACGCTATTAACCAGAAGTGCCGATTGCGTGATTTTGATGATTGGGAAGGGAGAAACGGTGCTCTGAGCTTCTCCAAAACGCGATCACGGCGGTGTCCGTTGGATTTTACACTTATATACGAAATTTGAGCTCAATGTGTCCAACCGTTTTCGATTCCAGGAAGTACCCACATACATATATATACACACACACACACACATATATATATATATATATATGACACTTCCCGTAGGTAGCAAGTGTGAGCGCAATCGGTTCGAGTCTATAAAGGACACATGCACACATATATATATAATTTGTGGGTACCCGTTTCGAGGTGAAAATCACCTAGGGCGGAAATCTGACCCGATCCGCGTTCATAATTTGTGGGTACCCGTTTCAAGGTGAACATCACCTAGGGCGGAAAAACTGACCCGATCCGCGTTCCTAGGGAGCCCTGAGTATGTAAAAATCACACAACACGCTCATGTCTGTATAATGACGCAATGTAGACAGTGTCGTTCGCGGTGATTTTGATGATTGGGAGTGGAGAAAGGGTGCTCAGAGCTTTCTCCAAAACGCGACAAGTACGGTGTCCGTGCGATTTTACCCTTATATACGAAATTTGAGCTCGATCCGACCAGCCTTTTTCGATTCTATGAAGTACACATATACACACACACACACATATATATACGGAAGTCTCAAAATATATAGGAGACTAGCAGATTAGCCCGCCAATGGCGGCGTTGTTCCGAAACATGACATTTTTTTTGGCTTTTCAATGAGTTAATTGTGCCTTTTTAATCAAGAGAAATTATGGTACCCGTCCCTAAAAGACGTATGATATAAGGTACAAACTGACCCGATGAAAAATTTCCCCGTTCCTAGGAACGACAGACATAAGAATCACACAACACGCATTTTTTAATGAGTTAATTTTGTCTATTTAATCAAGAGGAATGAGGGAAGCGAGCGAATTAATTGCCCTTGCCGTTAACAGAGGGCGTGCTAGGTAATCCGGTCCAAATTAACTACAGCTTGCCGAAGCCGCGATATTAGCGCCTGGCAGCCAATGGCATGGGTATATAACAGTAGTATATGTCAGTTTTTGCATTAAACATCAATATTTGTATAAGTAAAAGCAGAAATAAATTTGTCCGAATTAAAAGAAGAACTTCGAAAGAGGGGAGCTAAAGTGTCTGGGAGGAAAAAAAGAGTTAGAAGACAGGTATGTGTACGGTATAAATTAAAACATTTAATATATGTATATATACCGGTAAGGTGTATAATATTTCGACATAATGTCCCCACATGTAGTGCCTGTTCGGCCCATTTCCAAAACGGTTCATTTCTCATGTTTTTATTTAATTTCTAAATAATTACTTAATTATTTAATTAATGGCACAATTACTTCTTACTTTATCAATTTAATTCGTTATTACCTCAACGATTGAAGAGTCATATACTATTAAGACATTACGAGACACCCATAATTATACAAATATCAGACATCAGAACATGAGAAAATAATTTCGTTTTATCTAATAATATGATCTAATTATATTAGATAATATAATAAAGATATATATATTCTACATTTGTATATGTGAGTGAAATTTTGCACATTCTCAATGAGCGTGGGCTTCGTAAATAACAATACAGACGCCAGAAGTACGCGTGCCGGTTGGTGGAATGTTTGCTTAACTCATTCAGTGCCAGGTTTCCTGGGGGAAACGGGTGGCTGAGTGCCAGGTTTCCTGGGGGGAAAGCTATCATTTACACTAATTAGATATTTACTTTGATTATTCAATATTGGAAAGAATTGAATTCACAGCAAACATTGATAGTATAGGCCCTACTCAAGAAGTTCGTTAAAAGTCCAATTCCGGTAATACAGGTTCATCACACCTCCACACTTTCACGTTGCCATGGCAACGAATACTTCAAATTAACACCGATTGTATGAAATTTCAAATGTGTTGTTTTATGTGGCCATCTAACTAATATATTCTGTGCAGTTTTAGGCATTAATTTTGCTGGTGGAATAACATAGCATTATGGTATGGCAAATATCGGAATTGGGGGGGGGGGGGTGGTTAGTGAGACCTAACGAATTTTCTAAATGGGATGACGTTTACAATAACCGATTTCCTAGAAAAGCAGATGGCAAAACTGAAAACAATTTGAAAATCAATTGTGTCCGTTCTAAAGGCCTACAACAATCGTACTTTCGCTGTGCGGCGTATACAATAGTTCCCCGTTCGTGCGGTACACGTAGCTACATGTATGGCGTCAATGACACAAATTTGGGCAATCAGAGTAACTCGGTGACAATTCAATCGAATTCAGCACATCGGAAAACCCCTCACTACCAAATGTCCGTTCGATATCTTAAAACACGTAAGAGCAATATATTGACAATGTTTCCTGTAGTAATTTATCATTGTAATTTGTCTAACCCCTTAAGGTACATATTTTGATTGGCGTAATGTGCGCGTTGTCCAAATCGGTGTTCCTCGATCGTTTGGCGATAAACCAAGTGTTCTATGGATTAGGGCATGCCCGACTTGATAGAAATCGCCTTTTACGCAATCAAAATCGGTCTCCAATTAACAGATCTGGACGCTGTATACGTTGACCTCTTAGAGAGTTTGAACTCTGCAAGACTTTAGTCACGCCCACAAAACACACAATTTTTCACCAACTATATTCAGGCGGCTCTCTCTCCCGAATGCCTCAACGTAAGGAGCTGCCCGATACGTCGTTTGAACGGTGATATGTTCGGCTACGCCATGGTTTACAAATTGGATCTACGCATGCGCGTATAAACATACCAGCCGCCACTCACCCCCCCCCCTCCGATGAAAATTCTCCCAAGATGTGACTTGTAATCTGCAGTGTTTTAAACATATACACCAATAATGAAATTGTGAGTTTTTCGCCCAGTAGAGCATGTTTTAAGCGAGATGTTCTGGGCGACGTATATATACGTCGCCGGCAAATGGTTGGCGCTTTTCGGGCGACGTATATATACGTCGCCGGCACTGAATGAGTTAATTGTGTCATCAAATTGTCCACCCATTCGTTGATCTATTTCCGGACACGTGTCTGAATATTACTATAAAAGACCCAATACATTGAAGCTATTAAACCGACCTATTTAATAGCGGTAACAAACGAACGCTTACTAATCTTGCTCTATTTATTAAGAAAGCCCAATCAATAACGAGGATCTTCTGAGGCACACCAAAACAACTACTAAAACCGACCCAAACCCACTGATTACTGACCCACTGATTACTGACCACATATCCCATATTATATTGTCGTATATTTATTCACTGCACGCATGCACAATTCATAAATATTTTGAAATTTAACACTGTATATGTTCCACTCTATATGTCAAAACGACGACGAGTATATACCAATAAATTGAATTGAAAATTGAATTGAAAGTAATTTTATTGGATTACGTCATTAAAGAGTTATGACACCGAGTTGCGATTGTCGTTATAGGATTAACTGGGGAGCCCATCTGCATGTATATACACTTATAAACTGTTGTGACAAAATATTAACTCATTTGTTTGACTTGCGATAAATCTCAATTTACTTGTGGTTTATAATGTACTCAATAAACTTACGCGATTATTTTTTTTAACAGGTTGGAGTTTTACAAGAGAAACGATAACGTTCAGCTCAAGGCGACATGAAATTACAAAAGACACAGTAAAATACCTCTGTCATGACAAACGTGGAAATATGACCTTGGCAACAAAATGTTCATCAATGACATGTTATTGGAACTTTCTAAAAAATTTAATTCCCGTTTGAAAGATGTATTAAAGAAGTATTTCTACAAACTGATGTACTAGTAAACATGCCACCAAAACGCATTAATAGACAGGTTGTGGTTAATTTGAAATATTTTACTTCTAACATAATATACAGTAGGCCTACAGTATATACTGTATATCTTATATCTGGCTAATATTCATATCTCGCATAGTAAATATTCACGATTTGAAAATGGTATATGTACTGTAGTACATACACAGCAAAATGTCAGATGCCTTTCAAAATTTCTACATAACTTATGTTATACCAATGGGTTTGACACAAGAAAATACACGACTATACATATACCAACACAAAAATCAAACGTTTGAATGAATTGAAAAAAATGATAATGATATACAACTCAGTACACATTACAGCTATGCCAAAATATAATGATATATGTATATATATACATGTATATTGATGACTTTACATTTTGTGTTTGCATATCTGACATTTTCTATGTGCATGTGTTCATTCCATTAGGAATACTGTAAACTGTAAATAAACATATATCCATTTCAGTAATAAAACTGTCTCTAAACAAACGAGGTGTCCCCATGTTAACATTTTTCTATGGTCACCGCATGTCATTAATTTTCTTTTCCGGTGGGAGGCCATCCTCAGGCATGTTGTGGCATGATGCAGTCCCTAAAGTTACATAACATGAAACACGAGAATATTATCACAGACGACATTTTCGTCTCTGTCCCAGACATTGCGCTACAATCACCCGATATGTCTTCCTGAGGCCTATAACACGTTCAATGTGAACCCTTTTTGACGACACCTTCCTGTCCTTGAGGACAATTTTACCAGTCAAACGATTCTTCTTTTTAAAGAATGTTGGGATATTTATTCAAGATTATGTCACACGTGGCGAAAATATCCTGCACGTTAAATCCCTTGTCGGTCATAATGTAATATTTTTTAGGTTTTCTCTACATAATCCGATGACGCGAAGTTCTGTATGCAAACAACACTTGATTTCGTTGCCTTGAAAGTCGCGTATTTATGAACATAATTTGCACGTTTTATGGCATAAATCCATGCGTTCCGAATAGACTATTCTGCAGGGAATACATGTCATCCCCTTCCGTTACATAACGGGACACAACAACCCGAAGATGGCATTATTATACATCGTCAAAGAACCACGATTCTGATATGATTGCCTGTACTTCCTTACATTGACAACGATCTGTTTACATTCTCAGGACCGCATTACATAGAGCGCCACCTGGGCGGTAGATAATCGGATCGTATTCCTCATTATGATACCCGTCCCTAAAAGAGGTATGCCAACGATGTCGTTGTTGTTGGCATTCGCGGCTTGGGGCAACACGCATTTTTTAATGAGTTAATTCTGTCTTTTTAATCAAGAGGAATTATGATACCCGTCCCTAAAACAGGTATGCCAACGATGTTGTTGTTGTTGGCATTCACGGCTTGGTGGCCACCCGAAAATTCTCGCCCGAAGATTCTCACATTGCCGTAAAGAGAAAATTAGCATTGTGTGGATTTAGTAAATATTTTTTCGCCAACAATGTCGTTGTTGTTGGCATTCACGGCTTGGGAGTGACCCCCACCATTCACGGCTTGGGGCAACACGCATTTTTTAATGAGTTAATTCTGTCTTTTTAATCAAGAGGGTATGCCAACGATGTCGTTGTTGTTGGCATTGACGGCTTGGTGGCCACCCGAAAATTCTTGCCCGAAGATTCTCACATTGCCGTAAAGAGAAAATTAGCATTGTGTGGATTTAGTAATTTGAACTAATTATTTTCTCGCCAACAATGTCGTTGTTGTTGGTATTCACGGCTTGGGAGTGACCCCCCCCCACCTTTACGAGATGGTCAAAGGAGAAGGCAGTGGAAGTCCCGTCAGATTCAGGGACGTATCGCACTGCCTCGAATTTACTAAATTTTAGCAGCCATATAAGGTGCGTGAGTTAGCAGGAATCGAGGGGTGTAAGCTTAGAGCTTGTTTATATGAATGTATTGAAAATAGACTAAGATTTTCAGCCGTAACAAGAAATGTATATATGAGAAAATGTAAATTCTATATTTTGGGAGGTATTAGCAAGTTTTGGCTCAACGGGTTTAGCAGTTTGAAGTGAATATGGATATAAAAATATACATATACAGATATAAAAAAATGTTGAGTTACTCCTCTTGGATCGCGAGCGAATATCAACCCGATTAACCCCCGCCGTGTTTGCGGTGATTTTATTGATTGGGAGTGGAGAATGGGTTGTCAGAGCTTGTCCAAAATACGACGTCGGCGATCCCCGTGGCTTTTTACCCTTATACACGAAATTTGAGCTCAATCCGTCCAGGCGTTTTCGATTCCATGACGTACCCACACACATATATATATACGGAAGTCTCAAAATATATATATAGACTAGCAGGTTAGCCCGCCACTGGCGGCATTCGTCCCATGGCTTTGTTCGAAAAAGCAATTGCAACAGGTTCCGAGACACTTGTGCAAATTTCGGCAATAGTCAGAAACATGACAATTTATTTTTTGTTTTTCAATGAGTTAATTATTTTGTTTTTCAATGAGTTAATTTTTTAATTTAATTTTTGTTTTTAAATTTTACCAGTTTTTTTTTTTTTTCAAGGAGTTAATTGTGCCTTTTTAATTTTGTTTTTCAATTTTACCCGATTTGTTTTTATTTTTCAATGAACCCGTCCATGACACTTCCCGTATTTAGCAAGTTTGAGCTCAATCGGTTCGAGTCTATAAAGGACACACACATATATATGACACTTCCCGTAGGTAGCAAGTTTGAGCTCAATCGGCATTCCCTGGAATTTCCCAGTCAATATTTAGCAAGTTTGAGCTCAATCGGTTCGAGTCTATAAAGGACACACTCATATATATATGACACTTCCCGTAGGTAGCAAGTTTGAGCTCAATCGGCATTCCCTAGAATTTCCCAGTCACCAACGCGGCGTAATTTTGGTACATATATAGAGACCAATTGTCCATCGGCTGTCATGTGTAGTAAAGATGTCTTATAAGCCGACATTGCCGTGGGGATGCCCGTTCCTACACGCGTTTTCGATTCTATGAGTAGATTGGCAGATTCCAGTAGCTTTATAACGGTATATCTGGGGAGAAATCTGATGCTATATTCGTGATTATCTGGGATGATTTCGGTATATACATACTGTAAAAACAAAGCGCGCCATCCGTGCTCGCAGGGAATAAATTTCGAGCGATAAAGTTTGCGTAAATACGAAATTGTGAGTGTTGGTTTGTAACCGGGATTTCTGAGAAGCATTTTGCCTATAACTACCCCCCCCCCTAAGCCCTGACCTAAGTGCCATACATACTATAACAATGATGTTGTAAGAGCTCCAATAAATCTCCCCGCATAGGCAAGCACTCAATGTTCCCGTATAACTATGCAGATGCTAATAACGTTGAATGGGAAACTGACGCTCTTTATAGAGATTCGTCAAAAACAAACGCTCATTAAATAATGACTTGATTAACCCACGCCGTGCCTTTGCGGTGATTTGAGATTGGAGAACGGGTGCTCTGAGCTTCTCTAAACCGCGACCACGGTCGTGTCGGTGCGATTTGACACTTACATAGGAAGTTTGAGCTCAATATGTACACGCGTTTTGGATTCTATGAAGTACACACATACATATATATATACGAAGTCTCAAAATATAGAGTACTAGCAGGTTAGCCCGCCACCGGCCACCATCGTCATCCATATCATTAAATCATCATCATCATCAAGTCATATAATTCCTTCAATTTCCACCTCATGTATATTAAAACAAGAATACACTATATTATACAGAACATTATGTGTTCATTAGCTTCCTCGGCAATGTTCCAGACTATGATACGACTGTGGTCGGCTGCCAACCATATGCCGATCGACGGTCCGACGTCGGCAAATTACATCGAACCGACGGTGGTAGGCAAGGCGTCGGCTGCCGACCATATGCCGACGTCGACTGCCGACGTCGGGCCGACGTCATAGCCGACGGCCACGCCGACCGTCGACCCGACGTCGGCAAATGACATCGACCCGACGGTGGTCGGCATGACGTCGGCTGCCGACCACATGCAGACCGACGTCATAGCCGACGGCCACGCCGATCGTCGGCCCGACGTCAACGGTCGACGTTGGGCCGACGTCGCTGCCGACGTCGGGCCGACGTCGGGTGGCTATCTGGGTTGTTATGAAATTATGTGTATGAACATGAAGTCTCACTTTAATGAATTGTGGATGAATTGACGTGTGTCAATTTGAAGTGTGACTTTAATGAATTGACAATGACTGCAATTTCCTTCGCAGAAGGAAATCAGTTGTTAGAGCAGGTTAAATTTGGAATGTCACTTTAATGTTGAAGTGCAACTTTGAGATGACTGTGGAAATGTTGATTGCTATGAAAATGTAACTTCCCTTTAAAGATTACAATGGGTACTGATATATATCTTCACCGAAGACAGACAGAAACAGATGTTGACTATTCGTTTTGAGTGTGTTTTATTTACGCTGAACTTCAAGTGAAGTCCAATGAATGTACTGGTTCTCTGTCCTGTCCTACGCTGCAAAGTTATTGTTGACAGCTGATGTTACAACTTCCGGTTTGACCCGGTGACCTTTCGAGCTCTTCTGTGCCCGTCGGTGGAAATGGTCACCTCGAGGTGATTGCAGACTATAAAATGTTCACAAGTGCTCAGAAATTAGGTGAATCTTCCTCTGGGTCCAAAGTCCTTAAAGCGCTTCTTCTCGTCCCCTCTGTATATATACGTATATATAAACGAAGTTTGATCCGAAAACGGATTTTGCAGCCTCTGCAAAATATGTGTGACACATAATGCAATATGATTCTTTTTTGCCATAAATCGACTGATTTATCAAATCGACTGTATTTAATGTCCGAGACAGTCACTTAGACATTCTCGCAACCAGCTTTGCAAGTGCAGAGCTGTGTACATCTCATATCCATCTGCATATTTAATTGCTGCAATGGTCAGTTGATATACAAAACATAAAATTTCACGAAGAGCGTTTATTTATTAAACTAGCAGGTTAGCCCGCCACTGGCGGCAATAGTCAGAAACATGACAATTTTTAATTTAATTTTTTGTTTTTCAATGAGTTATTTTTTTTGTTTTTCAATGAGTTAATTGTGCCTTTTTAATTTTTTAATTAATTGTGCCTTTTTAATTTTGTTTTTCAATTTTACCCGATTTTTTTTGTTTTTCAATGAACCCGTCCATGACACTTCCCGTATTTAGCAAGTTTGAGCTCAGTCGGTTCGAGTCTATAAAGGACACACACATATATGACACTTCCCGTAGGTAGCAAGTTTGAGCTCAATCGGCATTCCCTGGAATTTCCCAGTCAATATTTAGAAGTTTGAGCTCAATCGGTTCGAGTCTATAAAGGACACACTCATATATATGACACTTCCCGTAGGTAGCAAGTTTGAGCTCAATCGGCATTCCCTGGAATTTCCCAGTCACCAACGCGGCGTAATTTTGGTACATATATAGAGACCAATTATCCATCGGCTGTCATGTGTAGTAAAGATGTCTTATAAGCCGACATTGCCGTGGGGATGCCCGTTCCTACACGCGTTTTCGATTCTATGAAGTACCCACATATATACACACATACACACACACACACACATATATATATATATATATATATATATATATATATATATATATATATATATATATATATATATATATACGGAGTCTCAAATTATATAGTAGATTGGCAGATTCCAGTAGCTTTATAACGGTATATCTGGGGAGAAATCTGATGCTATATTCGTGATTATCTGGGATGATTTCGGTATATAACTATATACTGTAAAAACAAAGCGCGCCATCCGTGCTCGCAGGGTTGGTCAGAAACAAATGTTTTTTAAATTTAATGTATGTTCCGTATATCTCTCTGCAGATGCAAATAACGTTGAATGGCAAACAGACGCTCTTTATAGCGATGCGTAAAAAACAAACGCTCATTAAATAATCACTTGATTAACCCCCGCCGTGCCTTTGCGGTGATTTTAAGAGTGGAGAACACGTGCTCTGAGCTTCTCCAAAACGCCGTGACGACGATTCCCGTGTGTTTTTACATTTAGATGGGAAGTTTGAACTCAATCGAGCGAACCGTTTTCGATTCTATGAAGTACATATATATATACGAAGTCTCAAAATATATAGTATAGACTAGCAGGTTAGCCCGCCACCGGCGGCGTTTGTTCGAAACATGACATTTTTTAAAATTATTTTGTTTTTATTTATATTTTTTTAAATATATTTTAATATTAAATTTAATTTATGTTTTTAATATTAATTTAATGTTTTTTAAATTTAATTTATGTTTTTTTGAATTGTTTAATATTTATTTAATTATTAATTTAATTTAATTCTTTTTTATAATTTAATTGTTTTTTTTTATGAAAAATCCCCCCTTCCTAGGAACGACAGACAACGCATTCTTTGTTTTTCAATGAGTTAATTCATGGTACCCGTCCTAAACTTCCCCGTTATTTACCTCCCCGTGGCCATTGAGCAGCCCCTGACAGAGGTTGTCCACCCTTACGAGATGGTTAATAGAACTCGATGAAATCCCCACCTTCCTAGGAACGACAGACAACGCATTCTTTGTTTTCCTTTTTTTTAACACTGATTCCCGGAAACGACTCACATAAGCATTCACGCTTGATGTCGAATCCGGTATTGCATTGAAAACAAACGCGATAACATTGCATTGAATTGCCCGTCATACAGATAAGTAGATAGCGAAAACGACGCTCTTTATATAGACACTTCGGAAAACTGACGCTCTTTAACTATCAACGCGATTAACCCCCGTCGTGCATTTGCGGTGATTTTGAGAGTGGAGAACGCGTGCTCTGAGCTTCTCCAAAACGCCGCGACGACGATTCCCGTGTGTTTTTACATTTAGATGGGAAGTTTGAACTCAATCGAGCGAACCGTTTTCGATTCTATGAAGTACACATATATATATATATATATATACGAAGTCTCAAAATATATAGTATAGACTAGCAGGTTAGCCCGCCACCGGCGGCGTTTGTTCGAAACATGACATTGTTTTTAATTATTTTTTTTTTATTTATATTTTTAAAAATATATTTTAATATTAATTTAATGTTTTTTAAATTTAATTTATGTTTTTAATATTAATTAAATGTTTTTTAAATTTAATTTATGTTTTTTTGAATTTTTTAATATTTATTTAATTATTAACTTAATTTAATTCTTTTTTATAATTTAATTTTTTTTTTTTAATGAAAAATCCCCCCTTCCTAGGAACGACAGACAACGCATTCTTTGTTTTTCAATGAGTTAATTCATGGTACCCGTCCTAAACTTCCCCGTTATTTAACTCCCCGTGGCCATTGAGCAGCCCCTGACAGAGGTTGTCCACCCTTACGAGATGGTCAATAGAACTCGATGAAATCCCCCCCCCTTCCTAGGAACGACAGACAACGCATTCTTTGTTTTCCTTTTTTTTTAACACTGATTCCCGGAAACGACTCACATAAGCATTCACGCTTGATGTCGAATCCGGTATTGCATTGAAAACAAACGCGATAATATTGCATTGAATTGCCCGTCATACAGATAAGTAGATAGCGAAAACGACGCTCTTTATATAGACACTTCAGAAAACTGACGCCCTTTAACTATCAACGCGATTAACCCCCGCCGTGCCTTTGCGGTGATTTTGAGAGTGGAGAACGCGTGCTCTGAGCTTCTCCAAAACGCCGCGACGACGATTCCCGTGTGTTTTTACATTTAGATGGGAAGTTTGAACTCAATCGAGCGAACCGTTTTCGATTCTATGAAGTACACACATATATATATATATATATATACGAAGTCTCAAAATATATAGTATAGATAGACTAGCAGGTTAGCCCGCCACTGGCGGCATTCGTCCCATGGCTTTGTTCGAAAAAGCAATTGCAACAGGTTCCGAGACACTTGTGCTGCATTTGCAGCAAATTTCGGCAATAGTCAGAAACATGACAATTTTAATTGAATTTTTTGTTTTTCAATGAGTTAATTATTTTGTTTTTCAATGAGTTAATTTTTTAATTTAATTTTTGTTTTTAAATTTTACCAGTTTTTTTTAGTTTTTTCAATGAGTTAATTGTGCCTTTTTAATTTTGATTTTTTTTTGGTTTTTCAATGAACCGGTCCATGACACTTCCCGTATTTAGCAAGTTTGAGCTCAATCGGTTCGAGTCTATAAAGGACACACACACATATATGACACTTCCCGTAGGTAGCAAGTTTGAGCTCAATCGGCATTCCCTGGAATTTCCCAGTAAATATTTAGCAAGTTTGAGCTCAATCGGTTCGAGTCTATAAAGGACACACTCGTATATATGACACTTCCCGTAGGTAGCAAGTTTGAGCTCAATCGGCATTCCCTGGAATTTCCCAGTCACCAACGCGGCGTAATTTTGGTACATATATAGAGACCAATTGTCCATCGGCTGTCATGTGTAGTAAAGATGTCTTATAAGCCGACATTGCCGTGGGGATGCCCGTTCCTACACGGGTTTTCGATTCTATGAAGTACCCACATATATACACACATACATATATATATACGGAAGTCTCAAATTATATAGTAGATTGGCAGATTCCAGTAGCTTTATAACGGTATATCTGGGGAGAAATCTGATGCTATATTCGTGATTATCTGGGATGATTTCGGTATATACCGACTGTAAAAACAAAGCGCGCCATCCGTGCTCGCAGGGAATAAATTTCGAGCGATAACGTTTGCGTAAATACGAAATTGTGAGTGTTGGTTTGTAACCGGGATTTCTGAGAAGCATTATGCCTATAACTACCCCCCCCCCCTAAGCCCTGACCTAAGTGTCATACATACTATAACAATGATGTTGTAAGAGCTCCAATAAATCTCCCCGCATAGGCAAGCACTCAATGTTCCCGTATAACTATGCAGATGCCAATAACGTTGAATGGGAAACAGACGCTCTTTATAGAGATGCGTCAAAAACAAACGCTCATTAAATAATGACTTGATTAACCCACGCCGTGCCTTTGCGGTGATTTGAGATTGGAGAACGGGTGCTCTGAGCTTCTCTAAAACGCGACCACGGTCGTGTCGGTGGGATTTGACACTTACATAGGAAGTTTGAGCTCAATCTTTACACGCGTTTTGGATTCTATGAAGTACACACACACACACATATATATATATACGGAGTTCTCAAAATATATAGTTTAGACTAGCATGTTAGCCCGCCACTGGCGGCGTTTGTCCGAAACATGACATTTTTTTGCTTTTCAATGAGGCATTCGTCCCATGGCTTTGTTCGAAAAAAGCAATTGCAACAGGTTCCGAGACACTTGTGCTGCATTTGTACCAAATTTCGTCGAAATCAGCAAGTTTTACCCGATTTGACCTTGAATTGACAATTTTGTAGGTCAGGTCGTGGTCATGATTTGACCCGTCCAAAACACTCCCCGGACAAAAGTACAGAAACCCGCCAGTTTTACCCGATTTGACATTGTATTGACAATTTTGTAGGTCAAGGTCAGGTCGTGGTCATGATTTGACCCGTCCAAAACACTCCCCGGACAAAAGTACAGAAATCCGCCAGTTTTACCCAATTTGACCTTGAATTGACCAGTTTGAAGGTCAATGTCACATCGGGGTGACGATTTGACCCGTCCGTGACACTTTCGGGACAAATGTACCCATAGGTAGCAAGTTTAGGCTCAATCGGTTGACCCGTCCCGAGTTATCGAAAATAACAACCCTGGGGCCCAATATGAAGCAGCTTAGAAAACACAAAGAACAGCTGAGCCCCAAAATTTATTAACACATGATTTCGCTTTCAAATCGATTTATGTCGATAAAACTCTTATTTTTCAAAATTTCAAGCTGAGACTTCGTGTGACTGCGTGTAATACTGATATATTCGTGAAAAGACAGAGTCCAACACGTAATTATGTTTTAGATGGAAGAAATTAAATTTTTTCGATGCTAAATTTTAACATAGGATTTCCCATTAAAATCGATTTATGTCGATAAAACTCTTATTTTTCAAAATTTTAAGCTGAGACTTGGTGTGTATGTGTATAATACTTACATATTCTTCAAATGACAGTCCAGCACGTAATTATGTTTTTGATAAAAGAAATTAATTTTTTCGATGCTAAATTTCGAGCGATAACGTTGCGTTGAATTGTAAACAAACGCCCTTTTATAGCGATGGGTCATATACAACCCTCATTAAATTATCACTTGATTAACCACCGCAGTGCCGTTTTTTGTGACTGAGAGTGGAAAACGGGTGCTCTGAGCTTCTCCAAAACGCGACGCCAACGGTGTCCGTGGGTTTTTACCCTTATATACGAAATTTGAGCTCGATTCGCGCAGCCGTTTTCGATTCTATGAAGTACCCACACACATATATACATATATATATACGTAGTTCTCAAAATATATTGTAGACTAGCAGGTTAGCCCGCCACCGGCGCCGTTTGTCCGAAACATGACATTTTAATATTATTTTAATGTTTTTTAAATGTAATATATTTTTTTCTGAATTTTTTCCGAAACATAAGAGAAACATGACATTTTTTTTAATTATTTTGTTTTTATTTATATATTTTTTTTAATTTTAACATGACATTTTAATATTATTTTAATGTTTTTTAAATGCAATATATTTGTTTTCTGAATTTTTTCCGAAACATAACAGAAAGATGACTTTTTTTAATTATTTTGTTTTTATTTATATATTTTTTAAATTTTAATATTAATTTAATGTTTTTTAAATTTAATTTATGTATTTTTTAAATTTTTTAATATTTAATTCTTTTTTATAATTTAATTGTTTTTTTTATTGTTAAATTTTTTTTGTTTCTGTGGAAAAATCGGATGAATCCCCCTTCCTAGGAACGACTTTCAATGAGTTCATTCATGGTACCCGTCCTAAACATTTCGAGCGATAACGTTTTGTTGAATCCCGTCGTGAAATCTCTCTGCATAATATTTCGAGCTATTTCGAGCGGGTCAATGAAATCCCCCTTCCTAGAAACGACTTTCAATGAGTTAATTCATGGTACCCGTCCTAAACATTTCGAGCGATAACGTTTTGTTGAATCCCGTAACGTTTTGTTGAATTGTAAACATGTCCCTCGTTCCTAGGAACGACAGGCAATCTCTCTGCATAATATTTCGAGCTATTTCGAGCGATAACGTTCACGCTTGATGTCGAATCCGGTATTGCATTGAAAACAAACGCTTCTCTCTCTGCATAATATTTCGAGCGATAACATTGCATTGAATTGCCCGTCATACAGATAAGTAGATAGCGAAAACGACGCTCTTTATATAGACACTGCGGAAAACCAACGCTCTTTATATATCAACGCTATTAACCCCGAAGTGTCGATTGCGATACGAAATTGTGAGTGTTGGTTTGTAACCGGGATTTCTGAGAAGCATTATGCCTATAACTACCACCCCATAAGCCCTGACCTAAGTGTCATACACACTATAACAATGATGTTGTAAGAGTATGGCATCCAATAAATCTCCCCGCATAGGAAATGCACTCAATTTTCCCGTATAGATGCTAATACCGTTGAATGTGAAACAGACGCTCTTTATAGCAATGCGTCAAAAAACAAACGCTCATTAAATAATCCCTTGATTAACCCCCGCCGTGCCTTTGCGGTGATTTGGGAGTGGATAAAGGGTGCTCTGAGCTTCTCCAAAATGCGACCACGGCGGTGTCGGTGGGATTTTACACTTATATACGAAATTTGAGCTCAATCTGTACACGCGTTTTGGATTCTATGAAGTACCCACACACATATATATATACGGAGTTCTCAAAATATATAGTATAGACTAGCAGGTTAGCCCGCCACTGGCGGCATTCGTCCCATGGCTTTGTCAGAAAAAGCATTTGCAACAGGTTCCGAGACACTTGTGCTGCATTTGTACCAAATTTCGTCGAAATCAGCAAGTCTTACCCGATTTGACCTTGAATTGACAATTTGTAGGTCAAGGTAAGGTCGTGGTCATGATTTGACCCGTCCAAAACACTCGCCGGACAAAAGTACAGAAATCCGCCAGTTTTACCCAATTTGACATTGAATTGACCAGTTTGAAGGTCAATGTCACATCGGGGTCACGATTTGACACATCCGTGACACTTTCGGGACAAATGTGCCCATAGGTAGCAAGTTTGGGCTCAATCGGTTGACCCGTCCCGAGTTGACCATTTTGCTTCCATAGAATTTTTAACAGCGTATCGAAAATAATAACCCTGGCGCCCAATATGAAGCAGCTTAGAAAACACAAAGAACAGCTGAGCCCCAAAATTTATTAACACATGATTTCGCATTCAAATCGATTTATGTTGATAAAACTCTTATTTTTCATAATTTCAAGCTGAGACTTCGTGTGACTGCGTGTAATACTTATATATTCTTAAAATGACAGAGTCCAACACGAAATTATGTTTTAGATGGAAGAAATTAAATTTTTTCTATGCTAAATTTGAACAGAGGATTTCCCATTAAAATCGATTTATGTCGATAAAACTCTTATTTTTCAAAATTGTAAGCTGAGACTTGGTGTGTATGTGTATAATACTTACGTATTCTTAAAATGACAGAGTCCAGCACGTAATTATGTTTTTCATAAAATAAATTAAATTTTTCGATGCTAAATTTCGAGCGATAACGTTGCGTTGAATTGTAAACAAACGCTCTTTTATAGCGACGCGTCATATACAACGCTCATTAAATTATCACTTGATTAACCACCGCGGTGCCGTTTTTTTGTGACTGAGAGTGGAGAACGGGTGCTCTGAACTTATCCAAAATGCGACGCCGACGGTGTCCGTGGGATTTTACCCTTAGATAGGAAGTTTGAGCTCAATCCGCGTAGCTTTTTTCGATTCTATGAAGTACCCACATACACACATATATACACACATATATATATATACGGAAGTCTCAAAATATATAGTAAGAATACTGATGCCATTAAAATAAATTATCAATTTTTAGATGAGGGAGGGAGGCTGTATCTTTTTTTCCTTCTCAAAATCTGGAAAACAAACTCCAGAAAAAAGAAAAAAAACTCCTTGTTCCAATCCAATATTTTTAGCAGAAATAATGTTCGACGAGGCTTTCTAAAAGAAAATTTCAGTGGCTAGGGAGGTCATAAGAACAAAGAATTTATATTTATTTGGCCTTATTTTTAACTATTTTTCTGATAAATAAGTTTGAATTATAATTTTAATGTTAATAGAGCTTTATAATAAGCGTAAATAAAGGAATTGCGCTTTAACTCTTTCATGACTGGAGCTTCCTGAAAATTTGCGAAAACATTGTGCCAATGCAATAACATTGGCCAAACAATATTTGCATTGACCTTGTAAGCCAGTGCATTCTCTTATATATATTTGGCTCCCTGTGGAATACATGTAGAAGATAATGCACAAGCACAGTGTCTTTAATGCTGCACCAGCACAACTCCTGTCATGAAAGGGTTAAATGCTCAATAAAGGAATTACACTTAAGCGCAAATAAAGGAGTTGCACATTAGCGAAATTAGCAAATTAGATGATATTCCAATCACCACATGAATGAGTGGCTCAACCCATTGACCCAAGGGGGTTTACCCAGATATGGAAACATATTTAGCGCAAATGATTGGTGCTTAAGTGCAAATAGTAACCCTGTCAGAAACAACTGATAATGATTTGTGCAAAAGCGCAAATAATTTGCACTTATTAAAGCACAAATAATTAATTTATTTGCAATTGTCTGCAAATATTTGTGCTTAAGCGCATATAAGGAATAAATGTGAAAACAATCTCTCATATAGGGTTGAAATATAGGTGTTATTTTCATATAAAAGGTTAAATTCTTTTCTTTTTTTATATTTTTTATTTGGATCTAAAAATATATGAATTTTATAACAGCACTAGCAGGGTTACCATCATTGCCAAGGTTACATGCAGTGATGTGAAACCCTCTGATGTGGACATTTGGTAGGAATAGAGAATACCCTTTCCCAAATTGTCGCACGTATTCTCATAAAATGTATAACTATAAATGGCATAACAAAACGTCATTCTTATACATGGAATATAAGTAGTGGCTCGGTACATTGTGGGAGTGATTGTCATTTTGTTTAACCACGATTAATTCGTCCCACCAAAAAGTTTTTATTTATATACAACTGCAGGTACTTCGGACGTTATAATGTTTTAAATCGTACAGTCAACGTGGTTGGATTTGACTTTAATTTGTTTGTTGGTTTTAAATATTTTTATTGGGAGCAAAAGATGAACACCATAAACACATTAGTTCGTATAAATAAAAGATGACAATTGGGTTAACATAGAGATGTATAAATCATTCTAGTTGGTTAGACTAAGATTTTGAGGACACATGGTTATCATAGCTCCATGAAGATAATTTATATAAATTTAAAGAAATGTCCAGGTGCCCCTCTGTCCATGGTGCTGTACTGGCTAATTATTATCAGTTTAAAAGAAATGTTGCCAAATTTCAGCTACATGTGCCCTATACAGAGCAACAGTTTACGTTGTTTATGTTAGGCTATGAGCATGTTCTAAAAAAAATCCTTTGTATCGGGCAGATGTACCCTTGTCAGATGTCAGTATTGGATGATCCTGAAAAGGCATGTGCTACTGATTGTTTTCTTTTGATGAAACTATATCTGACTGCACACAGAGAGTATCTAGTGTCCAGCTAAAAATAACTCAAACCAAATAATTCGCATGTTCTCTGTGGTGAGATTTTCTCTTCAAATTCAGTGGCAAACCAGGCAAACAGGTATTAATTACATTAGCAGTTACTTGAACTATAAAGGGCCATAACTCTGTTAACTCGTTTAGGACATGAAACAGATATATCCCTTTCCCAAAACATTACCTACAGGACGGGAAACAGATATATCCGTTTCCCACTTCATGCACTTGTTATCAGCGAATGATTCTATATAATTAAATGTTTTGTCCATAGTAACATGTATTCAATATTGGCCGATCACTCAGTGAGGGGTCCAGGAACATGTATCCTAATTTTGGCGTCACGTGGGGGTCGCGTGCCGTGATTTGTGATGTCATTGTTTCAAAATGGCGGTGCCCAGTAGCCTAAGCCGTAGACGCCTTGACAATTTTCGGTTGACAATCACCATGACATGAATCTTGACCCCTTCAGCAGAAGTAACAAGAAGCGGAGGAAATTTAAGTATATTCCTGGGTCCTATTTCTTTGGAAATTATTTACATTTGATTCAAAATGTCGCATGCAGACATCTCGTATAGCGAAATTACAGCCCCCAAATGCATTAAATTTACTGAAAATTGGGTTGCCATTTGGTTATATCTACCCACATTTTTTGGAAGATTTATAGACTACGGTGATCACCCATTTATATATTATGAGTTGTCCATGGAGAATTCTGTCATGACAAATGGTCTGACCCAGCATTAAATTAACGCATACATTGCTATAAAACGATATAAAAGTAAGCATTTTAACGTTAGAAAATGGGGCTTTGACGGCCATTTTGAAGGCGCCCTCTGTCGGTGTTGGGTGATTTTCGAGCAAGGCTAGTTCCAGATGTTGGCAAAATATTCCTGGATCATTGAACTTCGGAAATCATTTATATTTTATTCAAAATGTCGCAAACATATCGTCATATAGCATATAGTAGAATACTGCCATGGCAAACGGTCTGACCCAACATTGAATAAACACATAAATTTTATAAATTATATAAAAATAAGCATTTCTGCAAACAATCACATCTGTGAGTAATGTTTTCTAAAAAGAATCATGTCCCAAACTTGTTAAAATATATTGGATCAAACCGATATTCGAACCTGATCTGTATTTTGGGTTGAGAAACTCATATACCAAATTTCGTGCCGATCAGATGAAAAAATTTGAGTCATCGCAGCTTGCATGAATTCTAAGTAAAAACATGAGTGGAAAGGTTTAACTCAACACTACCAAAATCCATACAAATGAAGAACATGCTAAGATAATCCTGGGTAAACAATATGAGGCAGATCAGAAGAAATCTCTTTGACTTATTGCATCGGGTAGTTGTGCAAAGGGTTAGTTATTTTCTAAACCGTTCAACCAATCGGTACCAAAAACTATACAGGTGTGTCATGATACTGTCATCATAAACATACATATAAAATATGAAAACAATCAGACAAAAAATACATCAGTTATTGCATTGGATAGCACATGCCCATGTTTGGATGCAAAGTGTTAATAATTTCTAAATCGATCAACTGTTTGATACCAAAAACTATATAGGTGACCGTGAGAGGTGTGTCATCATAAACATGCACATCAAATTTGAACACGATAATATAAAAATTAATTGAGTAACCAAGGCGGATAGCAAGTGTCTATAGACAGACAGAGAGATGGATGCCGGATGGTTGATCCGGACGCCGACATTATGAGTACCATACATGGTAAGGGTACACATAAAAATACTCCTTTTTTATCCATTGTTTGTTACAATATATATTATTATTTATTTTGATATTTGTATTATAGAATATTAAAATGTTCACTTAAAATTATGTAGGAGTTGTGGTGATATTCTGGTCTAGATCAGCTCAAGACTCTACTAGTTTTCCAGCTGTTTTCAATATGTGAGTTTATGATTTGTTTTATCTAAGTCATTTTTAGACTTTTATTAATTGCATCTACTTGAGGAAACTCCTTCTTCTATATGATTAATCATTACTTTTTTTTTATTTTGTCAGGTTTTCTTGACCATAAAAAGTTAAAGAACAACTTTTGGATATATCTAGCATTATTTGTGCAGAGGATGGGAGGACTGTAAGACATTGAGTGCGAATTGGTAAAGCTAAAGTTTTAATCACTGTTGTCTTTCCACAAAGGTATCAGTCAGATGCTCGTAGCCCGTTTATATATAACCATGGGTATATGCGAAAAATACACAACGAAAACACACTCCACAGTTTGGATCGATAAGTCTTGCCCTGTGTATTTTTATGTTGAATTTTTTGACAATCGGTCTTCCGTATCAGTTCTACAACACAATTATCGTCGTACTTGCAGCACGACTTTATTGTGTGATCTTGCAGCACGACTTTATCGTGTGATCGTCACGGAAGCGTTTTATTTCAGAGTATGGTTAATACATTGCCGCCGGTGAAGTGTATTATCGGATAAGAAACAAATAAGCCTATGCCGAGGGCAGAAACTAAAGTTGCGAGAGGCACCCCTGGTTGAGTGTGGGATATTTGGCACTCGAGACTTGGTTAGAGGGTTTTCGTTGGGGTGGTCTCCACCTTGGAATTTCCAACTGCACCCCCACCCCATTGAACCACACCAAACTCATAAGTTTGCGTAAATCAATTTGCACCCCCCCCCCCCTTTGATTTTCCCCAAATGTTCCCTCACAGACTACCAGATGATAGACTATTCCAAATGAACCAGTAATATTGTGGCCACTTGTCGTGCGGAGGGGGGGGGGGGGTGGCGGGGGTGAAAAAGATGGTTCGGCCCAGTATGAGATTAAAACATCTTAACATCTAGTGGTATAACACCACACAAATTTACACCCCGATCTATTTTTTCTTAAATTAATTAGCGAGTAACTACATGTACTGGCAAGGACACATAACACACGGGTCGGCCGATGGTTAGGCCCGATGTGAGAACATTTTTGAAATATGAACATGAACATTTGACAATCCTATAGCATAGACCGGCCTCAAGTTTTCCAATTCTGGGAAATTATTAACCTGACACTCACCCATAGGTTTCAAAATTGACAACAGATGGCCATTTGATTTTTTTGTCTAAAAACAACGAATTCGTCACTAAGAAAGTGTTGGAAAATCAAACTACGAGAACAATTTCAACCTAATTTTGGTGTGAATTTTCCAATTAATTTTGCTCGGGGTATTAGGTATGACTACAATTGGGGGTAAGACCCCTGCATAACCACCCCTGTCGACAAGTCCCTACTTGACATCCCATTCTAAATAATCGATACTAAGTTATGTTGGGTGGCATCGGGGGAGTCAGGGGCTACATCCCAGCCCTGTCGGGGAGTCATAGCCTCACCCTCCTAAGGTTGGAAATTTCCGACTGATGACCATTTCAGTCCAAAATATTTACCCAAAATAGGAAAATATGCAAATAAACTGTTTGAAAATCAAACTACAAGAACATTTTCAACTTAATGTTGGTGTGAAATTTCCAACTAATGTTTTGGCAGGTATGAAATTTCCAACTGTTGAACATTTTGACCAAAGTTTGGGGGGTGAGACATCCCAACCCCCACCCCTGTCTATATCATATAAATACTTTTTCTAAAAACCTGAAACCAACTCGACGTGCGATTTCCCAGCGCTCCTGTTGTGCAAATTCTGGTATAAAAAGTGCGTCTATTTCAGACAAAGTTCAAACAGTAAATGTGACCAGACAAGACATAGAAACCGCTAATTTCATATTACCAATCTGACAACACCAGTCGAACATGATTACCGTTCAAAGCAATAACACCGGGCACCATGTTACGGACAACCACAGGCACGCACACCATGGATAAATACACGGTGAAAAGAACGGCGTTTTTTTGTACGGTTATATCTGACATATACACATGGTTATATATAAACGGGCTACGAGCATCTGACTGTTAATAAGTTTCCTGAAGGACCAGTCATTTAGCAGGTTTTAATTTCTTTTCAGTTTATTAGTATAGTTATTTTCAGTGTTGTTTTGTCGTGAAAGGTCGACTTCAATTCCCAAAATTGTAAAGGGCTTATTATGATTCCAAGCTGTTTTCCATTCTACATGTATCTCCAATTCTTCACCACAACCCTGTTTCTTGCCAATCCAAACTGCTTGTGTTTTATCAAAATTGACTCTCAGCCCTGAAATGTCTGCAAATTCTTCAAAGGTTTTCATGGCTGTGTTTTGTGATTCCTTGTCATCCTGCAGGAAGAGTGTCAGATCATCAGCATATTATATTAATGTATATTCGGAATGGTCAATTTCGATACCTCTTGTTTTAAGGTTAAATTTCAGGTTTGCACTTTAAATTTCTATGCTGAGAATAAATAAGTAAGGTGAGAAGGGGACACATTGCCTCACTTCTCTGAATATATCTATCTTATTAGATAAGTTTCCATTATTTGTGACATAACTGAAAATATTTGAGTAGAAGGCTTTAATCCATTTTCTTAAAGATGGTCCAGATTTAAATCGATATTGTCTTTGTCACATTTGTCAATTAGATCAAGGATTAGTCTTGTAGCTTCTCCAATTTGCTTGCTGGTCATGATTCCTAACTGTGAGTAATAGGTTAAATTAGCTATAAGAAATCACACCTCTGACATATAGGAGGCCATTTTAAAACATATTCCTTATTTGTCAAAAAGGTTTTTTTGGAGGGCACATATGACAGGGTGGGTGGGTGATCAAGGGGTCCCAAAATCAATATTTTCCGCAACTAAAAATTGTTTTCCATAACTAATTTTTACATTTTTTAGTCTTAAAACCTACGAATAATGTTAGTTAACATCCATATTACTTGCAAACAGACAGTACTTAATATCTTGCTGTAAATTACTGTCACTAAAGTCCATTCACACTTAAATCTCATGGACAAAATTGAATAAGCATTATCAGATCAAACTGAACAAAATGGCATAAGCACTATCATGTCAAACTGAACAAATCACATATACAATAGAAGATAGGAACGGTTACCAATATGTATGTGATTATAACAGGAGGTTGTAGTTGATTTGTTCAACCATATGAAAAGACAAGGGAATTCTAATATTCCATAATATAGCATTTAAAACAGGCAAATATATGTACAAAACCACACATTGATTGAGGTGCATTATCGCCCATATTTATTGTAGCACAACATATTAGCCCAAGATCTCTAGCGTTGTAACTTATGACATGACAAATGATTGTTTAATAACATTTACTTGATTCACATTATTGTGCAGTTCTATACTTCACAACAATGTAATCGACTGAAATACAAACAATTTGCATTGATTGGTCTTGTGTAATACAATTTATTTCAAACTATTTCTGTGATGAAGTGGTAACATTCTAGAAATTTCACATTTACAACATTTGTTCAAAATGAATCAGTGTACAACAGAATTAAGCAACCTTGGGATTCACCAAAATGTAAATGTAATAAATGCTTAATATTCATATGGATGATGCTATGTGATAGCAAGAAAAGAATGTTTCATCAATACTATACAAGTTATAATAACTCAAATCAAGCACATAATAAAGTAAATAAATTGATTAATATACTATTAAGTCTGATTAAGTGGTGAAATGTTGCTTCTTGTTAATCAGCATGCTCCAATGTCAAATTAAAATGATGTTAAACACTCCGGTAGGTTGATCAAATAGAAATGGAAAATAATATTGCTCAACGTAGTTAATTTTACAAATATCATATCCATATTGAAGAACACGTAAACGTACACCGTTATTCTTATATAATAATTAAATGCAGTGACTCTCGATGGCGAAATCATTTTAGTCAGTTTATCGCCGATGGTTGGGTCCCGAATCGAGAAGTAAATATTTACAATTAATTGCAGTTCAGGCGATGGATTCTATGGAGTAGTTTGTTTGAGATTTTCGGTGATGTTAGTTCAAATGCTGCATTCCTCCAGTTGGCATAGCGACTGAATACTAACTTATCAGTTTCACGTACATGAAAAATTCCGTATTATGTCTAAGTGTTATTTATATAAACTATTAGTTTGATATGTACAGTTTGCCTGTGACTAATTCTAACAGTTTTTTTTCTTCTAAGTCTAGCAAAATCTAGCTATTTATAATAGATTTTTCAATTTTACATTATGTGAGTATGATCTCAGCTTATGTTGGTAGACCTTTCTACATGTCTCCCAAAAGAATTCCCGAACTAAATCATAAATAATAATAGTACCATAATTCAAACAGCATCCCACAAAAACACTCAACTGGACTGATTGTGATGACAATATGCACTAAAGAAAAGCAAATGTGTTAGAGACCAATTCAGATATCATTATAGTATGCAAGGAAATACATTCAGTGTTTTTTTCTCTCTTGTAAATTTTTCGTGCTACTAGGGGGTGGGTGTAAAAAAAAATGGCTGCAAAAATATTGCAAAAATGGAAAAATATCTGCTTTGACTGATGAAATTGATGGACAAAGTAAATCCAGTGTACCACTATATATCTTTGACAATTAAGTAACGGTATAATAATAATTTTCTTCATTCCAACATGTTATGCCTCAATCTCTGCTACTCCACTGATATTGGCTTCATATCTCAATTTACATTTTAAAATTTTAGTGGTGGACTCAATTAAAGTAAAATTGTAAGTGAATACCTCCTTCTTCCATAGTCATCACTGTCACTTCCATCATCAGAATCAGGTTCTGACAGTGACAGATACTCTTCATCACTCCCACCACAATATGTGTATCTCCCTCCAAACTCCATGGCTGTAAATAGATGAAAGGAAATTTGGTTACATCTTTATGTCACATGCAATCAGCTTATCAAAAACTCACTACTACATGATATGCACAATAACGCCCCTACAATCAACAGTTCTAACTGTCTACATAATAATATCATTGCTGGAGTAGTCCAGGTCAGGGGTGGGGGGTGTCACCCACAAGTTTGGGGTGGGATGGCGGTGATGCAAATATAAGTTCTCTAACTTAGAAATTTCAGTAGACCTGCTTCAAGTTACAGTAGCAAATTCTAAGGTGGATGATCCTCTTACCCCACCAACTGAGACCCAACTTCTAAAAGTCGATTATTTTCCTACTTTGGGTCAAAGTTTTAACTTCAAATGGTCTCCCGTTGAAAAATTTCCAACCGTATATTTTCAAACCATAGGGGGTGTGAGGTTGGAAATTTACAAAAGTTTGAAATCTTCAGATACCACATGCAACACTGGTAGCAGTTGGTAAATTCCAACCCAAATGGAGGTTTATGTTGCAAATGGAGGGGGTGATTAGCGTACAGTTGGGGATGATATGCCTCATCCGTCCGATTTGGAATCAACTAATCAATAAAATATCTTGAGTCAATTTACCTTATTTCTAACTCACAAGAACATTAAATGAAAATGTCAATGACAATGTAGCTCAACTTGGAAAGGGAATAATTTCATATGTTACAGTCAATGGAGCCATTAGGAATGCGGAAAGTTGAAAGGTCTATTAGCAATACTAGATTATCAACATAAGAAATATACTAGTACAAAGTAAAATCCAAGATGGTTGCTGACAGCTATTATTCCAATGAAATTCAAAAAACATTTGATAGCTTATTGCATCTAGTAGATCTATATCAAGATTAATATAAAGAGTAAAATCCAAGATGGCTGCTGGTGGCCATGTTTTATGGCCGAATGACTCCAAAATGACTCGTTCCCATCTGTATGTCAACATTAACATTGCATCTAGTAGATCTATATCAAGATTAATATAAAGAGTAAAATCCAATATGGCTGCTGGAGGCCATGTTTTATGGCGAATGACTCCAAAATGACTCGTTCCCATCTGTATGTCAACATTATAAACATTTATGACAAATTTCATGATGATCCCATCAAAGGTACGACCTTTAGCCCGTACCAAAGGATTAGTCATGCAAAGAGTAAAATCCAAGATGGCCACTGGCAGCCATGTTATTTTGCCGAATGACTCCAAAATGACTCGTTCCCATCTACATGTCAATATTAACATCCATGACGAATTTCATGATGATCAGACCTGTGGCCCGTGCTAAGGTATTGAATTTTTAAATCCAAGTGGCTGATGGCGGCCATGTTTTTTTTCCGAATGACCCCAAAATGACTCGTTCCCATCTACATGTCAATGTCAACAATTATGACAAATTTCATAATGATCCGACCAAAGATACGACATGTAGCCTGTACTAAAGGAAATTGTTGACGAATCACACACGGAAACACACACGGACGACAGATACCAAGCCATGGCAATAGCTCAAACTTTACAAAGTAAAGTTGAGCTAAAAATAATGAAAGAATAAGCATAACAGTTTATATTTAGATGCTCTAAGTTTGTTTATTATTCTCAGTTGAAGGACAAGGAAATTTAAGAACAAACATATTCCCTATCATAGTAGTGTGGTTTTCTTACTTTTTTGGGTGAAAAACTCTTTTGAAAGCTGAAACTTGCACCCAAAATTTTCCATGAATATATAGAGTATAGATTGGCCCTTAAATGTTTGTTCCCATAATTTTTCATCCCCCCCTGGATATCTACCTCCCTCACCCTGTATATTACCCCCCCCCCCCCATGTATGACTAAAACTAATTTCACTTATTTGATATTGTTTGACCACGATATGGCCAAAACAAATTGTTTTTGAAATTTAAATAATGTCCAGGCCAGGATATCTCCCACCACACTCAGCACCTACATGAAAAAAAAATACTCTTATGGTTTTGTTGCTTAGGCTTATTGCTTTCTCAAAAGTTAACTAACTGAACATAATGAGCAGTTATGAAGTCAGACATCAGAAATAGAGAAAATTATATACTGCGTATACATGCAATAATAACTGAAAACAACATTTACAAATAAATCAGCTCAGAATAGCAAAGTTCCAAATATGTTGTATGGACTTTCATGTGACAGAATGGCACCAGGGACCATAAAGGAAATACATGGGATCTGGTCTCCTTTTTATGTTATCTCCGATGAAATTCAGTCCCATGATAGTGCAGCCTACTGTTTTCATTTCTTCACTGTGTTGAGTGTGCTCACACGTTTATCTATCACAGCTTTAAATCAGGCTTACATATATATTATAATATATTAATAATGCATGGCTTATCATTCGCTATGCGGTAGGATTGCCAAAAAAAACCCATTGGGATGAGTGGAGTATGTGGACTATACTACATGTATTATAACTGTATTCCTGTTTTGCAATAGTCAATGAGAAGACATTCATTAATATGTATTAATATCATATCGAACAGTCCAGGCCTGCACATTTGATGTGACTTAACATTGAGTTCACCTGGAAGTTACCTATTTGTAGAATAAAAATGCAAGAATGTAAGAATGAAACACAGGTTGCGCCAAAAATTGGAAGAATGTGAGAATGAAAAACAGGTTGCTCACAAGGTTTCTGTATGTGTACTGATGTAGGTCGCGCTATCACTTATTCTCACCTTAATAAGTTAATTATTGCCTAATCAACTTTATCAAGTCCCAAAATGAGATACTCAAAATTATAAACTTTCAATAAGTTGCTCATAGTATAGTTAAAGATGGATTATCTCTTTAAATAACAAATTTTAAATAGTTGCGTGGGTATAAAATAATAGATATGAACTGAAGACCTATGTCCGGAAAAGCTTCTATCAATTAATATTGATTTTATTTCGAATATTAAATCGGGCCCGTATTGCGATATAGAGCACTGGGCTGTTCCTATGGCTACGCAACGAATGTCAAATGTCACAGATTGGTTGTTTGTATTGTTTTGTTCCACAGATATAAGCGATAATGAGTATAATTAACGTTTATTTGTGACAAAATTGCACAATATAATTTCTGGTCTCTGTTAACAGTAACCAATATTGTTCGTTAGCTGAACAAACACACCTTTTTAGACCAGAAAATATTCGAAATAAAATTAATATTAATCGATAGAAGCATTTCCGGACAGGAGTCTTCGATTCAAAACTAATATTTTATACCCCGGTAACTATATAATACATGTTTACAAAGAGATAATCCACCTTTAACGGTAATAGTGATTATCACGGCGATCGACGTAAGAGCAGAGATGTGTTCAACTACATTAAAGGGGTACTGTACCCCAATTTCAATAAATTCCCGGTGACAATAGCGATCTAATATCAATATCTCATATATATTTTGAAGACCTCTGTCTGTCTGTCTGTCTGTCTGTTTGTCTGTCTGTCGTTAATACAAATCTACGATTCTCGACCGATCGGGACGAAACTTGGTACGTGTGTGTAGTTTGACCAGGTGGTGGTCGTTGTCGTATTGGCGAGCCCGTGCGACGCCCGTGCAGCGCATGCGCAGACGAGATATCGCAAACGGGTGGAGCTATCGACTTGAAATTTGGTATGTGAATGTATCTTGCCCCGAATACGAATTTTATCGGGTCGCCGAGCCCGTGCGACGCCAGCTTCGCGCATGCGCAGACGAGATCTCGGAAACGGATGGAGCTATCGACTTTAAATTTGCTACGTGAATGTATCTTGCCCCGGATACGAATTTTATCGGGTCGCCGAGCCCGTGCGACGCCAGCTTCGTGCATGCGCAGACCAGATCTCGGAAACGGGTGGAGCTATCGACTTGAAATTTGGTTTTTGAATAGCCCGGGTTAAATCGTTACCCCGGCCTGACCATGACCTTCAAAAGGGTCAATTCAAGGTCAAATCAGGTAAAACGGACAGATTTCGACGAAATTTGATACATGGGATTACTTTTGTCCACGAAGTGTTTTGGACGGGTCAAATCATGACCCCGACGTTACATTGACCTTCAAAATGGTCAATTCAAGGTCAAATCGGGTAAAACCGGATGTATTTCGACGGGTTCTTTTGTCGGGTACTTTTCTCCAGGGAATGTTTTGGACGGGTCAAATCGTGACCCACACCTGACCTTGACCTTCAAAATGGTCAATTCAAGGTCAAATCGCGCAATTCGCCGAAAAGCAGAGGGGAAACAGCCCTGACGAAGTCGGGTCACCCTGCTAGTCTCATATATATTTTGAAGACCTCTGTCTGTCTGTCTGTCTGTTTGTATGTTTGTCATTTATACAAATCTACGATTCTCGACCGATCGGGACGAAACTTGATACGTGTGTGTATTTTGACCAGGCGGTGGACGTTGTCGTATTGGCGAGCCCGTGCGGCGCCCGTGCAGCGCATGCGCAGACGAGATCTCGGAAACGGGTGAAGCTATCGACTTGAAATTTGCTATGTGAATGTATCTTGCCCCGGATACGAATTTTATCGGGTCGCCGAGCCCGTACGACGCCAGCTTCGCGCATGCGCAGACCAGATCTCGGAACGGGTGGAGCTATCGAAATTTGGTTTTTGAATAGCCCGGACAACGTCGGGCTCATCGGCTAGTTATATTATAAAATAACTAATATGAGTCGACGATGTCTACTGAAAACGTTCCGGTTAACAGGCTATCATAAAAGTAAAATTGAATTATTTAATATAAATAAAATGGAGAATTATGCCATTACGAGTTACGGTTCTTGAAATCGGATCTGTTGCGTGTCTTTTATCGACGGCCGTTCGCGAACATTATTGAGTTGCAAACAAAACATGTTACCTGCAAAAGGAAGGCCCGTTATAACCGATTCGGAAAAAAAAGGAATAAGAAACAAGTCATAACGCGTCAAGTATTTTTATAGGGAGTGAGATTTTTCGATCGAAGAGATTGAAGGCATCAATCGAAGCTGTGAACAATGAACTTCCGGTTCTTCCTGCGACCTGCGTCTTCTCCGGTGAAGGTCAAAAACATGGCGCGTAGTTTGAAATCGTAATATATTTGTTTCCAAGATCAATATTTTCTTCGCTAAATTAGGTTTATACAAAGCTTATATAACACGAATACATTCTAACTTGAAAGTTATTTCAATGGGAGTAAATAAAAAAATCGCCTACCTCTGTGTACAGTACCCCTTTAAGAGTAAAAACATAATTTATTTTTTTTACAAGATACACATTTCCAAAAATGTCAGGAGGAATTTTATAAGGCCGAATGGGGATATGAATGCTTTTTCGGTAGTTTCAATTCCTCTTCCAGAGGAGTAGCAATCCTGTTAAATAATTCTTTTTGAGTATCAAATACACAAGATAAAGCGGGATCTGAATGGCAACTTCCTTGCAATCGATATCGAAAATTGAGAACAAGCGTCTTAATTTAATTTCAGTTTATGGTCCAAACTGTGATCAACCGTCATTCTATGAAGAAATGGATAAATATATAAAAAGTGTAGAAGACATACCCGTAGTATTATGTGGAGATTTTAATATCGCCCTAGATCAAAACATTGACACCTGTAATTATGTATACGTTCTAACAATCCATTGGCTCATAACACAGGGGCCTTGTAACGCGCTCCTCTGTCCGCCCCCGCCCCCTTTATTCATTACGACCTGACCTCGATTCTAATAATGAGCGGTGATTGACTGTTTCTACTATGGCAGTCATGGAAAGGTCAGGTCTTAATGAATATTAAAATGAGGAACTGCGTGAATCGTAAAAAAAAAGGAAAAAAAGTTGGAATTATCGACAGATTTCTCCTCTATAGAAATTGTTTACTGACGATGTGTTGATTTGTATGAGTAAATAAATTATTAGCCGACAAGAAATTCCAGAACGCTAGATGTTTAGTTGATCGTTTGACCGATTTTTAATGATAGTAAGCTTTATGGGTGGTGAATTTAGAGAAACATATCCGCCATTTCAACTGAGTCGGATCAAACTGGAAATTTACGCTCTTCAGAGACAATATTTGGTGGTTAAAAATTTATCAAATGCTATGTATATGAATGGTTCTGATGGGAGTTTGTGGTATCGATTGAAAGATGAATTCTTCGCCGATACATCCGTGGCTATATCGTTAGCATTACTGGGGTGAATGGCCATTTTGAGCCAAAGTAAGAATTTGGGTTCCAGTGAGTTGGAATATTCATAGGTAATGGTATGCCTCACTTAATTGCAACCTTCTGTTCATTTCTTGTTGAAATATGTCTAGAATCCCAGTTGTGATTTTTTTGTGAAATTTTATACCGCGTTCTGTAAAATCGAATTTTTGAGGGATCACAAGCGGATAGGACCACAATAATTGCATATTTTATTGCTCCAATGATAAAATACAAAATAAAGTCATATTACTCAACCAGTTTCAAACAGCATGAACTGATCTAGAAGATATTTGTGAAAAAATGTCATATTTTCAACTTCCGGCGGCCATCTTGGATTGTGAGTTTCAATTTTGGACCAAAATAGTGTCATTATGTCTTAGCTTCATGAAAATATATACATTTTACTAGATTAGTCATGTGAATTTGCAACAAATTCCCAAGTAACTGGTTTTACGTCTGGGAAAAAATTTGGGGGGAGGGGTATACTTTTTAGGGCG
Source organism: Siphonodentalium dalli (assembly GCA_032622095.1). Lineage (NCBI taxonomy): Eukaryota > Metazoa > Mollusca > Scaphopoda > Gadilida > Siphonodentaliidae > Siphonodentalium > Siphonodentalium dalli. The sequence continues at coordinate 146,311,746 of CP136064.1, read as the reverse complement.
CTATAAAAAAAATTGCTCAAGGCTGACAGATGACCAGCCGATAAAATCTTGATGTCGGATACCTGAATTTACAAAATCCGCAGAGAAAAAAACTTTATACGCCAAAACACACATCCGTGACCTGGCGACCGGACTGAGCTGTTAGAAATGCTTGCCCTCATCAATAAACACACTTTAGCTTGAAAAAAAAGATGCGATTAAGTCGGATTGGCAGCTAGTTATGTGCCGTGTATATACACATAGAAGAAAAGCATGACTTTCACAACAAACATGAACTTTATAAATATAAGATACAAATGATACTTGTGTCAAATACATGAGCCATGTTTGACGCTGGGAGAACATTAAACATAGTTTCGGACACCACGTGGATTTAAAAATCTGACCTAGAATCGCGAATTAGGCCCGCACCCGTAATCGGCTTTGGATTCTGAATCCGGATTCACACGAGATAACGACTCTGTGGCTCATACGAGACTTACTACAGCGATGAACGATAATGGGCTCATTGACGTTTGGCGCCTAGAAAATCCGGATGCCCACAGATATACATGGCAGCGAAAAAATCCAGTAAAACAAGCTAGACTAGACTAGACTACTTTCTCGTAACGGATTACATAAATTCTCTAATTAGCAGAACTAAAATTAATCCAGGTTATCGCACTGATCATTCCATGGTAATGCTCGAAATGAAATTCAACGATTTTGAACGAGGGAAATTTAATAATTCCCTTCTGAAGAACATGGAATACGTTAGCATTATTAATAAACTTATTGATAAAATTATTTTCCAATATTCCTTTAAAAATTATCAAAATGAAATTAGATTCACAATAAATGATCAACTCTTATTTGAAACTATTCTTATGGAAATACGAGGCGAAACAATAGAGTTCAGTGCAAATTTGAAACGGAAGACGAAAGAAAGAGAGCAAAAACTCATCTCTGAAACCGATAGTCTGGAACGTTTAACGGACCAGTCAGAAGAAAATACGAAAAAATTGATCATCTTAAAAGACAACTTGAAGAAATCAGGAGATCCAAATTAGAAGGCATGTTGGTTAGGTCAAGAACATTATGGATAGAGGAAGGTGAAAAGCTGAGCAAATATTTTCTCAACTTGGAAAATAGACATTATCTGAATAAAGCACTTGTACAAGTAGAAACCTCAGATGGTAAGATTATTTCTAACGAAAAAGACATATTAAACGAAGCAAGCAACTTCTATAAAGACTTATATAGTAAGAAAAATGAAATTATCACTCAAAATGATTTGAACGAATTCCTCGATTCAAATTCACTTAAAAAGTTGTTTGAGTCAGGGTTTGGGGATCTGTCCTGTTTGAGTCAGGGTTTGAGGTGGGGGTGGGGTCAATGGAAATAAGACTCTTTTAAGAGATTTTCCTAATTTAAAGAGCGTTTTGTGATTATATAATTTATTAAATGTCATAAATAATCTTACCTTCAAATGTGCGATTTAAAACTATTGGAAAATCTATAGGAATCCTATAGGAAATTCTAGGCATATTCCTATAGGAACGTTTCGTACGGTCCATTACTCTTCTCATGACTCCAAGGTTTTTAGATAGCTTAGATTTGATTGTATCAGTATGAATGTCCCATGTTTGACTTGGAAATTTTTGAATTTTGTGTCAGAATGAGCATTTCAGCTTGTAACTCGGGCATGGATCATTGGATTTGATTGTGTTTTGGTATGTTGATAGCACCGTTTGGGGGGAATGTTTATACCCAAATACTGTATTTTCGTCCATTTCAGGATATTACCTGAATTACAGCCCTTGTTTGACTTGGAAATTTATGAATGTTGTGTCTGAAAGAACATTAAAGGTACTAAATCCAATCAGACGCTCCTAAATTACTATTTTTTGGCTTCGGGGTAAAAAATATTTTATTCGAGTCGAGGAACCCATCCATCACTCCAAACCAAATAATTGACATAATACACAGATGACATAAATATACAACATATAAGAGTTAATTTTGGAAATGAGGATCAGACAACAAGCCCGAGGGCTTATATGAAGTCTTCTCCTCTTTGGCGACATATCACTTCCTCAATAAGTTAGGGATTGAAATAATGGTTTAGGAGAAGTGGAGATATATAACTAAATTTGAGTTAGGGATGGAAAAAGGAAGAATATAGTGTTAGGAATAGCATGATGTAGGGAGAGAGAGAGAGAGAGAGAGAGAGAGAGAGAGAGAGATAGAGAGAGAGAGAGGGAGAGAGAGAGAGAGAGAGAGCAAGAGGGTGAGAGAGCTGAATCGTGAAATATTGACAGTGGTGGGGAATTTTCAATAATTGAGTTGTTACGTGGTTACAATTATACTCGTTTATATATAGTAAGTTGCATGCGTCAGAAGCCATGGGAGGGGGTGAATCACATTGGCTGTTAACTGGTTCCATCCGTCAATATACAAAGTAATCGTTATCGGAAGGCATTTAGTGCTACATATATTCTGAAGGATATCTTGCTGCGGCATAACGCGACCGGAATCCAAAGCAATTTGTTACTCGTTCAAATCATGGGAATCTTTTTGTTCTCATAATATATGTCTGTACTGTATTAAATATTTGATCCCCGTAATAGAGTATTCTCAGATAGGACAACATTTGGTAGTGAATCATATAGTTCTCTTCTGGCCTCTTGATAAAATGTACACTCAAAGAGATAGTTGTAAGTTGTCCCGAGATCCCCACATAAACAGAAGGGGAATTGTTTTACATGATTGTATGTCAGGTCACAACTCAGGTGGCTGCAGTTCAGTCTTAATCGGGTATGAAGGATGTGAAATTTACGGCTTTTACTATGATAAAAATACGCAGGTGGACGTATATTGTCACTGTTGAATTTCTTTTTGAAATCTTCGATTGTACTGGTGCCCTTTGTAGTTTCCGGCAGTTTGTTCCATTCAGTAATTGCAGCTGGTAAGAAAGATTCCATATAATAGTCATAGTTAATATTCGAGGGTAGTCTTATATGTTCAAATCTGAAGTTATATCTGGAATTATTTGCCTGTATTGGTCGTACATAATTTAAACTTAAAATTGATGGAGCAGTTCCACGTATCATTTAAAAAAATTGACATAGCTTGTGTTTTCTACGACGTGAGGAGACGAGTTCCCAGCCAGTTTCTGATAAAAGACGCTCGTTACTCGTACTGATGGTTGCACCCAAACAGGGGAGGTATATTCCAGTATTGGTCGGACAAATGTGTAATGTATTTTTTCAAGCGTTACTCTGCTTAGCCTGTATCTATGTGTACGTACTAAGTTTACTTGACTCCACGCTTTATCAAGCATAGATTTGATGTGGATTCCCCATGAGCCCATGTTGTCGAAAGTAAGTCCCATGTGTTTATGGCTGTCAACCTCATCAATTGTCGCGGATCCCATGGTCAGAGAAGGATGATATACTGGTGTTTCTTTCCTGGATATTAAGAGAGCTTCAGTTTTTAGGGGATTGACTTTTACAAGCCATTCTGATGCCCAACACATGAGAGTGTCTTGGTCATCATTGATTAGTTTTGCGGCCATAGTGGGGTCTTCGATAGTGAGAAATAGAGAGGTATCATCTGCAAATAGACGAATGTTGCACCGTATATTTTCGGTTATATCATTAATATAAATTAAAAACAGAAGAGGGGGCCTAATACCTAACCTTGTGGGACACCGGCTGTTACATCTTGTAATTCCGAATGTGTGCCGTTTATGACAACTTGTTGTTGCCTACATTCAAGATACGATTTCATTAAGTTATACAAGTTTCCTCTTATACCCATTTTCGTCAGTTTGTTCAAGAGGTCACGGTGCCAGACTGAATCGAATGCTTTACTTATGTCGCAGAATATACACCGGACCTCTTTTCCGTCGTCTAGTGATCGACATATATTGTCATATATTTCGGTAAGTTGGAAAACTGTTGAGTCATTGCGCATGAAACCAGCTTGATAAAAGGATAGGAGTTTGTGTTTATCAAGAAATTCCCATAGATATTTATAAATGCATTTTTCATAGACCTTTGAGACGCAGCTCAGTAAGGAAAATTATTTGATATAAGACTGGGATCACCGCTCTTGAATATAGGTGTAACATGGGAACGCTTCCACTGAGGTGGGTAGTAGCTGTTTTCGGTAAATATTTTAAAATAGTATTCAAGAAGTTCACAGAGTGAGTAGTCGCAATTTTTCAAAACTCTCGGACTTATTCCGTCGGGCCCACTTGACTTAGATATTTTGAGACCTTTTAACGCTTTGTAAATGTCAGGGGTTGTGATTTTTATATCGCTCAACGTGGATATGGAGTTATCAGAATCGAACACTGGTAGGCGTTTCGCGACATCATCAACTGATGAAATATTACAAAAATAGGTATTGAATGCATTTTATTTTTCAGTTGGTGAGATCAGGAAGTCGTTGTTTATGTTTAAGGGGGGTATTGATCGATCATTTGTTGCAAATACAACTTTTTGAAGGGTTTTCCACCAAGATGACTTGTCATTTGATGGGTTATTCAGTGTATTTTCATTATTGGTGTCATAATCACGTTTGCTTTTTCTAATAGCCAATGTAGTTTCATTACGTTTAGATTGAAAATTTGCCCATGTTTGTGGTGTGTTTTGCTTTTTAGCTATCTTGTGTAATTGATTTCGTTGCCTCATTAGCTTCCGTACATTACACGTACGCCACTGGGACTGCCTTTCCGGATCAGTACTATCTTATTGGAGATATTTCGCAGCATACCTTCTCAATTTTTGCAGTCAAGGTATCTGCATGAGCTGATAGTTCAGATTGTGTATTATCATAGTTCCAGCTCAAGAAGTCTTCGTTCATGGTATCAAAGTCAGCCAGATTATAATTCCAGACACGTCAGTGTTGTAGCCGATTTATTTTTCAAAAGTTTTATCCGAGCAACAACTGGACAGTGATACCTAACTGTGTTGTCGAATATGTTGCTAAGAACACACGGGGAATCAACAAGATCAGGGTTGCTAGTCATGAGCAAGTCGATAATAGATGAGGAGTTTTCAGTAAAATGCGTTTTATCAGCGACCAATGTGCTATCTTTTTGCGGTTATTTCCCTTAACACCAGCAGCCGCTACGGGGCGCACCAACAGATATATCAATTTCCGGTTAAGTCAATGGCTATTCACTTCCGCTTTGGATTTACAACGAAGGAGATGTATTACGCCTGATTATTATTAATATCTAGCTATCTGCAACTAAATATTCACAGAAAATGCCAGGACAATGTTGTGCAATGTACTGCAACAATCGCGGTGGACATTTTATTTCCAAAAGCTGCCAATGAAGCTACTTTACAGCTTCGTGAGAAATGGATAATCGCCATTCGACGGAGTAAGGTGCCAATCAAGAGAAATGACAAATGGGAACCTGTTGAATTTGCCGTTGTTTGTGCCATACATTTCACTGATGACCAATTTCTAGCCAGATATGACAAAAGTATGTTTTTTTTAAATGAAAACATATAAACTGTTAAATATGGAAACGTATGTGTGAGTTAAAATTTGGCTTGCATGATATATATATTTTGACTATATCTGTGGATCTGCCGATTGATGACACTGATGTTATTGACACAGGACTACATGTATTATCAGCATTCAGTTAAATTTCATGTGACATGACTCTTAACTGACATACATTCTGGTTATGAAATTTAAAGTCTGGTCGAATGAACGATAACACTATTTTCTAGATATTAGTTCAAGCCGGTTATGGTGAATACCAAAAATCCTCTTTCTGTGATATGACCTGTATATGGAAATGAATAAAACAATGGAGTCAATTTGGCCTCGAATCATTTGAGTCGATATTCTCTTTAATATAAGTAATTTACATAACCATATGCATTTGTAAATATCCAACTAACAATGTAACATTATACCGGTATATAACCAAAAACATTCATTTACCTATCTGTATTTCATATTTTCGCTATTTCAAGAATTCATAAATTATTAATAAACATTGTAATGAAGCCGTACTGGACAATGCTAATGAAATAAGCAACGCTCTTTATTGATTTTGCTTAATAACTGATCTAATGTAATACAAGTTCAATTCCTCTATATTGAAGTACATGTAGCTTGATATGTGCTATACTGATTTAAATACTGTTCAGTTCATTTCGTAAATTCAAGCGAGTTTTCATAACATAACGTAGAAGTTCTATATATGTGGATCTGCCGATTGATGACACCGATGTCAAGTTATTGACACAGGACTATATGTGTTATCATTCAGTGCCACAGCCCAAACAGAGGAATCTTCATTCAAGAAAGTTCCGTCTTTCAGTATTCATAAATTCAAGGACAATCCTTCCGCAGTGCATTTTTATATAAACTTATCATCTCTTTTAATATTGATCTCTTTGAAGTCAATAAATGTGTATACGATAAAATCACATTCTTTCCCCCCCCCCTACACAACAACTGACCCTGGACCTGGTAGAAATATTTATCGGAGATTTTCAAAGACAATTTCTGATTAACATTTTAAATGTAGTTAACTGTTTCTGGCGAAATCGTGGTGTTTCGTGCAGAATAGGGGCATTTAAGTTAACTTCAACTACTTTCGAAGCACTAACTATTCAATCTGGACTGCTGGCTAAAAATGGATGGCTTTTACATATAAAAGTGCCACATTCCGAAACAACATCCTTCAAGTTTTGCCAGACGGTATATTTTACGGCATTACATGGGTTAACAGCCTGATTTAATAATAATGTAAAGCCACATGGCGGTTTGCGCTTCAACATACACAAAATATTATTAGCTTTTGAATTTTACTCGTATCGGAATAGGTCGATACATATCTTAACTACTTTTCTACTGGCATTATGTAACCACAAAAGATGCATTGAAAAAAACAGCCATTCGCACGACATGGACCAAAAAAGGGTGAATACGATTTTGTCTGTTCCCGGCGGAATCTAGCGCCTATTGTTTCACGACTCATATTTCGTGTTTACTGATCGCCATTTCCGCTATATCCTTGAACAGCAATCACCGTTTATATAATAACACACGCAACTCCCACAAAGGGGTGGTATTTTCGCACATAAACTCGCCGACACAACAGTGTCAACACCCTGATATTAGTCTAGAACAGCAGTATCCATTGCAAGCGAGACTCTACCGGAAGTGTCTTGGGCTGATGACCACGAATTACGTCCCCGGAATGAGATAGCCCATTGAGTCAGACCTCGTTCGCTACATATGCCGTTTATTTTGCCATTACCATTGCGTACATAGTTTTCATTGAAATCTCCACCTATCATGTCATCCAGGTCGTTGTCGCACGCAAGCGAAAGATATAATTAATTTTCGTCCATAGGCTTGCGGAGGAGTTAGGAGGGCGATAGAAGCACCCAACAAGACAATGTTTTGTGTTAATTGTAACCTCTATCCAAATAGTTTCTATTTCGTCACTGTAAAGATCTTCGCGTATCTTGAATGGCATAGTGTCGCGAACGTAAATGTACACACCCCTCCTGTTCTTCCATCATTCCTGTCATTGCGCGCGGGATCGTGGTAACCAGGAAGATGGATTTCTGAATCCGGGATAGAATGATCGAGCCATGTTTCGGTTAATATGCATACGTCGTACATGCCACTTGATGTTTCGGCGGCAAGTATATCTAATTTATTTCTGATACTCTGTGTATTCAATACAAGTACCGAGTGACTGTGCTGTTCGTTTGATGGGCCTGGGTTAGTCTCGACGTCTCCTGCGAGGACCAGGAGAGTCCTTGTCAGAAATACCGCTAGTATGGTTAGAATGCTCGCGCCTGTGCAGAGAGATGCAGTTGTGTATGACATTGCATGTTTAGTGTTGAGTCTCGTCTGTTCTTCGGAATGTGTTACATATGACATTTTCTTGTGGGTCATGATATATTTGAAAGTACATAGTTGTTCCATTGGGAAAAGGATGAAAACCAACAGTGTCATATTTACGGCAGTTGTAAGATTAAGACCACGCAGGCGCAGCATGATATAAAACAAGCATGTTTCTGATTGTCTAGCACAGAGGCAAGACATGTTTCTGATTGTCTAGTACAGATTGTCTAGCTCCCTGACAGTCTGACAGCAAGATTGTGAAATGCACCGATCCTTGCCCTGTGAAACATTATATCATCCATCATTAAAGTTCATATCCAAATTCAGAAAACATCTATTATTAGGGCATCCTCGGTGCATAGTAACAAACATATAATTTGAGCATACTCTGGCAACATATATAAATGAAGACTTATCATGAGTTAGATCATTAGACTCATATACTAGACAACGCATCCACAATGGGACTATATGTTTAAAGCGTCGTCAGTTACAAGAAGTCATGCTGCATATATCTATACATATATACAAACATATACATACATACACATATACACCCTTACTCGCATGAGTGTCGAATAGGGGACAAGTGTCACAGACCTCCAATCGGGGACACCTCAAATATTTATGCCACAGCCTTCAAACTGATAGAGTTATGTCCCAATGAACATAAAATCATCACGAGCAAACGAAAACACGAAATCCTCAACCGAATCTCAAAATAGAAAGTCGGGTTTTTTACATTCTAATGGTGGACAGGGTGGATACACGTGTGTTTTCACGAGTGTGAGAAAGGGGACATACACCTGAAATTTGTTAATATGGGACAGGAAAATACACGATCTGTGTTTTCGAAGTGGGGACATAATATTTTTCCCTTGTTATTTCAAAATATGGACATCAAAATATTGAAGTGTGACAAAGAGGGACAATATTTCCCTCGTCTTTTCAAAATACGGACATCAAAATATTGAAGTGTCACAAAGAGGGACATTCATAAACTTCGAAGTCAGAAAGTTGTCACAGTGACCAGGTATAACTTTCTCACAGTGGACAGGGATATAAACGATATGTGTTTCAAAAATTGGGACATTTTGAATTACAAAGAGGGAAAGTCAAAATTAGAGTCAAAATACACGCGATTTGCTGACAATATATTTTCCTTTGTGTGCATGATTCGTCCAAAATTTAATAATCTGAATCACGGGGATCTGTATACGAATATACGGGCAATATCCAGACACGACGTCGTCTCAAGATTGGCCAAATCCCTGTTGTTCTAAATATCTTATTTAATTGTTATACTAACTGATCTATCATAATGTAAACTGTATTGGGAATAAAAACAAACATTACCTTGCATTGTAGTTAGATGCTTTATAGTTAGATATCATATGATGAAAGTGTCAATGACACAGTAGCTTAACTTGCGACAATGACTGAATTGAATTCAACCTTGTCAACCTCCATGACAAAATTCATGATGATATGAATGAGTGTCCATGACACTGATTCAACTTGATGTTCTCATTGGCTCATGGCACTAGCAAGCTTCGAGAAAATCGGTTCATAAATGCGACCTGTAGGGAGTGCCGAAGAAATTCAAGATGGCTGCCATGGTGCCATTTTGGATTTCGGAACGGACACAAAATAGAACGTTCTCATCTACTCTTGGTACAAAGTAATCCTAGCAAGTTTCGAGAAAATCCGTTCATAAATGCGACCTTTAGGGTGTGCCAAAGAAATTCAAGATGGCGGCCATCTTGGATTTCGGAACTAACTAAAAATAGGACATTCTCATCTACTCATGGTACTAAGTAAAAATAGGCCCACTACATGTGCAGACGTGAACCCACTGACATGAGTCATTCTATGTTTCAAATGATACACATATCAATTCATAAGCAAACATAGCATACGAGAAATAAATGGCCACTGCATTGCCATTGATAATAAATCGCCTTGTACACAGAATATTCAGTAAACAGAACCTCTGCAACAAATAGCAGTGGCCCTTTGAGTGGGCCACCAATTTATGGAAGGGTCTGATACTGATTTGTAGGCCCTATAACTCATTAAAGTGTTGGCCTTAAACAAATATGAAAGTAGTTATCCCTATGATGCTCAAAACCAAATTTGGAAAGAATCCACAAGTGGTTCTTGATCAGAATTGTCTTGAACTTACCAATCCTGCATAAAGTTTCCAAATTTGTCCTATTATTAGCTCAACTTACTTTGTAAATTTGAGCTATTGCCATGGGTTAGCGTCCGTTGTCCGTGTGTCTGTGTGTACATGTGTCCGTCAACAATTTCCTTTGGCGCGGGCTACAGGTTGTACCTTTGGTCTGATCTTTATGAAATTTATCATGAATGTTGACATTGACATGTAGATGAGAACGAGTCATTTTGGGGTCATTCGGCCAAAAAACATGGCCGCTGGCGGCCATCTTGGATTTCAAAATTAAATCTATTGGCGTGGTCTACAGGTCGTACTGTTTGTCTGATCATCATGAAATTTGTCATTTTGTCATTTTGGGGTCGTTCGTACGAAGCCCCGTAAGTCCCACTTGCGATACTTTTTATATCTCGTTTAAACGAGATAATATCTTGCCATAATTTTTTTATCTCGTTTAAACGAGATAATATCTTGCAATACTTTTTTTTATCTCGTTTAAACGAGATAATATCTTGCAATACTTTTTTTTATCTCGTTTAAACGAGATACTTTTTTTATCTCGTTTAAACGAGATAATATCTTGCCATACTTTTTTTTATCTCGTTTAAACGAGATAATATCTTGCTATACTTTTTTTATCTCGTTTATCTTGTATGAGCTGGTAATGCATTAATGGGGCCCTATATAACTGATCTTGCTCTTGTGTGAGCTGGTAATTAAATGCATTAATTTGCATTACTGGGGCCCTATATAAATAATGATGTGATTGTATGAGCTGGTAATAAATTAATTGGCATTGCAATGGCCCTATATAACTGATGCTGCCCTTATATGAGCTGGAAATGCATTACTGGGGGCCTATATAACTGATGCTGCTTTTTTATGAGCTGATAATGCATGAATTGGCATTAATGGGGCCCTATATAAATAATGATGTGATTGCATGAGCTGTTAATGCATTAATTTGCATTACAATGGCCCTATATCATATAACTGATGCTGACATTGTATGAGCTGGTAATGCATTACTGTGACCCTACATAACTGATGCTGCCCAGGTATGAGCTGGTAATGCATTACGGGGGTCCTATATAACTGATGTTGCCCTTGTATGAGCTGGTAATGCATTACTGGGGCCCTTTATAACCGATGCTGCTCTTGTATGAACTGGTAATCCAACAATGGAACCTTATATTACCGATGCTGCTCTTGTTTCAGCTGGTAATGCAGCAATCACCATTACTACGAGCATTACTGTGCCCTATATAAATAATGATGTGCTTGTATGAGCTGGTAATGCATTAATTGGCACTACTGGGCCCTATATAACTATGCATGTTGCCATTGTATGAACTGGTATTGCAGTAATCAACATTACTGTGGGCCTATATAACTGGTGCTGCTCTTATATGAACTGGTATGCAGTAATCGGCATTACTGGGGCATTATGTAAGTGATGGTGTCATTGTGTGAGCTGGTAATACATCACATGAACTGTATATAACTGGTGCTGCTCTTGTGTGAGCTGGTAAAGCATCAATCGGTCCCAGTATTGCCAATTAATGCATCGTCAGTTCACACAAGAACAGCATATGTTAAATAAGGACAAATAGGGTCCCAGTAATCCATTACCAGCTCATACAAGGGCAACATCAGTTATATAAGGTCAAATGTGGTCCCGGTAATGCTAATTAAGCATTACCAGCTCCTACAAAAGCAGCATCAGTTATATAATGTTCCAGTGACGCATTATCAGTTCACACAAGAAAAGCATCAGTTATATAGGGCCACAGTAATGCATTACTAGCTCATACAAGGGCAGCATCAGTTATATAGGAATATAGGGCCATAGTAATACATTACCAGTTCACACAAGAGCAGCATCAGTTATATAGGGTCCCATTAATGAATTACCAGCTCATTCAAGAGCAGCATCAGTTATATAGGCCCCCAGTAATGCATTTCCAGCTCATATAAGGGCAGCATCAGTTATATAGGGCCATTGCAATGCCAATTAATTTATTACCAGCTCATACAATCACATAATTATTTATATAGGGCCCCAGTAATGCAAATTAATGCTTTAATTATAAGCTCACACAAGAGCAACATCAGTTATATAGGGCCCCATTAATGCATTACCAGCTCATACAAGATAAACGAGATAAAAAAAAGTATAGCAAGATATTACCTCGTTTAAACGAGATAAAACAAGTATGGCAAGATATTATCTCGTTTAAACGAGATAAAAAAAAGTATTGAAAGATATTATCTCGTTTAAACGAGATAATATCTCGTTTAAACGATATATTATCTTGTTAAAACGAGATATTATCTCGTTTAAACGAGATAAAAAAAAGTATCGCAAGATATTATCTCGTTTGAACGAGATAAAAAAAAGTATGGCAAGATATTATCTCGTTGAAACAAGATAAAAAAAAGTAATGCAAGATATTATCTCGTTTAAACGAGATAAAAAAAAGTTTGGCAAGATATTATCTCGTTTAAACGAGATAAAAAAAAGTATCGCAAGTGGGACTTACGGGGCTCCGTACGTTCGGCCAAAAAACATGGCCGCCAGCAGCCATCTTGGATTTTACTCTTTGCATGACTAAATTCTTTGGCGCGGGCTACAGGTCGTAGCTTTGGTCAGATCTTCATGAAATTTGTCATGGATGTTAACAATGACATGTAGATGGGAACGAGTCCTTTTGGTGTGATTCGGCCAAATAACATGGCCGCCAGCAGCCATCTTGGATTTTACTCTTTGCATGACTAAATCTTTTGGTGCGGGCTACAGGTCGTAGCTTTTGTCAGATCTTCATGAAATTTGTCATGGATGTGAACAATGACATGTAGATGGGAACGAGTCATTTTGGTGTCGTTTGGCAAAAAAACATGGCCGCTGGTGGCCATCTTGGATTTCAAAATTAAATCCATTGGCGCGGGCTACAGGTCGTACTATTCGTTTGATCATCATGAAATTTGTCATGGATGTTAATATTGACATGTAGATGGGAACGAGTCCTTTTGGGGTCATTCGACCTAAAAACATGGCCACCAGCAGCCATCTTGGATTTTACTCTTTGCATGACTAAATCCTTTGGCGCGGGCTACAGGTGGTAGCTTTAGTCAGATCTTCATGAAATTTGTCATGGATGTTAACAATGACATGTAGATGGGAACGAGTCCTTTTGGTGTGATTCGGCCAAAAAACGTGGCCGCCAGCAGCCATCTTGGATTTTACTCTTTGCATGACTAAATCCTTTGGTGCGGGCTACAGGTCGTAGGTTTTGTCAGATCTTCATGAAATTTGTCATGGATGTTAACAATGACATGTAGATGGGAACGAGTCATTTTGGGGTCGTTTGGCAAAATAACATGGCCGCTGGTGGCCATCTTGGATTTCAAAATTAAATCCATTGGCGCGGGCTACAGGTCGTACTATTCGTTTGATCATCATGAAATTTGTCATGGATGTTAATATTGACATGTAGATGGGAACGAGTCCTTTTGGGGTCATTCGACCTAAAAAAATGGCCACCAGCAGCCATCTTGGATTTTACTCTTTGCATGACTAAATCCTTTGGCGCGGGCTACAAGTCGTATCTTTGGTCTGATCATAATGAGATTTGTCATGGATGTTAACAATGACATGTAGATGGGAAACGGGTCATTTTTAGGTCATTTGCCGAAAAAACATGGCCGGAAGCAGTATTTTACTCTTTACATGACTAAATCCTTTCACATAGGGTACAGGTCGTATCTTTTGTCGGATCATCATGAAATTTGTCATGGATGTTAACAATGACATGTAGATGGAAACGAGTCCTTTCGGGGTCATTCAGCCAAAAAATATGTCCACCAGCAGCCATCTTGGATTTTACTCTTTGCTTAACTAGGCCTTTCAACTTTCCACATTCCTAATCACTCCATTGACTGTAACACATGAAATTATTCCCTTTCGAAGTTGAGCTAAAGTGTCATTGACACTCTCATACTGTATTTGACCAATAGCCTTCCTAATGAAAGTGTCAATGACACTGTAGCTCAACTTGGAAAGGGAATAATTTAATGTGTTACTGTCGATGGAGTGATCAGGAATGTTGAATGTCTAATTTACTAGTTTATCAACATGAAGAGATATATATATACATGTATATAAAAGTAAAATCTAAGATGGTTGCTGGCGGCTATGTTTTCCAACGATTTGGAATAGCTTTAGTCATGCAAAGAGTAGAATCCAAGATGGCTGCTGGCAGCCACGTTTTAATGCCGAATAACACCAAAATGACTCGTTCCCATCTACATGTCAAAAGTCAAGACAAATTTCATAATGATCTGACCAAAGGTACGACCTGTAGCCCATGCCAAAGGATTTAGTCATGCAAAGAGTAAAATCCAAGATGGCTGCTGGCGGCCATGTTTTTTGACCGAATGACCCCAAAATTACTTGTTCCCATCTACATGTCAATATTAACATCCATGACAAATTGTATGATGATCAGATAAACAGTACGACCTGTAGCCCGTGCTAATGAATTGAATTTTGAAATCAAAGATGGCCGCTGGTGGCCATGTTTTTCGGTCGAATGACCCCAAAATGACTCGTTCCCATCTACATGTCATTGTTAACATCCATGACAAATTTTATGATGATCAGACTAAAGGTACGACCTGTAGCCAGTGCCAAAGGATTTAGTCATACAAAGAGTAAAATCCAAGATGGCTGCTGCGGCCATGTTTTTTGGCTGAATGACCCCAAAATTAATCGTTCCCATCTACATGTCAATATTAAGATCCATAACAAATTTCATGATGATCAGACGAACAGTACCACCTGTTGCCCGTGCTAATGGATTGAATTTTGAAATCAAAGATGGCCGCTGGTGGCCATGTTTTTCGTCCGAATGACCCCAAAATGCCTCGCTCCCATCTACATTCCAATTTCAACAGCCTTGAAAAAATTCATGATGATCAGACTCAAGGTACGACCTGTAGTCCGTGCTAAAGGATTTAGTCATACAAAGAGTAAAATCCAAGATGGCTGCTGGTGGCCATGTTTTTTGGCCGAATGACTCCAAAATGACTCGTTCCCATCTACATGTCATTATTAACATTCAT
The DNA here is from genome assembly GCA_032622095.1 of Siphonodentalium dalli. NCBI lineage: Eukaryota > Metazoa > Mollusca > Scaphopoda > Gadilida > Siphonodentaliidae > Siphonodentalium > Siphonodentalium dalli. The sequence goes on along the minus strand of CP136064.1, from coordinate 146,296,565 downwards.
GACAAATTTTATGATGATCAGAATAAAGGTACGACCTGTAGCCCGTGCTAAAGGATTTAGTCATACAAAGAGTAAAATCCAAGATGGCTGCTGGCGGCCATTTTTTTCGGCCGAATGACTCCAAAATGACTCGTTCCCATCTACATGTCATTGTTAACATCCATGACAAATTTTATGACGATCAGACTAAAGGTACGACCTGTAGCCCGTGCTAAAAAATTTAGTCATACAAAGAGTAAAATCCAAGATAGCTGCTGGCGGCCATGTTTTTTGGCCGAATGACCCCAAAATTACTCGTTCCCATCTACATGTCAAAATTAACATCCATGACAAATTTCATGATGATCAGGCGAAGAGTACGACCTGTGGCCCGTGCTAATGGATTATATTTTGAAATCAAAGATGGCCGCTGGCGGCCATGTTTTTTGTCCTAATGACCCCAAAATGACTCGTTCCCATCTACATGTCAATGTGAACATACATGACAAATTTCATAACTGTAGCCCGTGCTAAAGGAAATTGTTGACGAATCACGCACACACGCACACACGCACGACGGATACCAAGCCATGGCAATAGCTCAAACTTTACAAAGTAAAGTTGAGCTAAAAATCAGTCAAGCTAGACACCTTGAACTAATCTGGAACAGAAGGTTCCAATAATGCTTCAAATCAAATTTGAAAGAATTCACCAGGTGGCTCTAGAGAATAAGCTATTTTTCTAAACCAAGTAACCAAAACTATATGAACCCCCATACTCTGGCCCCTAATTAATATATTTGATCCTAAAACCAAATTCACAAATAATGCAGGTAAATGCCTCCATGGTATTAGCTCTACAGTACGCTGAATATATGTATATGGTCAAGGTTTCAAATAAATTTAATTAAAAAAAAATGTTTCATGAACAGTTATATATATAGGTTCAGCTCAAAAGAGCATCGAAGCAAAAACTACTTAAGTCTGAGTTCTACCTATATTGCCACTATCAGACTTGACATGTATCATGCTGAAAAAAGATTGTTGGAGCCTTGTGGGTTAAAACTGTTGTATTTCAAGACACTCTGCATAATGGTTGCTAATAATCATATCACATGAAATTATTGTCATTCTCTGAACAGGGAATAAACTCTAATGGCACATATCTTCAACTATAGTGAATCACTGTTCAATAGGTTTCTTATAGTGCCCTATAATACTTCTGGTTCTAAAATCAAGAGAGTTAAGAACAAAATGCATTGATGTAGAACTGAATGCTCTTTTTATTTATTTAATCTTGCTAATGACATTTACCATATGTTACAAAAGGAAGTCATTAAAAGTAAACAAACCAGATATATTATATATGCCTTGCCAGGAGATGATTAATGACCTCTGTGCCCAGTGATAACCGCTATAACCAATAATGCCATTATCAGAGCTAGATGTTAGATACACCATTCATACTGGTAAGGGTTATTTTAGCACCTGGAGAAGTGCATATTTGTCTGTTCAAGATGGTTCAATGCACCATAAGTTCACCCCTAATCAACATATTGGGACCTTTTCAACACATTTTATTCCCCGTCACCAAGGAAACTTGCTCACTGAATTTGAGTTAAAGGGCCAAGTGAATTTTGAGGGAAAAAAATAAACTGGCAGAAGAAACTAAGCTCCCTAATCCACGCCTGATTAGCATATAGTGAATTACATCCCTCCATCATACAACAAACCTGTAGATAAAATTTGAGCTAAATCGACCATGGGGTTTTTGTGAAGCCACTTGAAGAAAAATTTACCCAAAAGACAACACCTGCCCTTATAGCCACTAATTGGTGGGCCAGTCACATGCGAGAAATAGAGCAACATATTCATGAGTATTGTCCACAGGTAGAATTTGAAATTGGTATATCACACCATTATTGTACCAATTAAAGAATGAAAACGATTTTACCCACAACAAACCCCACCCATCTGCCACTAATTTATATATATATATATATATATAATTGGCGGGCCGACCCCATGTGATGATATTGGCCTATTGTCCAGTATCATACACATAACAAAATTAGAATTGATACCTTTATAACCATTCTTCAGGTATACACTTCATAAGTAAGAAAATGAACATTCTACCCACAAAGACACACCACCTTCACCCCCTGATTGGCGGGCTGGCCCCATTTTCGAACTCAATCGGCTTATTAACCTCTTCGCTGCTAAATGACGTTATGACGTCGTGTGCTGGGCTGTTGACGTTATTGGCATTTTCCAATGGGAAAATATAGCGGGAATGTCACAAGAACCATACAACTGACTCAGCTGAAAGCTATTATCGTTCACAATCGTGGGACATCATACACTTTTTGAAACGTAGAGATACAGTTATTCCGATGCACTAATCTTTGAGTTCCAGTTATGTATAATGGCCTACTTCTAGTGTGCTGAAGTAGGTCCGTAGTACCTACGGACCATATAGCACACGGCGTGCACTTTTACGTCCGTAATAGTTACGGACGTCATAGCAGCGAAGAGGTTAATCAAGTTTTATGCATATTTAAAATTTGGAATTGATATCGTAAAGCTTTCTTGAGTTGATAGCATACCGAACTAGAATGCACTCACTGGAGCTGCCTATACTTGCGCCCATCACACATTTGGCATGTTGTGTGGTGTCTTGCCAACAACAGTTTGAACCACGGGTGCTGGCCCCTCGTTTGAGAGATCGATAACAAAAATCTAGATATCAAATCTCTGTTCATCCATCGCTGAAATAGTTGTGTGTATACGGACATAATATCTCTGTTATCTCAAGTTGATCTACACTAGTTACACTAATGATAGTCTTAGTAATACGTACGAGTTGTTTGACATATTAATATAACAATATAGACATCGTTCATATGAAAGGTGTGAAGACGATTGGTTGCCGACGATGCTATATTATATACCAATTGGGTTAACTTACTAGTTTGACTAGAATGATATCAAGTGGATATGCTAGTGGCAAAAACCATCAAAGTAAATTACAAAATACCGACACAATTAAATAAATGAAACGCGATCATTGGTTAGTCTTTGGTTAAAGGTACTCAATCCGAACAGAGGGTCCCCATCTGAACAGATTCCAACAACAACAATCCGATCAGAGGGTCCTATATTACTATTTCTTTGGCTTTGGGGGTAAAAAATATTTGATTCTAGTCGAGGAACCCATCAAACAAAGCTCAGAGTTATTAGATATTGATTTTTGAAATTTGTTATGTTCTCGAGATGAGTACTAATAATTGCCGTCAATTTCGTATCCTGCTCGAGATTTGTACACCAAAACTCTATTCAAACAGACAAGGATGGATAACTCTAAAATCAAGTGGTAATAATAACGCAAGTTTGCCTGAGATCTGGGCCAGAAAGTATTCCCGATAATGAAAAATAATAGATTTCTAAAATCGATATCTAACAAATCTGAGCTTTGATTGGTGACTTCCTCGACTCGAATCAAATATTTTTTACCCCCGAGGCCATTGAAATAGTAATTGAGAGGAGTTTTATCGGATTGAGTACCTTTAACAATGTGTCAATGTGAACATGCCCTTAGCGACTGATCTACAGACTTCGGGAACATATCAAAATGTCTATTGCGTTGAGAATGAGAAAGCTTGTTTTCCCAGTTAATTAATAAGGCATTTCACATTTTCAGTGCAATTGTTTTTCAATTGAACCACGCGCTCGGCTGTTTGGCCGGACATGATTTATATGCACCAGGATCTTTCGAAAATGTTTTGAACTTTCCAGAAATATGTTCGCACCTCACAGTCACTGCGAAAAAAAACGACTTGATCTCAACTCATTTCCTCGAGTTTCAAGTTATATAAAATAGGCTTCTAATGGGCATGTACTGTTGCCGACGTTTGTTTTACATGCAGTATATATATTTATAATAATAAAACACGAAGTTGTTGGCAGATGGAATGGTTTAGCCTGTCCGTGTAATACGAGTCTCAGCTGTCTGGACATCGACGCAATCATGTCTGGTGTTTTGCGCACCCATGTAGCTTGTGACGTCCTGATGTGCGTCGTGACGTCATGGCGTCTTGATCGGTTTCCAGAAAGAAATAATTCAATATTGTTCATTTCTGAACGATTTATTACCAAAATAAAACCAGATAACAATGCAAATTAAGTATATATGTGGATTTAAATTACAATAAATTGCAACCATTTCATATTAGCGGGTGTTCATTTTTTACAGTATGTACTTCCGGTATGACGTAACATATTCACGGAAGGAAGGAAGGAAGGATAAACAGACATCCGAGCCGAAAACATTACTTGCGTCCAGCATGGACTGGCGCAAGTAACAATGAAAATTAACATTTTACCTAAACAAACCCCACCCCTAACCCCCTAATTGACGAGCAGGCCTCATTTTCGAATTCAATCGGCCTATTGATGAGTTTTATCCATATGTAAAATTTGGAGTTGATATCTCAAAGCATTTTCAAGTTATCGGATACCGATGGAGCCCGGACGGTACTACCGACATTAGAGGTTTATGGGATACAACAACTAAGTCTAAGGGCTACTTTTTGTCCAAGGATGATGGGCTATCCCCTGTGTCCATGTAAGGATAATGGGCTATTTACTGTGTCCATGTACAAAATTTCTATTATAATGGGCTAAATAGCCCATAAATATGTCCAAAACCGGCCAAGACTCCCAATTTTATCTCATAATACCTATTGTAGCCCCCAAACCGGTGACAGTCCAATGACAGTCCGAAAAAAACAAATACCACTGCTTGAGGGCTATTTTCCAAATCACTTTTTCAACCCCCCCCCCCCCCGGATTAATTTAAAATTAGCACTACTTCTGAAGGATTAGGGGCTCTAGCCCATAATCCAAAATAGCCCATAAACCTGGGATGGGCGACTAATTTAGCCCCTAACCCGCAAATGTTAACTCAGACGGATGGACAGACGGGCAGATGCCGGGACACACGCTGACTCGACAACGCAGATGCCGACATTATGTGTACCACTGATGTGGGTACACATAATATAAAGTTTTCGAGAAAATCGGTTCATAAATGTGACCAGAAGGGTGTGCCAAAGCCAAAAGTTGATGCCGTACAGATGGACGGACGCTAACTGACGACAATAGCTCATCTTGACTTTGTCAAGTTTAGCTAAAAATGATCTATTTATGACAAAATCTATTAACATATATTCTTATTATTCATAGTTAAACTTCAATTTTGACAGGTCATGGACAATTCGGTAACTGATATTCACCTTAATTATTTCATACTTGGTAACTTAAATTCAAGTTTAAATGCATACATATTCAATCAGACTTTTCGCTCTTGTGACATGCCATATGCATGATATGGTCATTATCTTATATATATCCATGACAGATTGACATTTACTTCTGTTATATTTCAAAATGTATTTTAATCTTTTAGTCACTTACATATTACTATTAAAAAAATGAAAGTGTCAATGACACTGTAGCTTAACTGCTTTTAATGAATAATTACTGATACCTGTCGGACATCAGAACATAGTGAGGATACCTGTGCTAAAATAAATGCCTTTTGATGTTAACCACGTTGATGGTTGTGAATCATGAAAACATTAACTTTAATGAGAAAGCAAGCATATGTTTACCTCCTTTATTTAATAATGACAACATTAACTTCCATGACAAAACATGCAGGCCAACGTTAACCTCCTTGATGCCTGCAGATGACAACATTAACATCCATGAAACAGCAAGCCAATGTTAACCTCCCTGATGCCTGCAGACGACAACATTAACTTCCATGACAAAACATGAGAATATTAACCTTTAGATGCCTGCGGATGATAACATTAAACTCATATACAAACGATAACCGAGAAGGCCTGGAAAAGAGTAAATCATATTCGGAGACATAAATTCCGACTGAGCAGGACAACACTTGAAAAATCCCATTTCTCATATGTAAGGCCGATACTCGAATATGCGTCACCTGTTTGGAATAATATACCAATTTATAAGAGTGACAAAATTGAAGATATTCAATATGAGATGGCGAGGATTGTTACTGGGGCTACCAGAAGTGTCAGTGATAAAAAGTTATTACTTGAAACTGATTGGGAAACCCTTTCATCCAGGAGACATACTCAACAAATGATATTATTTTACAAGATGCATAGAAATCAGGCCCCATCTTATCTTTCAACCATGATCCCACCCGATTCGACATCTTCTGGATATAATCACAGACGCGTAAGTATTCACCCTCCAAATAGTAACAGAAATAAATATATGGATACGTTCTTACCGTCAGCAATACGCGCATGGAATAATATACCTGTCTCAATAAAAGCATCATCAACCGTGGAAGAATTCAAGCGTCTTCTGAAGGTCGGTCATACTAATTTAGCTAAGTTTTATTATCATTTCGGCCAATTTGGCCGGTTACTTCATGTGACTTTTTCATCTGACGTGTGTGTCGGATAATTGATCTGGAGGATTTATGTAAATGTTAGCCCAAATTACATTTCCAAGTAACGATGGTTTTGTTGTTTATTTTGAGGAATAATACCGCGTCAGATGAATTCAGCCCAAATATGTTAACAGTTGTCGTGTCAAACATTCGGCAGTAGGTTAGCGTTATTTAGTATTTGTGGATGTCCTTTAACATGGGGAAAATAGACTACTGCGCTTGAACGAGCATGTGAATTTGTCGTTTTTAATGTACAGCAACTTGATAATCAATAACAGAGGCATTCTCTGTCAAATAAGGTCGCTCTATTTACGGTATTAATTGCGGAACTTTCTAAAGTAAACTACGCGTAAACGGATACATACGGTAAATTATAGAATGTGCCGGAATCGGCCTAATCGCCCCATGGCCAACTCGCCCAGTCGACGTGTGTCAATTCGGTACCTACTATAACATGTACCCGAGTCCGATTCGGAATAAAAGATGTATACGGGTGTTATATAGCGTTTGGTCCGTTGTTTCTCAATGAATATTATTGAAATTTGGTGTATATGTCCGGGCTGGGACATGGAATACAACAACGTTTGAATTGTTTTTAAATTTACAAATTTGTTGATTTTATTCATTTTTTTTTCGTTCTGAAAACACACTATAAAGTGTATATAATATAATAAAGAACACGAGACATACATAATTTATAAACTGTTAACAAAAGATATCAAATTCAATACATGACAAAGATGACTCAGTGGAGTTTATAAAGTGAACATAAAAACATTGAGGTAAGAATCTTTTTAAGGAATGCAACTTTATTTAATGATAATAAACACATAAATTAAAATAACAAACATGAGACATACATGATTTATAAACTGTTAACAAAAGATATCAAACTCAATACATGACAAAGATGACTCAGTGAAGTTAATAAAGTGAACATAAAAATATTAAGGTAAGAATCTTTTTAAGCATTACTAAACCGTTTAGCACAGACCACAGTCCACTTCACTCATCCGATCATCACCAAACTTCATATTTATCTTGATATTGATCTATCAGATGAGAGCTATCAAATATTTTTTTAATTTCATAGGAAAAAATGGTCGCCAGCGGCCATATTGCATTTACGTTATATTTTATCGCGTCATGTCGATATCTAGTATTACTTAGAAATTTCACCTTTCCAGATTCATAATTGCTCCATTGACTGTAACAGATGAAATTATTCCCCTCTTCGGATAGAGTGTCACTGAAACTTTATTTTGTCAGACTGTCTGTATAATCACTGATTATATATGGCAATAATCTGTAATAAGATGTAGCACTATTTTATTTTATATTTACATGCAGTGCTGTTTTTATACATCAATTCTAATCCCCCTAGATCATCATGTGATCGATCATACATCGCGCGAGGACCTGGTTGAATTAAGGGGGGTTTTATGGATCACTTCTGTCCTCAAGCTAGATTATACTTATGACATTTAATGGCATGTTTCTAACGTGGAGGGTTAGATATGCTTGAGAAACCACCACTCTTTAATTCACACCAAGTTCTCAGCTGTCATGTTCGGATATTAGAACCCATAGCCATGATATATGGTTTATTTTGTGTATACTAGTAATATAGTTATTTTCAGTACCTTTATATACCAGTACTGTGTATAACAATGCATATAAATTAATCCATGTATACATGTATATTGATTCAACGGATTCAGTGGTTTTGTCCATCAGTCTATCAAATTTGCGGGGAAAACATGGCCACAAGCAGTACACCCTGCTAAATTTCGAATTTGAATCAATTGGCGCACCCTGCAGCCAGCTTTTATTGGAGAACTTTTTCTTATGTGGATATTTTGGGTCACCGCTAGATGTGAGCCATGTTTTGTTCTCAAACTGTCCTTGTGAAGACATCACTGCCAGCGGTGATCTTCAATTTTACTATTTTTATGGCTAAATAATTTGGTGATCCTACAGACGACACCCTTGTCCGATCGTCATCAGATTCCACAATTATCTTCTGGATAACCAGGGTGAGAGTAATCTAATTTTCCCGAATTTCGTTAAAAAACATTACCACAGGCAGCAATTTGGTATCTTACTCTTTGATCCTCTTTTGCATGACTGAATTGTTTAGCAACTGTACAGACATATCCCTCATCTGGTTTTTATATACATGTATATCTCTTCATGCGGATAGCCAGTATTACGTAGGTTCTTCAACTTTCTGCATTCCTGTCATCATTTGAAATATAAAAATTTACCTGATACATGCACCCTTCAAAATTTGTTTCGTCGTATCTATTTTAATGACCCGTATGGTAATATTGATACAGATATATTTGTCAAACATTTCTTTGTACAATATACAGGTATTTAGTTTGTAACTAAATCTAGAAATATATAATAGTAGCTCGTGGACCCCACTTCGTCCGGGATGTTCCCCTCTGATTTTCGGAGAAATGCGCGATTTAACCTTGAATTGACTATTTTAAAGGTGAAGGTCATGTCGGGGTCACGATTTGACCCGTCCAAAACACTCCCCGGACAAAAGTCACGACAAAAGTACCCGTCGAAATCCGCCCGGCTTTATACCCGATTTGACCTTGAATTGACAATTTTGAATGTCAAGATCAGGTCAGGGTCATGATTTGACCCACCGAAACACTCCTGGGACAAAAGTAACAGTAGGTATCAAATTTCGTTGAAATACTTCCGTTTTACCAGATTTGACCTTGAATTGATCTTTTTGAATGTCAAAGTCAGGTCGGGATCAAGATTTGACCCGTCCAAAATACTCCCTGGAAATAATTTCCCCTAGGTATCAAATTTCGTCAAATCTGTCCGGCAGTTTTCCCGGCCATAGCTAACAGACAAACAGACAGACAAATGTCCAAAATATATATTAAACTAGCTGATGTACTCGACTTCGTTCGGGCTAGTTAGGGATTTTTTTTGTGATCGCCTCCATCTGGACAGTACCCAGTATATACAGCGTCTGGCCAAACTATTGTTCAATTGGTCCAGAAACATGCCTATATCAGCACGTTCGAGAACATGGTCCCACGTGAAATTGGACCCGTCCATATTGCTCCCGGGATCGAAGTAGTCCTACACACAAATTTTTAGTCGGATCGGTCAAGGTCCAGAAACATGCCTATGAGCGAGGTCAAGTTGACACGTTAAATACCAAATTCGAGCAGTGTTAGAGTCTATAACACATACACACATGCATTCACGCATACACACATACATACATACATACAGACAGGTGTTTCAAAATGTATAATCGATAGCTACAACAATTCTATGGTAGATAGTTCACGGCCGACCTGATGCATGCATCTTAGTTTTCTTGTAGTCACTCTCGTAGAGGCCAAGTATATCACACAAGAATGAGACTGGGGTGCAGCCATCTGAGCAAAGATCTTGTTGTAAATTACGTAAGAGATTCGCCATTTTGCTCTTGTGGATAATTTGTAGTTGAATCCGCGTACCACTTTCTTTTGCAATGTCCCGAATATAGTCAAATTAGAGCTGATATGATAGCCGCTTTACCATTTTCGCGAGCAGATGTGAACATTGATGTCCTATTATATGGGTCTAATGAGATGTCCGATGAAACAAATTCTATAATATTTGAAGCTGTACAACTGTTTATTATCCAAAGTCGACGCTTCGATAATGTGTGAGCTCCGTGCGCAGGGGATCGTGTATGTGAACATAAGGTGCATAACTTGTATGTTTATTATATGTAAGTCGCGTTTCTGCACATTGTGTTCGGGCATATCCGTCTGTCTGCCCACGGAGTGCATGCTCAACCGTGCTGACCTTGGCATATTAATGGACTTATACTACTGATTGTACTTACATGTACTAATTGTATCTAGATTATATTGATATGCACTACAAGTATAACAATTATCCTAATATATACTTATTTTCATGCATCATCTCTCCTGGGTGCCGAGACGTATTTGGGGTCTAATTCCGTTTCTATATTGGACAATACACAATACCTACTTTATTATCTTTCTTGTCTATTTCATAATCTTATCCCTTCTATCACTCCTCCATCTTTCTGATCCCTGCACTCACTTAACTAACTTCCCAACATTTATTTGAAAACACAGAACAATATTCAAATTCCCGTCCTCTTTACCCTGTAGCTGTCTGTATTGACACTCGGGGTAACATTTTTGGAGGAAAAGATATTTTATAAAAGCCATAGGCTCATGGCTTGTTATCTCAATATGTATAATTGTCAATGTGATGTTCTGTTCTTTTGTTCAAATAAATATTGTTTACACTAACATTAACTTCAATAACAAAGTGTATCATGCTCTGCGCAACATATGTTTTGCAAAAAGTTTTGAAAGGGATTTAAGAGCAAAATCCAAGATGGCCGCCGGCGACCATGTTTTTAAAATGGGCGTGGTCAAAATCTACGTTCCAATCTACATGTTAATGTCAATGTACACAACAAATTTCAAAAGGATTGGATGAAAAATGTGGGCTGTAAAGGATTTGAGTGCAAAATCCAAGATGGCCACCACGGCCATGTTTTTTAAATGGGTGTGGCCAAAATCACTCGTTCCCAGCTACATGTCAATGTACACAGCAAATTTCATGATGATTGGATGAAAGATGTGTGCTCTAGCCCGTGCTAAAGGAAATGTTAACAGACACGGCACGATGACAATAACCTATCTTGACTCCGTCAAGTTATGCTAAGTAAAAAGTTTATTTTCTACAAATTTGGCTTCTAGAATAAAGCTTTTAGAAGCTTTAAAGATCTTCCAATTTTTTTTAGGCTTTTAGAAGACTGCCATGGCTATTTATATTAGATTATACCGCAATATGGGTATTCTACATCTCATTATGACATGATGCCGACTCCTCAACAAATCAGATTGACCTAAAAGAAGCAGGGATATAATTCATTTGTTTCTGTATACAGGGCAATTGAAAGGGACACACACTGATATTGATGAAGATGAAAGTGTCAATGACACTGTAGCTCAACTTAGGTAGGGGAATAATTTAATGGTTGACAGTAAATGGAGGAATAGGAAAGGTGCTAATTGAAATGTCTAACCTGTGCCAAAGGATTTAGTCATGCAAAGAGTAAAATCCAAGATGGCTGCTGGTGGCCATGTTTTTTGGCCAATTGACCCCAAAAGGACTCGTTCCCATCTACGTGTCATTGTTAACATCCATGACAAATTTCATGAAGATCTGACCAAAGCTATGACCTGTAGGCCAAAGGATTTAGTCATGCAAAGCGTTAAATCAAAGATGGCTGCTGGCGGCCATGTTTTTCAGCAGAACAACCCCAAAATGACTCGTTCCCATCTACATGTCATTGTTAACATCCATGACAAATTTCATGAAGTTCCGATCAAAGCTACGACCTGTAGCCCGTCCCAAAGGATTTAGTCATGCAAAGAGTAAAATCCAAGATGGCATCTGGCGGCCATATATTTTGGCCGAACAACCCCAAAATCACTCGTTCCCATCTACATGTCAATACTAACATCTGTGACATATTTCATGATGATGAGACGAACAGTACGACCTGTAGCCCGCGCCAATGGATTTAATTTTGAAATCCAAGATGGCCGCCAGCGGCCATGTTTTTCGGCCGAACGACCCCAAAATGGCTCGTTCCCATCTACATGGCATTGTTAACATCCATGGACAAATTTCATGAAGTTCCGACCAAAGCTATGACCTGTAGCCCGTGCCAAAGGATTAAGTCATGCAAAGAGTAAAATCCAGGATGGCTGCTGGCGGCCATGTTTTTTGGCCGAACGAACCCAAAATCACTCGTTCCCATCTACATGTCAATATTAACATCTATGACATATTTCATGATGATCAGACGAACAGTACGACCTGTAGCCCGCGCCAATGGATAGAATTTTGAAATCCAAGATGGCCACCAGCGGCCATGTTTTTTGGCCGAACTACCCCAAAATGACTCGTTCCCATCTACATGGCATTGTTAACATCCGTGACAAATTTCATGAAGTTCCGACCAAAGCTACGACCTGTAGCCCGTGCCAAAGGATTTAGTCATGCAAAGAGTAAAATCCAGGATGGCTGCTAGCGGCCATGTTTTTTGGCCGAACGATCCCAAAATCACTCGTTCCCATCTACATGTCAATATTAACATCCATGACAAATTTCATGATAATCAGACGAACAGTACGACCTGTAGCCCGCGCCAATGGATTGAATTTTGAAATCCAAGATGGCTGCCAGCAGCCATGTTTTTTTGCCGAATGACCCCAAAATGACTCGTTCCCATTTACATGTCAATGGCAACATTCATGACAAACTTCATGAACATCGGACCAAAGGTACGACCTGTAGCCCGCGCCAAAGAATTTAGTCATGCAAAGAGTAAAATCCAAGATGGCTGCTGGCGGCCATGTTTTTCGGCCGAACGACACCAAAATGACTTGTTCCCATCTACATGTAATTGTTAACATCCATGACAAATTTCATGAAGTTCCGACCAAAGCTACAACCTGTAGCCCGCGCCAAATGATTTAGTCATGCAAAGAGTAAAATCCAAGATGGCGGCTGGCGGCCATGTTTTTTGGTCGAACGACCCCAAAATCACTGGTTCCCATCTACATGTCAATATTAACATCCCTGACAAATTTCGTGATGATCAGACAAACAGTACGACCTGTAGCCCGCGCCAATCGATTGAATTTTGAAATGCAAGATGGCCGCCAGCGGCCATGTTTTTTGGCCGAATAACACCAAAATGACTCGTTCCCATCTACATGCCAATGTCAACATTCGTGACAAATCTCATAAAGATCAGATTGAAGGTACGACCTGTAGCCCGCGCCAAAGGAAATTGTTGACGGACACACACGCACACATGCACACACGGGCGGACCGACGTGAGTATACTTGTGAGGTGCGATCTTTTGTTTGATTGACTTGTGGGTTGCAACCCACAAGTGACTTACGGAAAATCCAATTTTAAAGAGCGGCCCCAAACCTCCCCCAAACCCACCCACCCTAAAGTGGAATTCGACTTATACCTTAAACATAAAAATGTCCCTAGTCGTTAAGCAGTGTGATTCTATTTTTAGAAAATTATGGAAAACACACAATAAAGTGAATTTTTTAAATGAGGATGTTGGACACCGACACACAAGTTATGTGCATGTAGGATATTACTAAAAATATATTTTATACACATCCTCTCAGAATGTTCCGAAGAGAGGACTTTTCAAGATATCAATTTGGATTGGTCAATAAGGGTCCCAGAACGCCAAATCAGTACCCATTACGACCGGGGACGTTCCCGTTGGCAAGTGTCCCCGTTTCGTGGGTTGATTTTCCCGTGTGTATCCCCGATTGGAGGTTATAACCAACCCACTTACATACACAGTATATATATAGAATAACTATAGAAAGATACATACATACATATACATGTACATACACATATACATACATAAACATGCACATACATACACACATATATATACCGCTATTCGACTAGATGCATGTGTGGAAGAACTTAGATAAGTTTTGATAAGATTCATTTTATATAACCAGGACAGCATAAGTGAGGGATGGAAATATTCATGTCATGAACGGTTTCAGAGGAGGAACGTGGATCGATGAGTAAAATCGGGAGTAGTTGAGTGTGTGAAGTAATAGCATGCAATAGGAGTGTTTTCATAATTGAGAGAGCGTATCATATATGCATATGCCACAAAATATTTACAATACTCAGCAAGGGATACAATTATAAATATAATCATTATATATAACTATGTGGCACTGTGGGGTTAATCGCGTTGATAGTTAAAGAGCGTTCGTATCCGCAGTGTCGTTGATAAAGAGCGTCTATATAAACGACGAGTATAAATACGGCTCCATTGACCGTCTCGAGACGAAATTTCGTACTTAATTTTGTACTTAAGGGTTCCAAGGAACGGGGGGAGATTTTCATCGGGTCAGTTTTTCCGTGCGAGGTGACATTGACCTTCAAACGGGTACCCACAAATGATATATATGTGTGTGTCCTTTATAGACTCGAACCGATTGAGCTCAAACTTGCTACCTTCTGACCCCGACCTGACCTTGACCTTCTAAATCAATTCTAAATTATAAATCAATTCAAGGTCAAATCGTGTAAAACTGGCGTATATAAGTGTAAAAATCCACGGGGGTCGCCGACGTCGCAATTTGGACAAGCTCTTAGCACTGATTCTCCACTCCCAATCATCAAAATCACCGCAAACGCCACTTCGGGGGTTAAGGCATCAACGATCTTTATATTGACCATATACGGAGTTGTTAACGACGTACGCTCTTTATTGCAATCGACATGGCTAAACGACTAGCCCCATGCGTCCGAAATACGGATGCGGGACGAAATGAAATTATCTCGATTAAAAAGGCAGAATTGATCTAAGAAGCGTTTGTTTACAATTCAACGCAACATTATCGCTCGAAATATTATGCAGAGAGATTTCACGACGGGATTAATTGACTGTCCGCTCTTTTCGGGGACTACGTGGAAGTTTAGGACGGGTACCATGAATTAACTCATTGAAAAACAAAGAATGCGTTGTCTGTCGTTCCTAGGAAAGGGGGGGATTTCATCGGGTCAATTAGAATAAAAATTAAATAAATAGGTAAATTAGAATAAAAATTAAATAAATATTAAAAAATTCAAAAATACATAAATTAAATTTAAAAAATATAAATGGCAAACAAAATAATTTTAAAAATGTCATGTTTCTGACCAAACACGCCAGTGGCGGGCTAACCTGCTAGTCTATATATATATTTTGAGACTTCCGCATATATAGATATATAGAGGCGTAACTCTACTTTTGTTTTATATGTGTATATGTATATTTTTATATCCATATTCACCTCAAACTGCTAGACCCGTTGATCCAAAACTTGCTAATACCTTCCAAAATATAGAATTAACATTTTCTCATATATACATTTCTTGTTACGGTTGAAAATCTCAGTCTATATTCGATACATTCATATAAACAAGCTCTAAACTTACACCCCTCAATTCGTGCTAACTCACGCACCTTATATGGCTGCTAAAATTTAGTAATTATGCGGCACTGTGATACGTCCCAGAATCTGACGGGACTTCCACTGCCCCAAGCCGTGAATACCAACAACAACGACATTGTTGGACTCGCCAAGCCGTGAATGCCAACAACAACGACGTTGGCGAGAACGCAGCTTATATGGCTGCTAAAATTTAGTAAATACGAGGTACTGTGATACGTCCCATAATCTGACGGGACTTCCACTGCATCAAGCCGTGAATACCAACAACAACGACATTGTTGGACTCGCCAAGCCGTGAATGCCAACAACAACGACGTTGGCGAGAACGCAACTTATATGGCTGCTAAAATTTAGTAAATACGAGGCACTGTGATACGTCCCAGAATCTGACGGGACTTCCACTGCCTCAAGCCGTGAATACCAACAACACGACATTGTTGGACTCGTCAAGCCGTGAATGCCAACAACAACGACGTTGGCGAGAACGCAGCTTATATGGCTGCTAAAATTGAGTAAATAAAGTGTAAAAACACACGGGGATCGTCGACGTCGCATTTTGGACAAGCTCTGGACACTCCTTGACCCTTAAAGTGCGACATTCGTTTCGATACGATGGGTTTCGCTATCGATTCGCTCGCGATCCAAGAGGCGTATCTCTACATATTTTATATCTGTATATGTATATTTTTATATCCATATTCACTTCAAACTGCTAAACCCGTTGAGCCAAAACTTGCTAATACCTTCCAAAATATAGAATTTACATTTTCTCATATATACATTTCTTGTTACGGCTGAAAATCTTAGTCTATTTCGATACATTCATATAAACAAGCTCTAAACTTACATCCTTCAATTCGTGCTAACTCACGCACCGTATATGGCTGCTAAAATTGAGTAAATACGAGGCACTGTGATACGTCCCAGAATCTGCCGGGACTTCCACTGCCTCAAGCCGTGAATACCAACAACAACGACATTGTTGGACTCGCCAAGCCGTGAATGCCAACAGCAACGACGTTGGCGAGAACGCAGCTTATATGGCTGCTAAAATTTAGTAAATACGAGGCACTGGGATACGTCCCAGAATCTGACGGGACTTCCACTGCCTCAAGCCGTGAATACCAACAACAACGACATTGTTGGACTCGCCAAGCCGTGAATGCCAACAACAACGACGTTGGCGAGAACGCAGCTTATATGGCTGCTAAAATTGAGTAAATACGAGGCACTGTGATACGTCCCATAATCTGACGGGACTTCCACTGCCTCAAGCCGTGAATACCAACAACAACGACATTGTTGGACTCGCCAAGTCGTGAATGCCAACAACAACGACGTTGGCGAGAACGCAGCTTATATGGCTGCTAAAATTTAGTAAATACGAGGCACTGTGATACGTCCCAGAATCTGACGGGACTTCCACTGCCTCAAGCCGCGAATGACAACAAAAACGACATTGTTGGACTCGCCAACAACAACGACTTTGTTGGCGAGAAAACACACAATGCTATTTTCTCTTTACGGCAATGTGAGAATTTTCGGGTGACCCCAAGCCGTGAATGCCAACAACAACTACATCGTTGGCATACCTCTTTTAGGGATGGGTATCATAATTCCTCTTGATTAAACAATTTTTCATCAGGTCAGTTCTTTCCGCCCGATGTACCTTAAATCTTTAGGGACGGGTACCATAATTTCTCTTGATTAAAAAGGCACAATTAACTCATTGAAAAGCCAGAAAAATGTCACGTTTCGGACCAACGCCGCCAGTGGCTAACCTGCTATCTACTATATATTTTGAGAACTACGTATATATATGTGTGTGTCTATATCTATATTTGCGAATGTCTGTCTGTCTGTCTGTGTTCTATAGAAATTCACAGGGGACCATCTAGATGATGCCAAAGGGGTCTACTAGGAGTAGCTTTTTACGAGAAAGATAATGGTCGGGGTTAGAATTTTCTAAAGTGACGCCGTTGTTGTCAGGGGCAGAAAAAGGGAGGGGCAGAAACACAATTTGTCGCCGATTGCCACGAAACTTACATATAATCATCCCCATGATATGAAGAATCCAACGGTGTGGTTTAAATATTTGTCAAAAGTGGCGTCGTTTGAGACAGGGATGAACGGAAGGGAAGAGGGGCACCAAAATTGATAAAACTTATTTTAGCGCCGATTTCCACCAAATTGATATATATTCTTCTTCACGATACAAGGAATCTAATTGTGCAATTTAACAACGCCAAATTGTTGTTTTTGAATGAGAGATTGGGAGGGGGTGGGCACTAAATTTGATAATAAGTCGCCGATTGCCACCACACTTATACAAAATCATCCCCATGGTATGAGGAGTCTAATGGTGTGGCTTTTATCTCTCAAATGCGGCCCCATTCGAGCCAGGGTTGTATTGAAAGGGACAGGGGCACCAAAATTGATGCACAATTTTTTTAGCGCCAATTTCCACCAAATTGATACACGTTCTTATCCATGATACGAGGAATCTAATCGTGATTTAAAGACGCCATAGTTGTGCTGTTTGGGTGAGAGATGGAGAGGGGAGGGATTGGCACCAAATTTGATAAAAAAAAAATTTTAGTCGCCGATTATCACCAAACTTATAAACAATCATCTCCATGATAGCATGAGTGTAATCGTGTGGTTTAAGGATGTCACAAGTGGGGCCATTCGAGTCAGGGTTGGGGTAATTGTAATTTGTAATTGTAATTGAATGTAATTAATTACATTTTCCCAAGTAATTGGATGTAATTTGTAATTGAAGGTTTTTTCAATTACATGTAATTGAATGTAATTAATTACATTGAGAAAAGGGGTGTAATTTCAATTACATTTCAATTACATTTTCAATTACATTCCAAAAATACAGACCAATATAACAAGTTAACACATCAGCATTTACTTGACTAGTGTTATACACATGGGGTCATTATCCTCATATTTTTCTTCTATTCATTAGGCAACATTTTACCTTGCCCAATGATATTTCTGACAAATTCAAAGCTACATGTAAACATTGTCCAACACTGATTTCGGGTTCAGCAAAAGCAACTTCAAATTTCATCACACATCTAAAGGTAAGTCATGTTGAATTTTATTTTATATTATTTATATATGTTATTGTTATTATTATATGTATATGTTTTAATACACCTACAATAATGTGTATATCATCATGACAATATGTACATAATTAATACAAGTACATGTATTGAATTAAAAAAATAATATATTTTTTCATAAACATTATTGTTGTTTCTGAACATTCCCGGAATATATCTTTAAAAGTAATACATTCATTTTAAAACAATAATTGTTTTATAACATTAATAATAAATGCATTTTGTCTTCATAACAAAACATCATTTAGTCTATTTGTTTTGAGCTTAACTGTATTCACCTCCATATCTGGTCAGTTTTGTGCACTTAATCTGTCTTGCTGTCCTAATTATTTGACTCCACTGCAGTATTTTATCAATGCGTTAATCCCCTAACACAGGCAGCCTTAGGCAGGTGGCCTGTTTTACTTCATAATCCTGATTATGTCATTGTGTGTGATGTACAACCCTAGCTGGCTTGATTGTTTTAATCTCTGCTATTAGTATGTAGGCAAATTATACATAATGATGTATCTTAATGTTAATTATTTTTGTTTCAGCGGAAACATAGGGATCAATATGAGCGCGCCCTCTTCAGTTTCATGGATGAAGTGCCAACTACACCGATCCTCACAACTGACAGTGATTACGAAATATATGCAGGAACCGTGCGTGCCCAGTGATATCAGTCCACTCACATACTGGCGACTTCAGGGGCTGTGGAGCCAGGGGGGCACAGGGGGCGACTTAATTGTACAAACTTTCCTGGGTTAAGCCTGCTAGCTGCAATTCGAAAGAATGATGATGGTCAGGTGTAACCACCACATCAAATGAACAATTTGTGCTCTACATGTAGTTGTTGTTTTATTGTTTTGTTTACATTGTTTCACTGTGTTACATTAATTTGCTTTTATATTTTATGTATATCAATAAATGACTTTCCTCCTTGAAGCTCTTCCCGAATCCCGATTTTCATTAACCAAAAGTAATTGTAATTGTAATTGTAATTGAACCAATGTAATTGTAATTGTAATTGACATATTTCAATGTAATTGTAATTAATTACATTTCAATGTAATTGACCCAACCCTGATTCGAGTCGGTGGTGTATAGAGATGACAGGGACACAAAAAATATATCTATATGTTTAGTGCCGATTTCCACCAGATTGATACATATTCTTCTCCGTGATACGAGGAATCTTATCGTGTGGTTTAGATACACCAAATTGGTGCCCTATGGGTGAGAGATATGGGGACCTTAAATTTGATACGAATTTGTATACTCGCCAATTTTCACCAATTTCATATATATGCATCTCTAATCTCTAATGAGTCTTAGTGTATGCAGCTTGAGTCCGAAATAGGGACGGGAGGGTCACCAAAATTGTTACAAAATATTTTTAGTACCAATTACCATCAAATTCAGACACGTTCTTCTCAAATGATACAAGAAATAAAATCGTGCTGTCTGTCTGTCAATTTGTCTGTCTGTGTGCATTCTATATATAACTTCACGCGGTACAATCGAGATGGCACCAAGGCGTTCTAAGAGGGGTAACTTTTTACAAGGAAGATAATGGTGCGGGTTAAAATCTTCTAAAATGACGGTGTTGGTGGGAGGGGAAATTTAAAAAATATGGTGAAATAGTTTTGTCGCTGATTTCCACCAAACGAATACACTATCACCTTCGCAATATGGCGTTGTTCGAGTCAGCGTTGTATCAACAATTGATTTAATAAACCAAATTCCACCAAATTCATACACGTTTTTCTCTAATGATATACCATGAATTAAATCACATTTGGTGTCGTTTGCGTCACGGATGGCGAGCGGATATGCACTGTCATTGATAAGATTGCTATTTGCCGATATCCACATATAAGTTATATACAGTCACCAGGCCATCTCCATGTTATTTTAAGTAGTTGCGTGTTCACATTTCACAATCCCGACATATGGTGACCCACATAAGTCACTTGAACAATTGTATCTTCTTAACAGTCATATTTATATGGGAATGGCAATCAAGGCATTCACACAATGAGCTAGCAAAAAGAGATAACTAGAAGAAGCATTAAACGTTTATTTATCATTATATTGAAGAGATACATATATTCTTGCAAACTGAGAGACCTCGAACCGTCAGAGGATTGCATATATATAATAACAAAATTTAGTCTGTTCCATTCAATACAGTTTCCACAAAAAGTTACAATTTGTCAAGAGATATGGAAGGCCTGTTCAAAAATAGTGGTCACAGTGTGCAGTCAAATATAGTTTCTTCTGATATAGAAGAAAGTGCAGTTAGTAGCACAAGACTTTTCGGGATCCTACCAATACTGAAATCTGACAAGGGTTTTAGTACAGACTCATCGACTGACATAAACAACTCAAATCTCGCTATGTGCCTGGTACATGTAGCTGTTAATAGGCGCAGCAACATTTCGTTTAAACTAAGAATATTTAGCCAATATATAGCACCATGAACAGAGGAGCACCTGGAAATTTCTTTGAATCATCTGTATCTTCATGGAGATATGATAGCCAGGTGTCTTCGAGATCTTAGTCCAACCCACTAGATTGATTGATACATCTCAATATGTAAAACCCAATTATCATCTTTTATCGAACTAATGTGTTTATGATGTTCATGTATCATATTATAACGTCTAATGTATACGCAGTTGTAAATAAATAAATACTTCATTATTGGTGGAACGGATTAATCGCGATAAACAAAATGACAATTGACAAGGTGAGTTACTACTTATATTCCATGACTGTAATAATCATGTTTTGTGATGCTATTTGAATATACAATTTATGAGAAAACGTATTACACTTTAAGCAAGAGCATTCTCTATTCCCAACAAATATCCACAGCATACATTAACATGGGCAACGCCGGGTAACCCTGCTAGTATATATATATATATATATATATATATATATATATATATATATATATATATATATATATATATATATGTATGTGGGTACGTCATGGAATCGAAAACGCCTGGACGGATTGAGCTCAAATTTCGTATATAAATGTAAAAACCCACGGGGATCGTCCACGTCGCATTTTGGACAAGCTCTGAGCACCGATTCTCCACTCCCTATCATCAAAATCACCGCAAACGCCACTTCGGGGGTTAAGGCATCAACGATCTTTATACTGACCATATACGGAGTTGTTAACGACGTACGCTCTTTATTGCAATCGACGTGGCTAAACGACTAGCCCCATGCGTCCGAAATACGGATGCGGGACGAAATGCAATTATCTCGACTAAAAAGGCAGAATTGATCTAAGAAGCGTTTGTTTACAATTCAACGCAACCTTATCGCTAGTCTAAGTCTTCTCGTACTAAAGCCGGCTAAGATATTGGGATGGAGGTGCCGGTCTTTAGTCCGAGTTCGTCCCGTATAGTCTCTTATGACACGACTTACGCCCACGATCTGTGGCGGGAATCTGTGTTGTATTTTACTCGATTTACCTAATAAATCAATACATGATGCTATATACATCGGAAAGAGAGACATCTTATGGTCATAATGGTGTATAATAATCTAACTTTCATGTTACATTACGCATAGAATATTCCGGTTGATTGTCACCAACATCGCTGTTTTTATATTTTGTTTACTTAACTGAAAGCCGAAGTCAGGTTCCGAAGAATTCCGGCATTGTCCGATGGGTATTCTAGTTTCCATTTCTATATATAGCGCGGGGTTTTCCGAACAAAATGGCGAAAACCGATCGCCCCAAAGTCCAGTTTCCTATGTGCTTTGAGAACAATTCCCGCACTAAAAACTTAATGACATAATGGAGGATCAGAACGGTAGTTTTGTTGACAATTTTCGCAAGCAACTTGTCAAAATTGGAGCAAATTAGAACTCTTATGTCTGACTTGCCATGCGTGTGATGTGCATTTTGATTTGTGTGTTGATAAAATAATCGGAGAACCGAATCACACAGTTTCGAAATATAGTTCTTCCGTTTCAGTGGGACTTTTCAAACTTAAGGTTCAAAATGTATACAATTTTTTTTTGATTTTTTGTGTGCATAACAAGAGCAATATATTGCCCTGTTCGCTTAGTATATATATTAATTTTGCGGAAGTCCACCAAATGTGGGTGAAATGTAGCACCATATAAGGCATATTATTTATTCTAATGCTCGTTGTGTTTACACTGTTTTAAACTTTGAGAGGGTTATAATTCCCGTAATTTATTTAATGTATTACATTTATATCTCCAATGTTTAATTAATCTATTTATTTTTTATTTATTGACACACATAATTACGATTACAATGGAGAATTCATCGTAATTTGCGTTGTTAGTCCAAAATCTACGGAATATTTTCAACGGAAAATGCCGAACACAGTTCGCGAGGTCAACTGAGTTCGCATACTTTAAAAAAATTGTAAACATTGCGATAAATGTCTCTTTTCGCATTAAATTACCGCTTTCAATTCACAACTGATGTGGGTTTCAGATCAAATAGCATGTCTTCTGTTGAAAATATCCGTTTATTGTCGCAATTGTGATATTTTATTTCATATAATTGTGGTTTTATTTGAGCGGGTCAATAACGCTTAAGTCGTGTCATAAGAGACTATACGGGACGAACTCGGACTAAAGACCGGCACCTCCATCCCAATATCTTAGCCGGCTTTAGTACGAGAAGACTTGGACTACCTTATCGCTCGAAATATTATGCAGAGATATTTCACGACGGGATTAATTGACTGTCCGCTCTTTTCGGGGACTACGGGGAAGTTTAGGACGGGTACCATGAATTAACTCATTGAAAAACAAAGAATGCGTTGTCTGTCGTTCCTAGGAAGGGGGGATTTCATCGGGTCAATTAGAATAAAAATTAAATAAATAGGTCAACTAGAATAAAAATTAAATAAACATTAAAAAATTAAAAAAAACATAAATTAAATTTAAAAAACATTAAATTAATATTAAAAGATTTATAAAAACAAAATATTAAAAATTAAAAAAATATATAAATAAAAATAATTATAAAATGTCATGTTTCTGACCAACCACGCCAGTGGCGGGCTAACCTGCTGGTCTACTATATATTTTGAGACTTCCGTAAATATATGTGTATATTTGTCCTATATAGACTCGAAAACGGCTGGACTGATTGGGCTCAAACTTCCCATCAAAGGGTAAAAACCCACGGGAATGGTCGTTGCGGCATTTTGGAGAAGCTCCCAGCACCCATTCTCCACCCCCAGTCACAAAAAATGGCACTGGGGTTAATCGCGTTGATAGTTAAAGAGCGTTCGTATCTGCAGTGTCGTTGATAAAGAGCGTCTATATACACGACGAGTATAAATACGGCTACATTGACCGTCTCGAGATCAAATTTCGTACTTAATTTCGTACTTAGGGGTTCAAATGAATGGGGGAGATTTTCATCGGGTCAGTTTTTCCGCGCGAGGTGACCTTGACCTTCAAACGGGTACCCACAAATGATATATATATGTGCGTGTCCTTTATAGACTCGAACCGATTGAGCTCAAACTTGCTACCTATTGGTACTTTTGTGCGGGAAGTGTCATGGACGGGTCAAATTGTGACCCAGACCTGACCTTGACCTTGAAAATGATCAATTCAAGGCCAAATCGTATAAACTGGCGGATTTCGACGATATTTTACACCTAGGTGCAGCACACGTGTCTCGGAAGCTGTTGCAATTGTTTTTTCGAACAAAGCCATGAGGCGAACCACGCCAGTGGCGGGCTAACCTGCTAGTAACATATATAGAAACTAGTACGCAATACGTCAGACGAGCATTGAGAAAGGCATACTTTATGTGTCGTATGTAATTTTGAGGATAACTCAGGGGGCCGAATTTTTGTACAAGACATGAGGTGGGGGGGGGGGGGGGGGGTTGGGGGGGGGGGGGGGGGTACCCGAGGCCGGAAACAGTTTTTGACCACTTTTTTGGCATTTTATTTTCATTGACATATTTTCAACTGTTTTAAACATATTTGTTTATATGTTGTGGCTTGTTGTAATATGAGAAGCACTAATACATTCAATATTGTTATAATTACCCCCATAAGTTGTTATAAAAATGGAAAAATAGTGAATATTGTGGGGGTGGGTCCCAAAATTTGTTTTGGCACGCATTTTTTTTTTATTGTGTCTCTTTCAGCTTGCTTGGCAGTTTTTATATTGAAAATTGTCTAGTTCACGATGTAGTTCATTAAAAAAAATACTTCAGATAGCTCTAGGGTAGGGTGAACTTAATGCAGTCTGACAATATCAGCTAACAACTCATGACAGAATATTACAATAATTCTTATACTTCTCTTTACTCATACAGTTAGTTGATGCATATGTGATACAATTATGGCCATGTGACCCTCAACGCGGGGCAACTCATTTTATTTTTAACCCTTCGAACACTATGGTCCCAGAGCATTAGTAGCACCCTGGCGTGGGGCTCACACTCGTTCAAATAACCGCCGGTATTCTCATAATGTAACAGAATAATGTATAGTTAATAATATATAGTAGACACAGGTAGACATATAATAATAAATCAAGAGTACAGCCGGTATACTGTAAACAGAAGACCAAATTGGAGTTATCTTCCCTACACCAACACAATGACGTTACGCTTACTGTGACCTCGTCTCCACGGTCACGTCACTAAAGTGCACATCCGTGTATATAGATTTGGCACTAAATTGACCATCCCCATGGTCCATACTGGCTGCCAAAGACCAGTGTGGATTATGGGTCCATGTTGGTAAAACAGGTCACAGCATGAGGCATGAAAGTAAATCAATATTTTACTCCATTGAAACAAATGAAAACATGAGAAATGACTATATACTATGTATATACTATATTTTCCTTCCTGGTATTACTATAGGCTCTAGGCCTACTAGTTGATGCTGGTTGATGTCTGAAAAAAAGATAAATTTAATTTTGTGTAATTTTTTATTCTATTATAGGCCCTAACACTCCACTGGCCCTAGTTATTTTTTGTTGTCATTCCAGGGGATTCAACAAATTTTTCATCTACTCACACAGATGAATAGGCTGGGTTATAAATTTACCAATATAATCACATCATATTCTACCTTTGTTCGATTGCTTAGAGTTTGTAAACAGGAAGTCAGCTGAGGAAGTAACATTTAATTTGGTCTTTCAAAGAAGGGACCAATATAGAGCGGTTGGTCGTTACAGAGGGGACCAACATAAAGCTTTGGGGTTTTGGGGAGGGTGTCTAAAATTTTATGAAAAAAAATGCAAGAAAGGGTGGGTGGGTGTAAAAAAAAATGGCAATGTAAATAAAACACCCCCACGTCTCGCAACTTTTTTACACCCCCCCCTGGATAACTTGATATAAATTAACACTAATGATGCTGAGTATTCGATAGCTCCAGTCCATAAACCCATTAATTAAAAAGCGGTTGAATGGCTATAGCTATAATAACCAGAACCAGACCACGATCATAGGGCATATGAAACTATATCAAACGGCCAGCAAATGATCAACTCCCCCAAGGAGTAACAGTAACCCCATGGAAAGGAGAAAAGAAAAAAATACAGAGTAGGAATATGAACTGGAGGAGGTGTGGTTTACTTGAATGACCTATAAGTGCCTAATTATTGTCTTGTATATAATATACATATAAATGTCCTAATAGTTATTCATTCACCATGCGCAAGTGAACAGCGTTATTGGTTGAAATATCATAGATATAATAAAATATAAAGTAATATTAGAAGCTATAATAGTACAGAATGTGGATGGATGGACGAACGAACGGCGAGATTGTCATAAGTTTGTCATGTACACGTAAGTTACGCATGTTGCAAGAATGTTGCAATAGTGTTGTAGTATTTGTATATGTACACACAAGTGTCAATGACTGCGAATTTAAGGTATATTGTTCTCGGGTGGCGGTAACACAAAGGCATGAGTCGTGCCTATAGGTGTTAATTAACTATGCACTATAGCTGCGTTATGGGTCTGATTGGTGATCAAAATTCATTGCATTGTGTAAACAAAGATCAAGGTGTTTGTTCTGTTACATATCGGGACATCTCCATTTGTATATACTTACACACTAACTATCATCGTATATGCATGCTGCACTAACACATGACTCGATCCGCTTACCTAACTGGTATATAAACCAGTTCCCACGCTTAGGGCCAGACGTTAACAAGAAAACCATAGTGAGAGATGGTAACGCCACCAATATCATATTATTAGCCATAAATATAAATTATAATATAATTATACTATAAACTAGCTTTCAAATTTTATGTGGGAAATTTGCATACTTCTATATTTCAAATTTTCCCGTTTCTTGTGTTATACATTACATTCTTCAAACTGTCTTCTTTATTACACAAGCTGATGGGCCCGACTTCGTCCGGGCTGTTTCCCATCTGATTTCCGGCGATTTGACCTTGAATTGACTATTTCGAAAGTCAAGGTCAGGTCAGGGTCATGATTTGACCCGTCCAAAACACTCCCCGGACAAAAGTACAGAAATCCGCCAGTTTTACCCAATTTGAACTTGAATTGACCAGTTTGAAGGTCAATGTCACATCGGGGTCACGATTTGACCCATCCGTGACACTTTCGGGACAAACGTGCCCATAGGTAGCAAGTTTGGGCTCAATCGGTTGACCCGTCCCGAGTTGACCATTTTGCTTCCATAGAAAAATACCCCTAGGTATCAAAGTTCGTCGAAATCCGTCCGTTTTACCCCACTTGACCTTTAATTAACAATTTTGAAGGTCAAAGTAAGGTCGGAGTCACGATTTGACCCGTCCAAAACACTCCCCCGACAAAAGTATCAAATTTCGTCGAAATCCATCCGTTTTACCCGATTTGACCTTTGATTGACCACATTGAAGGTCAAGGTCACGCCTGCTGTGGGTTAATCATAACAGTCACGTTGTGAATGATCTGGTTACGAAGTATGCCTTCCCGCAAGAATTAGGACCCGCAGCTACAGCAGTAAAGGGGTGTTAATTCCCGGCTCATTAACTGATTCCACGGTCGACTGTCACCATAATATATGAATCAGCACGATAAACGCATTGACGTATGCAATAAATCATTTCGCTAACACACCGACACCCATCGATTCGCTAATGCCAAGTATAACAAGAAAACTAAGATGCATGCATCAGGTCGGCCGTGAACTATCTACCATAGAATTGTTGTAGCTGTCGATTATACATTTTGGAACACCTGTCTGTATGTATGTGTGTATGCATGAATGCATGTGTGTATGTGTTATAGACTCTAACACTGCTCGACTGATCCGACTTGGATTTGGTATTTAATGTGTCAACTTGACCTCGCTCATAGGCATCTTTCTGGACCTTGACCGATCCGACTAAAAATTGTGTGTAGGACTATTTCGATCCCGGGAGCAATATGGACGGGTCCAATTTCACGTGGGACCATGTTCTCGACCGTGCTGATATAGGCATGTTTCTGGACCAATTGAACAATAGTTTGGCCAGACGCTGTATATACTGGGTACTGTCCAGATGGAGGCGATCACAAAAAAATCCCTAAATAGCCCGAACGAAGTCGAGTACATCAGCTAGTTTAATATATATTTTGAACATTTGTCTGCCTGTTTGTCTGTTAGATATGGCCGGGAAAACTGCCGGACAGATTTGACGAAATTTGATACCTAGGGGAAATTATTTCCAGGGAGTATTTTGGACGGGTCAAATCTTGATCCTGACCTGACTTTGACATTCAAAAAAATCAATTCAATGTCAAATCTGGTAAAACGGAAGTATTTCAACGAAATTTAATACCTACTGTTACTTTTGTCCCAGGAGTGTTTCGGGTGGGTCAAATCATGACCCTGACCTGATCTTGACATTCAAAATTGTCAATTCAAGGTCAAATCGGGAAAAGCCGGGCAGATTTCGACGGGAACTTTTGTCGTGACTTTTGTCCGGGGAGTGTTTTGGACGGGTCAAATCGTGACCCGACATGACGTTCACCTTTAAAATGGTCAATTCAAGGTTAAATCGCGCAATATTCCGAAAATCAGAGGGGAACATCCCGGACGAAGTCGGGTCCACCAGCTACTATTATATATTTCTAGATTTAGTTACAAACTAAATACCTGTATATTGTACAAAGAAATGTTTGACAAATATATCTGTATCAATATTACCATACGGGTCATTAAAATAGATACGACGAAACAAATTTTGAAGGGTGCATGTATGAGGTAAATTTTTATATTTCAAATGATGACAGGAATGCGGAAAGTTGAAGTACCTACGTAATACTGGCTATCCGAATGAAGAGATATACATGTATATAAAAACCAAAATAGAAGATGACTGCTGGCGACAATGTTTTCCAAAAAAATTCAAAGCATTCGATAGCTCCCATCTAGTTGTCAGCCCGAAGATCAATATGAAGTTTGGTGACTATCAGATGAGGGATATGTCTGTACAGCTGCTAAACAATTCAGTCATGCAAAAGAGGATCAAACAGTAAGATACCAAATTGCTGCCTGTGGTAATGTTTTTTAACGAAATTCGGGAAAATTAGATTACTCTCACCCTGGTTATCCAGAAGATAATTGTGGAATCTGATGACGATCGGACAAGGGTGTCGTCTGTAGGATCACCAAATTATTTAGCCATAAAAATAGTAAAATTGAAGATCACCGCTGGCAGTGATGTCTTCACAAGGACAGTTTGAGAACAAAACATGGCTCACATCTAGCGGTGACCCAAAATATCCACATAAGAAAAAGTTCTCCAATAAAAGCTGGCTGCAGGGTGCGCCAATTGATTCAAATTCGAAATTTAACAGGGTCTACTGCTTGTGGCCATGTTTTCCACGCAAATTTGATAGACTGATGGACAAAACCACTGAATCCGTTGAATCAATATACATGTATACATGGATTAATTTATATGCATTGTTATACACAGTACTGGTATATAAAGGTACTGAAAATAACAATATTACTAGTATACACAAATAAACCATATATCATGGCTATGGGTTCTAATATCCGAATATGACAGCTGAGAACTTCACGTTAGAACATGACATTAAATGTCATAAGTATAATCTAGCTTGAGGACAGAAGTTATCCATAAAACCCCCCTTAATTCAACCAGGTCCTCGCGCGATGTATGGTCGATCACATGATGATCTAGGGGGGTAGAATTGTTGTATAAAAACAGCACTGCATGTAAATATAAAATAAAATAGTTCTACATCTTATTACAGATTATTGCCATATATAATCAGTGACTATACAGACAGTCTGACCAAATAAAGTTTCAGTGACACTCTATCCGAAGAGGGGAATAATTCCATCTGTTACAGTCAATGGAGCACTTATGAATGTGGTATGCAATATGGCCGCTGGCGACCATTTTTTTCCTATAAAATTAAAAAAATATTTGATAGCTCTCATCTGATAGATCAATATCAAGATAAATATGAAGTTTGGTGATGATCGGATGAGTGAAGTGAACTGTGCTAAACGGTTTAGTAATGCTTAAAAAGATTCTTACCTTAATATTTTTATGTTCACTTTATAAACTTCACCGAGTCATCTTTGTCATGTATTGAGTTTGATATCTTTTGTTAACAGTTATAAATCATGTATGTCTCATGTTTGTTATTTTAATTTATGTGTTTATTATTATTAAATAAAGTTGCATTCCTTAAAAAGAGTCTTACCTCAATGTTTTTATGTTCACTTTATAAACTCCACTGAGTCATCTTTGTCATGTATTGAATTTGATATCTTTTGTTAACAGTTTATAAATTATGTATGTCTCGTGTTCGTTATTATATTATATACACTTTATAGTGTGATTCAGAACGAAAAAAAAATGAATAAAATCAACAAATTTGTAAATTTAAAAACAATTCAAACGGTGTTGTATTCCATGTCCCAGCCCGGACATATACACCAAATTTCAATAATATTCATTGAGAAACAACGGACCAAACGCCATATAACACACCGTATACATCTTTTATTCCGAGCGGGCCTTTTATTCCGAGTTGGCACACGTCGATTGGGGCGAGTTAGCCCTGGGGCGAGTACGCCGATTCCGGCCCCTTCTCTATTTGCAGAAGGTATACGTTTACGCTGGTTTACGCGTAATTTAATTTACAAAGTTCCCCAATTGGTATCGTAAATAGAGCGACCTTATTTGACAGAGAATGCCTCTGTTATTGATTATCAAGTTGCTATACATTAAAAACGACAAATTCACATGCTCGTTCAAGCGCAGTAGTCTATTTTCCCCATGTGAAAGGACATCCACAAATACTAAATAACGCTAACCTACTGCGAATGTTTGACACGACAACTGTTAACATATTTGGGCTGAATTCATCTGACGCGGTATTATTCCTCAAAATAAACAACAAAACCATCGTTACTTGGAAATATAGTTTGGGCTAACATTTACATAAATCCTCCACATCATTTATCCCGACACACACGTCATATGAAAAACAGCCATGAAGTAAACGGTCAAATTGGCCGAAATAAACCGAGGGAGAAATCAATACTTCACTATTATCGCTTTAGATCGGTTCATTTTCAGATGTCGTAGGTCCCTAAAATTAGTGGACTCGTCGAAGGTAATTACTAGTATTTGCACCACCTATACCCGGTATCTATATATCTACGTATCTATATATCTATAAATACTTATTTAATTAGTGTGTAAAGATATATACAGATTAAATCATTATCGACTTTTCTCGAAGATATTCTGAAGAATAAGTATAAGACTCATATTTCTGTGATGACTGTATTTTGTGAAAAGATTGGTCACGCTGTTCTTATCACATTCTAGCATCAAATCACCCAGTATATAACCAGGGATGGGGTGCTCACATCAAACGCACTTATGTCAGGCATTTCCTCGTGGAATCAGACTACTTTCTTCAACATTTCATACCCAGGTTGCCATTCACTAAAACACCAATATATAGCAGACGGCGGTGGGTTAATCATAACAATCGCGTTGTGAATTAAAACTTGATACGAATTAAGCCTTCCCACAAGCACTATAGGATCCGCAGCTATAGCAGTGAAGGGGTGCATAAAGCCCGGCTCATTAACTGAAATCCCGCGCGGTCAAAGCACTGCCGTATGTACCGATAATTTCGCATCCACCCATTGCTTAAAGGTACTCAATCCGATAAAACTTCTCTCAATTACTATTTCAATGGATTCGGGGGTCAAAAATATTTGATTCGAGTCGAGGAAGTCACCCATCAAAGCTTAGATATCGAATTTAGAAATCTATTATTTTTCATTATCGGGAATACTTTCTGGCCCAGAACTCAGTCAAAATTGCGTTATTATTACCACTTGAGTTTAGAGTTATCCACCCTTGTCTGTTTGAATACATTTTGGTGTACATATCCCGAGCAGATTACGGCAGTTGAAGGCAATTATTAGTACTCATCTCGAGTAAATAACAAATTTCAAAAATCAATATCTAATAACTCTGAGCTTTGTTTGATGGGTTCCTCGACTCGAATCATTTTTTACCCCCAAACCCAAAGAAATAGTAATATAGGACCCTCTGATCGGATTGTTGTTGTTGGAATCTGTTGAGATGGGGACCCTCTGTTCGGATTGAGTACCTTTAATGCTAAAGCACACACAACCGAGGAATCAATAATTGGAGTTTAGATCAGTTCATTCGAAAAGGGGGGGATCAATAAAATTAGTGGACTAGTCGAAGGTAAACTACCCATATTATAGGTATTGCGTCAGCTATACTCGATATATATATCTACGTATCTATATATCTACGTATATATACTTATTTAAATGGGTACTGTACGCCATTTTCAATAACTTTACGATGATAACAACGATCTATTATCGATAATATATAGAAACATAAGTAATTTGCGTCGAAGATGTATTCTGTAAACGCTCAGATTAATAGGCTATCTTAAAATTTAATAATTTAAAAGTTAATAATTTAATATCAATTGAATTTATGGCTGGAGCCATAAAATGGCGTAAATTAAAATACGAATTTCCGTGTACCAGACGTAATCAAATTATAATTGAGGGATACTGGATTAGTAAACCCATTGCACACACGATCGTTTGAAACATTATGCTGATACGGGGAGAAAACTCAAGCCACTCACTGACTAGTGACGATAAATGAGTATATGGGACTAGTATGCATATATAATAAAACTTTTATGTGATACATTTGGTTGAAAACTGTACACAAATTACTCGACAACAACAATTTGTATTTTTGCATTCCGGTATATTTGCCATCCGTAACACTACTTCGTACTCAACAGACTTTCAAATAATGGAAAAATTGTTACCTTATTCTCCGACTCAGAGACTACAGAAACCAACAACAACATTTGGGTACAGTATCCCTTTAATTATATATACGGATTAAAACAATATCGATTTTTTTTCTCCACTCTCCACATCTCGAGCACCTTTACATGCTCCTATCCCGATTGTATACTACTTATAATGAACAAAAGTCAGTTGTTATTGTCTTTAATGAAAGTAAAAATGAGCACAATAAGACTAGTACTAACCGGGCATGGACTCTGCGCGGGAAACAGGTATCTGAAGTTGAAAGTCTTACACACTTAGGTGTCCCTATACATAAGCATAATCAAAACGGTGAATGCATTGACGAAATAAAACAGAAGCTTAGGTCAAGCTATTTTGCTATATCCAACATCGGTATGTATGCTGGAGGTATAACACTATACTAGTCAGCAGTAGGACAATCTATCCAACTATAATATTGCCAAGAGGTCTCTTTGGGTGCGATCTGCTATGTGGCTTGACCGATTCAGATGTATTATCCCTGGAAAGAACTCACCGAGTTTGCCATTAAAAGATCCAAGGTTTGCATTCCAAAACACGGAAAAACATTGTAGAAGGGTTGCTGGGAATAGGTAATATTCACAGTTTTATCGAAAAAAAAGAATCTTCTCTTCTTCGGAAGTCTATGCGCCCTCACAACTGAGAAGGCAGCCAAATCGGTTTTCTTATTAAGGCAGCACTCGTTCTTCATAGATGGGGTTTCAGGAAAATCCTTCATTTCCGATATTGCAAATATTCTGGGTAACCACCAGTTGATGTCGGTCGTATTTTACAAATTATGTTTCTGAAAGTGAATTCCCAACAAAGTCGTCATGGAAAAGTATAATAGAAGAATAGCCGTCTCGTTGGTGTCACATCTAAAAATAGAATTTGTGGGTCTAAAATTGGTTGTACTAAAATATTCCCAAAATATCAAAAACCCAAAAATTATTTTTCCAAAAAAAAATTTCAAAACTTCCAAAATTTATTTTTTCCAAAAAATTTCAAAACTTCCAAAAAATTTCAAAACCCCAAAATTTCAAAACCCTCAAAATTATTTCTCCAAAAAAAGTTTAAATAAAAAATTTATAACGAGTTTTCGGTTTCTGATAATCTCGATATTAAAATGTCGAATGTTAAATTATTTGCGCGTAATATCTTTCGTTATTTTTTTTGTTCAAATATTTTTCATGAAATTATTAATCGATGTTTAGAAAATAGCTTTATTGGACATTGTGACCATCGATATGAATGCATACATTCCAGTGTTTTATCGGACGCAGTTCATATAATTGTCATACCTGAAAATAGACACCATTACTTTTACATAAATAATAAAGAGCGTTTATTCTTTACACTCTCTCTACCCCAGATGAAGTTATTGAGTATATGACAGGTGTGTATTATCGTGAATTATTGGAAGTATTGAGATGTACTATGTTGAATCACTAACGGTCGAAAATTGTAATGTGAAATTACAACCCTCCAGAATGAATTGTCATATTCGCTGTACACGCAATCACACACGCGACATTGGTGGTAACAATGTGTCTTTCACACCTTTGCTTTACCAAATGAATTATATTATTTCCCCGTTCACAGTTATATGCTATTCAGAAAACATATCGATTTAATGTCTGAACAAACGGGTTAGTATCAATTAAGGTTGATAAACTGTGTCATTCACACGATAATTAGTTAGCCAAAACATGCATACATATTACGTCAGGTCGTGAGACACTCAATTATAGAAATTGCTTTGATGATTACGTAATAACCACTTATCACTCCATTCACACTTACGCTCATTTTGTATACCAAAAATTTCAATATAATGAAGATGACGAAAAGTTACCTATAATTCTGCTGTGGTTAAGCCACAACAACAACAACAACAACAACACCAACAACAACAACAACAACAACAACAACAACAACAACAACAACAGTCACCAAGCGACATAACATCCTGTTTTGATGATCCAATGGCCAATGTCCATGAAGATTTTATTTCCGATGCAAGTCATATTTCCGACTAACTCCTGAAAAGTTACCTATAATTCTGCTGTGGTTAAGCAGTCCATTATTTAGGGCATACCTGTATGTAGACCTACCAGTGGATGAATAGTCTGCCGGAGAAGTACTGTGTAGACAGGTCTTGTCAGTAAGAGAGTCAGACGAGAAGTGAAGGCTCGGCTATTAAAACATAGTAATGCGATAGCGAACATCAAACGAGTCTGCGCACGCATATCTGTCAAAGGATACAATGGCAGTCATTGGTCAATTTATCCCCGGTGTCAGCTCAGTACCCAATCGGGACGAAGCCGAAGGTCAACTCATTTTGTTTTGCTCATTATAGTACGTCACTTGGACATTTTATCAGTTTATCACGTGATCACTAAATGTGGCAATCGGGTATCCACCGATGCCTGCAATTTATTATTTATAATAATTGGACTCATTGATCTCACGTAAATAATACTCTTAGTTGTTCCAATAAAATAGTTATCAAATTCGATCACCAATAGATTTGACTGTGGAATATAATGACCTTTAACTTATTTATCGATCTATGTTAGAACATGGTCTTAACAAAAAACTTGACCATAACAAAAAT